>OZ010789.1:607723046-608323046 GCA_963932465.1 Maratus speciosus | reverse complement strand
TAAATTTATTATAAATCTTCTTAATATTATCTACAACATTTATATTGACAAGTTTTTGATAGGACCAATTCTTGCAGCAAAAACAAATTAAAAATACATAGCTGTTGAAGAAAAAAAAATCATCGTATTAATGGTGTATTCAAATCCAAACTGCTTATTTTCTGATTCATTTTTAAATTCATTTTTGCTCTCAAACGCATACAATTGGTAGATTCTCTTATTCAGAATCTATTGTATAATGTACCGTAATGGCCGATTTTTTGATAGAGGCAGAATATATTTCAAAAAATGATGTCAAAGTGGATATTTTGAACCGAATTTCCCGAAGCGATTGTGTTCGAAACTAAAAATATGGTCCTACTGAGAAAATAATTGTTTATAAATCAAGATTTAATTAATTGCACGAAAAATAAAAACACAGGTCGCTTATAAATCTCTTCAAAAATCACATCAGCAAGTTTTATATTTTTTTCTTTTAAAAATGAATCTGAAAATGTGCCAGAAAATTTCGAGTTGTTGAGCATGGAAATGTATTCTAATACCGCCTTAACATGATTCTGATAAAACTATCTGTTATATAAAAATGAAATTAAAAACTCGTCCAAAGCGGCAAAATCTACCTGTGTCTGTAGGCCGAGCCGGGAGGGATTTTCTAATTCAAGTATTTCAGGACTGTTTTAAGGGAATTGTGGATCTTTATTTGAGAAAAAACGACCCCAAAATCGATATTTCTTTTTGTGTGTATCATTATTCTCAAATTTATACTACATCATTCGTGGAAAACCGCATGCAGATGCTATTATTTTACGCAAAATTACAAGTGTTTTAATTTTGTTTACAAACATTTTTTTGACCTTTTAATATACTTTAAATCTGTTTTTCTCAATACTGATATTTCAGCTTTTCTTTCTTTTTTTTATTTTTATTTATTTATTTTTTTTTTCAAAATGCTCCTTGCTTACATAATTTCTGATTAAAATTCATGAGACTGATAAGAATGAATCCTGATATTGCTTAAAAAGAAACTGTGTATGCATTTTAAAATTCGACATCATCAAGACAATGAAATTTGATTTTTAATTTAATATAAGGCAGAATTTTGCTTAAAATCGATATGGAATTTCAGAAAAATATCTCTAAAAAATTAACTATTTAAGGAATTAAAAAATCGATACACAATATTTGTTCGTAATGGAGTTTTACGTGATCCAAATGTAAAATTGTAAAAATATCTAAAAAATTAAGACGCAAGGAGCATTTTAAAATTTCATTTTAAGATAATTTTTAATTTTTTAAAAGATCTTAAAATTATAATAAGATTGTAAATTTCTTTTTAAGTGTTCTATATACTACTTATAGTGAAATGTATATTTGCACAAAAATTCAAATCTCTATTATGAAAATTAAAAGAAATTTTTTTAAACGTCCATCGTCCCCTTACATGTCGATTACAAAATCTTATCTTTGCATGCCAAAAAGAAGTTGAGTTAAGGCTGTTCTCAAATCCAAAAGGGTAACTTTATGACATAAGTTTTAATTTATTTTTATTCGGAAATGCATGAAACTAGCAGATGTTGTTGCTCAGAAACTATGTAGTCGAACTATTTTTTCCGTTTTTTTTTTTTTGCAAACGCAATAGATCTTTCAGAAAATATTGTCAAAGTTGATGTGTTGAACCAAAGTTCCCGAAGAAAGCAGAAAAACCAGTCATCGAAGGGAGAAAACATCTTTGTCACTTGATCAAAATCGCTTCTATCTCAATAGGTAATTTATTTATCAAAAAATGGAAAACACAGCTCGATTCACAATCGCTTCCATAGTCAAGCCTTTCAATTTTATATCTTTCCTTTAAAAAATGAATTTGTAAATGTGTCAAAACGTTTTGACCTTGTTGAACAGAGCAGTTGAAAACAGTCTTAAGCAAAATATTGCTAAAACTCACAGTGCATAATCTTGAATTCTGATATTTTATGTACGTTTACTGATATTTTTTCCCCCTTTTCTTTATTAGCCGCTGGTATGCTATTTCTTTCTCCCAGATTATTTTGTCTCCAATAAATAACGTTAATTTGTATACGCCAGCCGTAAAACAAAAGCCTATGTTTCATTGTGCCATTAATCACGCTATAGCATTTTTAAAAACTTCTAAGCATCGCACATTTTCAATGTTTATACCGTCGTATTGGGGAAAAAAAAGTACTTTTTAATGCAATTTGTTTGAAAACTGCATCTCCATTTTTTTTTTTTTTTTTTTTTTTTTTTTTATGTTGTTTTTAGCGACATTTGTTTCATTTTGGAAACTCAAGTACTCCATTTCTATAGAAAATAAAGAAAAAATTGTTGAAAAATAGCAATTATATTTTTTTATTGCCATTTTCTCATAAAAATTGAAAAAAAAAATTATTAAAATACGTGCTATTTTGAGAAAAATATAAATGAAGGATTTATGATAAAAAAAATGGAGCTATTATAAACTATATTTAATATTAAGTATCTATATTAATGCAAATGACGTCATTTTACATAAAACAAAAGAGTGTGCTTTAAGTCTTAAAATTGAAATATGTTTTGCAGTAGAGTCCCGCTTAACCGAGTTATTTTCTTCTGATGGACTGGTTGCTTCTATTATTATGAAACAGCCATTATAAATGAAGCGTTAGGTGAAGATGAAAGTGCAGCCGTAAAAAGTTAGAATTCTGATTTTCTGGTCAGAATGGGAAAAAAAATGGCCATCATTTAAAAAAAAATATTGACAAAATTATGGCCATTCCTTTCCCCCCCCCCCCCCCATTCTGACCAGAAAATCAGAGTTCTAACGTTTTACGGCTGCTCTTTTATCTTCACCTAACGCTTCATTTATAATGGCTGTTTCATAATAATAGAAACCACCAGTCCACCAAAAGAAAATGAAGTAATGGAAATGCCGGGGGCGACACTAAATTCTGAAAAAGCAGAATTCTTGTTTTCTCTTTCTCTTACCATAATGTATTTTTAAACAAACAGTTTACTTTCTCTCTCTCTCACCCTTATTTATTTTATTTATTTATTGCCTCTGTAGTTCCACCCATGCGTATTATTTTTCGATAATATACATTATTATAACTTACCTCATATACCGATAAACATGGTATACTTTACGCACTATATCAACTATGCATATAAACAGGATGACAAAAAACGATTACCACTACTTTATTCAAATATTTATAGTATAATCACGAAAGCGGAAATTATATTTCGTTGGGAATTGAAGCATGAAAAAGTAACATAACTACCTAAACGGGAATTATGCTGTAAGGTAAAGTTAAGTTTTCAGCAATAACTCATCACCCTCTGGTGCTGCGTTCATGCAATAGTCAGTATTGTGGGACCTCAGATGAGATCGGTAGTGTGCAGGGCCGAAACTAAGGGGGGGGGGGGGCATGTGTCCTGGGCGCCAAATGAAGGATTATACCTTTGGAATGGATCATATTCTTCTGGTGGACTGATGGCTTCTATTATTATGAAACAGCCATTATAAATGAAGTATTAAGTGAAGATGAAAGAGCAGTCGTAAAAAGTTAGAACTCTGATTTTCTGGTCAGAATGGGAAAGAAAAAAATGGCCATATATATATATATATATATATATATATTTTTTTTTTTTTTTTGACAAAAATAATCGGATAATCGGGACTCTAACTGTATATTTCATTTTAAAAATGATCTTTAGAATATTTTTGTTGGTGTTCAGAGGGGAGTCATGATCCCCGTCACCTCCCCCTGGGATCCGCCAGCATTGTAGATTACGTAGTTCAGTATTACATATTTTAAGATTACATATTTTAAATTTTAAAATAAGTCGGCTGTTAGAAAATTAGTAAAATTCTCTTCGTAAATATACTTTGCTGAAGAGGGGGGGGGGGGGGGGGGCTAAATAATCCATGCTTGCCCCGGGTGCTAAAAAGGCAAGTTTCGGCCCTGGTAGCGTGTTAGTTATCTTCAGAGGCGTAATGACAAATATTTAGTTAAAGGAATAAAAGATTTTTATTCGTATAAAGCAAAAGATGTTTTCTGGACTAAATAATATCATGTATACACAACGATTAAATTGAATAATGGGTTTTTGATAATAAACAAAGATAATGAGGAGGTCATTCTATCAAAGTGCCAAAGTAGTGATTAAATAGTTCTGCATTTAAAGAGACTCCAAGATTCTATCAATCTGCTTTCTCGAAAAGTCACTTGTGAAGAGTTTTCGGATTGACAACTATTGACTAGTTTCGGATTGACAACTTGTCGCTGTACTTGACGCACGGCTTAGACAGCCGCGTGAAAGAAAGTCTTACACCCTCGGATCCTATCTCCGAGAAAATATCACAATCCTTCTGAGGGATATTATTTCTCGACACAGGTAAAGACCTGTCTTACACTCACCAGGGTTTAACTAACTATATCTTAAGGCTGTTCTTAACTGCTCTGCTCAACAAGCGCAAAACGTTTTGACATATTTACAAATTCATTTTTTAACGGAAAGATATAAAATTGGAAAGCCTGGTCATGGAAGCGATTTGGAATTGAACCGTTTTTTCCATTTTTGATCAATAAATTACCTATTGAGTTATAAGCGAATTCGATCACGTGACAAACACGTTTTTCGTCAGCTCTTGAGTGCTCTTTCTCCCTTCGCACGGAAATTCGGTTCAAAACGCCCACTTTGACTCTATTTTCTGAAAGATTTATTGTGTTTGTAAAAAAAATGGAAAAATCAGCTCAATTACATAGTTTCTGAACAACAACACCAGCTAGTTTCATGCATTTTCGAACAAAAATAAATTAAAACTTATGTCAGAAAGTTGCCCTTTTGGATTTGAGAAACCCTTAATCAAGGATCTCCCAGACACAGCCATTTCTCTCCGAAAAACAATAAAGAGTTTCTGGCCACTAGCAATGTTTTGTTGTCAAAATCATCTGCGAGTTGTTCTCCAATAGGACGGCCTTGTCTCGGCCCACTTTTTTGCTCTCGCTACTCCGCTGGTCAGCTATGTGAGGGAAAGCATCGATTACTTTCACTATGGTGGCGCATGAAAGGGACCCCAGATGGTCTATGCTTTTTACTCGCTGTCTCAAACGTTCCACTTTCTAAGATGAATTAGGATAGATCGATTTCTTCTGATCTACCTGTCTAAAGTTGGAACTTAGACGAAATTTCATGACTTTTTTGGAAACACATGGGGCTTCCTATACCTTGTGATTTCGTATCACTTTATGAGTTTTTTATGTGGAATATTGGAAACAGTCTGATGTTCCACAGTATAAATGCATAATAAAATATGAACTACCTATTAACCACTATTTAAAAAAATGCCAGAAACTTTGTGATTAAGTAAACTGGAGATTAACAACGAAATTGTGAGGAAAAACGACTTTCAGCATAAAGGCTGAGAGCTTACCTTACAGTTTTGGCCGTTAATGGGTTTAACCCTTTATGTCCCAAATTTTCAATTCATGAAAATTTCGTCTTCCAAAGCATTTTTCGTGACTTTTTGAAACTACATTAGAAGATTTACACAATCATTTAATAAATTTTAGAAAGCTTTTGCCAATTAAAATTAATTAATTAATTAAATGTGAATGTATTGTGATTTTGTGCAATATTCATAACTTCACTCAAATATTTTATTTCGTATATTTTTGTTAGTATTTTATAGAATTAGGGAATGTACAAATATATGCTCTTACAATAGAAATACAGAAATATTTCCGAACTGAAACTTTTCGACACCCAATCTTTCAACGTCAAGAAAGCTGAAAAGATGAAAACAACAACAACAACAACAAATATTTTTAAAAATATTTTTGTTTTGTGCATCCATTAATGCTTTTGGAACAAGATAAAGTAAATTATCTATAACTCATTTTAAACTGTATTCGATGTATTAAATGAATTTTATAAAAAGTTATTTTAATGGTACTTTAATGTACCGTCGGGGCATAAAGGGTTAAGTTATATTCTGAAAAGTTTGTTTTATGTCAAACAAACATATATTTTCAATTTTACACTTTTTTATTGAATTTAGTTCATACTCCAAATGAAGGATTATGCCTTTGGAATGGATCATTTTCTTCTAATGGACTGATGGCTACTATTATTATGAAACAGCCATTATAAATGAACTGTTAGGGGAAGGTGAAAGAGCAGTCGTAAAAAGTTAGAACTCTGATTTTCTGGTCAGAATGGAAAGAAAATAAAATAGCCATTTTTTTTTTTTTTTTTTTTTTTTTTTTTTTTTTTTTTTTTTTTACAAAAAAAAAAAAAAAAAAAAAAAAAATATGGCCATTTTTTTTTTCTTCCCATTGACCAGAAAATTAGAGTTCTAACTTTTTACGACTGCTCTTTCATCTTCCCCTAACACTTCATTTATAATGGCTGTTTCATAATAATAAAAGCCCATCAGTCTATCAGAAGAAAATAACTCCGTTAAAACGGAAACTCGGTTAAGTGGGACTCAGATAATTGGGCTCTACTGTATATTTCATTTTAAAGATGACCTTTAGAATATTTTTGTTGGTGTTCAGAGGGGAGTCATGACCCCCATGACCTCCTTCTTCAATCCGCCATTGTAGATTACGTAGTTCGGTATTACATATTTTAAATTTTAAAGTAAGTCGGCTATTAGAAAATTAGTAAAATTCTCTTTGTAAATATTGTAGGGACTTAGATATCACTGGACAAGAGTCTATGGTAGCGTAAGTTATCAAAATCTAAGTCCTTTATTTAGTCTCGATTAAATATTAATATTTACAAGTTAAACAATATTGGTTTGGGTTCGCGTCATTTTTACAGGATAAAAAGTTCCATCAACGGGCTGCTTCCACAGATATAGTGCTTCAATCGGAGAAAAGACTGGTCGGATGACCATCTATCTCATCTCCTCCCTTCGCTCATTCACCACTAGCTCCCGCAAGACCTACTCGCCAGCGTCCTCGCTCTCTCACTTCCTAACTCCTTCTCCGCGTTGCCACCTCGCTTCTCTGCAAGGCTGAAACTCCCGGTCCTAGGGAAAACTAGCTTTTTCCCTCTTAGCCGATGCCACCGCCTATTTCTCGAAGGCTGAAGCTCGCCGTCCTAGGAGAAATCGTCTTTTCTCCCCCTCAGCTGTTTCCACCGCTCACTTCCTGGACGGCTGAAACACCTGCTCTCTGTGCAATTCAATGGAATGTTACGTTAGCGCCGGAACGAAATTGTACTGCCAGTTCCATTCATATTTGCAGATTTGACGGCACCATACCTTTGTTCAGAGATGAACTATGAGTTTATGAGATTCCTCTTAGCGTGGGAAAGTTCAGAAGACCCTAGGGGGATCTTCTCCCGAATTAATAGTTCGTGAATAAATAGTCTTTAGGGGTAATTAGTAAAGTTCTTACAGCAATCCCCCCTCCAAGAGAGATTTTTCACGTAGCTGGAAAATCTATAGTGAAATCAGTGTTACACTCAAAATTCGTTCACCACAGAGGTTAACCATTCATTTTTTTGTACTAATCACACATAAATTTACACACTTTTCCAGGAACATTATTATGAGTATTACAACAATATATACAAAATGAAAATTATTTATACCTTATGATGCAAGCAATTTTTTTGAGAATTATATACAATTTTCCTAAATTTATTCAGCCCTACTTAAGCACTAGTGCACTCTTTCTTTTCCGGACGGTGCCTGATTGTATAATGATAAGGTTGCCGCATCAATGACCAGTAGATCAATCTTGGACTATTCACGGCGTTGTTTCGGATCAACCTTACCCAATTTTTATTGGTACTCTGCGCTAATTTTCTCTTATATAGTTTCACTTTCATTTTTACTCCTCTGATGCGGTTCAATACAATTCCTCTCTGTCCCATATGATTACTCCAATAATTGGAAACCCTTTTCGCGTTGTTTAAATACCACAAACCAAATATCTTAGGAGAATCATAATTCGAATTGTCTTGCCTTCTAGCGCCTAAATCTAAGTCGTGCGTACTCGAATAGTTTTCTCCCGGATCAATCTGGAAGACACCCCTCTTCTTCTTAACCTCACGAGTTTTAGTCCCCGTTTCCACTAATAATTCCCGAAATTGCCTGATGCGTCTAATTAAATCCAATTTAGGTATGAATTTTAACCCTTTCGAACGTTCATCTCTTTTCCACCTCTCGTATAACTTTTTAATTTCGTTTACGGTTTTTGGCCAACAATAACGATTCAAGAATTTATAACCTGACTTCTTCGTACTTAGAAGTCTGCCTGCACTCTCCTTACCTAAGGATAACATATCTCCTTTGACTTTCAACGGGATTACCATTTGTTCTTGGTCAGATTCCCTGGGATCTTTTATTTTCCTAATCCCCAACCCCTCGTTCATTTCAAAATGTGATTTCACCTCGTCCGCTCTCTGCTTAACACAATCGAATTTGATACTCTCTTGAGCGTCACTCACATTTTCTTTGTTTCCTAGGGTCAAATTTTCATCCCGCGGTACGGTCTCGCTTAAGCGTAGAAAAGTCTCTTGCTTTTTCCCCGTTACTAAACTGGCTCCTATTTCTCCCACTGCGTCCGGGGGGTTGAATTTTAAAGTCTCGACTCTCCCCACCCTTCCAGCTAAATCGCCTCTCTCAGTCAAGTTCAAAACCTGTTCATTAACGGGATTCAAATTCGGTACGGACTGTGCTCTCTCAACTACAGGTAGAAAAATTCCCCTTTTCTCTTCGACAAAGATTCTCTCTTCTGGATTCAAAGATTCTCTCTTCTGACCTCGGGGGATCGCACTTAAAAATTCCCCTTTCTACCTCGGCGCGGAGAATTGGCTGGTCCATCGGCTTAGGTGAACCGGCTGGGTTTTCATTTTCGCTCTCCGTTACGGTAGGGGGAATGGACGAGATCTGAGATTTAGTTTCGCTTTTCGTATCCGCGTTTCCGGGGTGCGCTCGCGGCCCAGTGCGAACTGCGATGATTGAACGCGGGTATCGTCTCCGCCTGTCAATTAATTGCTGCGTTTTGTTCCCTAACAAATAATGAACCATGTCCGTTTCTTTATCTACTGCGGCCGCCTTTGTCCTTATAGTATCCCCGGTACCCAGATTAATTTCTATTTCTACAATAGGTAAACACCGAAGTTTATTATCTAATGCCTGTCTAACCCATACACTTTCACCCGTAAAATGGTCCTCATTTACATCGTGAGCTGATATTAAGTCCAAATTAGTTCCGCTATCGCGTAGAATAGTCATTTCTTTCCCATTAATTAACCCGCGACTGACGTAGGGTTCAAAGGCACTTTCTAAGTCTTGTAGGCCCGCGATATGGTAAACTGCTTCGGTCTTTTCAGCCTTTTTTAGCTCCGGGCAAGAATACCTGTAATGGCCGATTTTCCTACACAAAAAACATGTAATCTCTTTCTTTTTATCGAATATTTCATTTCTGTTTTTCGAGTTGTCTTTATCCCTCCAGTTTGTTCTACTCTCTTCCGATCTACTATCCGTTTTTGATTGCCCCGCGAATTTATTTCGCTCTAGAGGTTGGGAAAGGTTTTGAAGTTTCGAGGGCCCTAGCCGTTTCATAGTTTTCCTAGCTGAATCATACGCATCTAATTTCTTTGCCAACTCAAATGGAGTTATTATCGTGCCCCAAACATCAATGAAATGATGCTTCGTTTCCGGATTAACCTTTCTTTTTAACTGATCTGTGATTATTAGCTCTCTCAGTTGGTCGAAATTTCCCACTTCTAAACTACTTAACCATTGATCAAAGTAATTGGAAGCCTCATATACGTAATCTTTCCACGTTTTGTTTTCGGGCTTTTGTGTCGTAACAAATTTTAGTCGAAAGTCTTCTGCCGAAAGCTGGAACCTTTCTAGTAACATCTTTTTTACATGATCAAAATCGTCGGAACACGCGGGTGGCTCTCTCAAGATAAGCTCCCCCAATTCCGTCGGTAACAATCCTAGTAAATGCGTAACCCATTGACTTTTCTCGATTTGGGCTTTCTGCGCTTGTCTTTCGAATAAACTGAGATAGATTGATATTTCGGACTTATCGGAGTCGAATTTGGGCAGGACTGATTTTAAAGATATTTTCGGCTCTCTCTCATTTTGGCTAGAGGCTAAACTAAACTCATCTGGTTCCCGTTCTAACCTAATTTTCGCCAATTCATGCTCCCTCTCCAAAGCCTTAGCCTTTTCTTCCCTCTCAAAGGCCTTATTCCGCTCTCGTTCTAACCTTTCTTCATTTTCTCTCTCAACCCTATCTTTCTCTAAGATTTTTAGCTGGGCTAGTGCTAAAGTTTCGTCATAGTCCTCTGCTTCTTCGAGTTTTTTTAATAATTTTGGCTATATTATCCGACTCTTCTATGCTCGCGCCGAATTCAATAGCTAACTTTTTTAGATCGCACTTTTTCTTACCCGCAAACACTGACATGTTTCCTACTAATTAACAGTTATAAAGAATGCTATGCCAATCATGCAATTATCCACTTCGAAGTCTCTAAATATTTCCCTAGTTGTGGATAATCACAAACTCTCGCGACATAAAAAATATCACAACAATTTCAATAATATTAATATGATAAACAGCCTTATCATTAACCAACCAAGTTTTCACATATAATTTTATATATTCTTTGGTATCATTTCTTTTAAGTCAATCGCTCAAAAAGTCTCTTAAATTTTGAAAACATACATTCTGAATAAAATTCACATACAAAACAGAATTTAAATTATTTGCATTCAGTGCATCCAACGATGCGCCACCTCTCATAAGCAATTTAAATTATCCTCACTGAATTATTAAATTTTAGTACAAGTAATACTTATTTAAAACAGTTTTAAGGAACTTTAGAAAATTAATATTTACTTAAATTTCTTAGAATCCAGTTGGAAAAATTTCACAAAATGTTATTATCATATTCCTTACTTCCTAAACTCTATTAAATATATAATGATTAAAAAAAACATGTTTGTTATTAACTATACTATTTCGATTAAACCTCTGTAATGAATCAAATAAAGAGTGCTAACCTGAGATATTGTTGACTGCTCTTCTGACATCGTCTTAGACTGGTACAGCTCCGGTCATCTGTAGGCTAAACCATCCGGCGGGCTCGACCTCCCTGCATTCGGGTGTCTCTCGTCTCTTGCACGGCGTCGGATTGCCTTGGGTCTGGAATCCTTGCTGGATTCGCCGAAGACTCTGCTCTGGGATCAAGGTCTCCTTTCTACCCTCCGTCTGTCGATTTCGGATCTCCGGAACGTCTTACGTCTCTGGCACGGCGTCGGAATGCCTTGGCTCTGGAATCCCTGCTGGATTTGCCGAAGACTCTGGTCTGGGGATCAAGGTCTCCTTTCTAATCTCCGTCTGTCGATTTCAGCTCTCCGGAACCTCTTGCACGGCGACGGCTTGCCTTGGCTCTGGAATCCCTGCTGGATTTGCCGAAGACTCTGGTCTGGTGATCACGAGTCCTTCTATCTTGCGGCCTGGTTGCGGCCCTTCCTGTTTTTTGACGAACTGTGATAATTTTTTTTCACCAGCTCTTAATCCTCTTTAGCTGCCACCACTGTAGGGACTTAGATATCACTGGACAAGAGTCTATGGTAGCGTAAGTTATCAAAATCTAAGTCCTTTATTTAGTCTCGATTAAATATTAATATTTACAAGTTAAACAATATTGGTTTGGGTTCGCGTCATTTTTACAGGATAAAAAGTTCCATCAACGGGCTGCTTCCACAGATATAGTGCTTCAATCGGAGAAAAGACTGGTCGGATGACCATCTATCTCATCTCCTCCCTTCGCTCATTCACCACTAGCTCCCGCAAGACCTACTCGCCAGCGTCCTCGCTCTCTCACTTCCTAACTCCTTCTCCGCGTTGCCACCTCGCTTCTCTCCAAGGCTGAAACTCCCGGTCCTAGGGAAAACTAGCTTTTTCCCTCTTAGCCGATGCCACCGCCTATTTCTCGAAGGCTGAAGCTCGCCGTCCTAGGAGAAATCGTCTTTTCTCCCCCTCAGCTGTTTCCACCGCTCACTTCCTGGACGGCTGAAACACCTGCTCTCTGTGCAATTCAATGGAATGTTACGTTAGCGCCGGAACGAAATTGTACTGCCAGTTCCATTCATATTTGCAGATTTGACGGCACCATACCTTTGTTCAGAGATGAACTATGGGTTTATGAGATTCCTCTTAGCGTGGGAAAGTTCAGAAGACCCTAGGGGGATCTTCTCCCGAATTAATAGTTCGTGAATAAATAGTCTTTAGGGGTAATTAGTAAAGTTCTTACAATATACTTTGCGGAAGACGGGGAAGGGGGGGGGGCAAAATCCATGCTTGCCCAGGGTGCAAAAAAGGCTAGTTTCGGCCCTGTAAAGTAGTCACCCGCTTGTCCATCCGTACACAGCTTAAATAGTACAAAAAATGCTCTTAAATCTAAGAATTTCAATTTCTTTTTTTTTTATTGAGGTATAATATTACAGTTTCCACCAATGGATGAATCTGAAAGAAGTCACTATTACAGCGTGCAAGTCTGCACGCGCAGGTTGCAGAGACCCCTAGTAAATGTAATAATAATATTGCATGCAGTTACAAATACAAGTAATAATTTAACACATATAGGCCAGTATTAATGTATACTCGAGATCACATTAGTAATACTATATCTATGTTAATAAAAGAAACTTTCCCTCTGTCTGTGTGCTTGCCTGTCGTCGATGGCTAGCAATATCTAGCGCACCTAGAAGTCTGAAATTTTCTGTGAGGATAGTCCAAGGCATGTCCGAATGCGCCTGAGACTCAGAATTTTAAACTTTTGCTAATTAACCGAATTATTAATTAAAAATCACAAAAATCATCAAAACTAATCTCTTTCTTTCCGAGCCGGCAAGAGCGTTGGCGCATATCCAGAACCCGGTTTACATGCGGAACGAAAAGGAAAAACCAAAAGCAGGGATTTTAAAAGTTTTTTTTTTTTTTTTTTTTTTTTTTTTGGTGCGGGGAGGGTCATTTTTTTCTTTAATGTAGATCGGCTAAACCGCTTAGTATAATTAAAAACGAAAGACATATTATGAAAGATCGTATTTTTACATCTTAAATGTCGTAATCAGTTTGAAACAAGAAAGAAAAAATCGTGCGTCAAGCATAGATTATGAAGCACTTTCCAACAGATTCAGAATAATGATACAAAACGGCACCGTTTAATATGTTTAAATATTATGTCTAATTCAACCATAAGGAAACGCATAACACATTTGAAAAACCAATTTCAACTTTACCCATCTACAGTCGGGAAATTATACGAAACCTTTGATCAGCCCTGCGTATATTGTATTGCCCCATTGTATAGTAGTCGTCTTGTAGTGAAATCGAGTGATTTATATCAATTTCAGTACATTTGAAATAGCTTAATGTCATTAAAATACACTGCAGATAATTTTCCCCCATTGACTATAATGTAACGGAATCTTTTTGTGTGCTCCTCTAAATGAGTTATTAATCCCACATACTTCATACCGGGTGTCCCAAAAAGGACTGACTGATTTTAAAATTCAATAACTTCCAAACGGTGACAGATATTTAAAAAATTCTTGCAGGAGGATTATGCATAAAGTCCAAAGTTTTTTTACAGTGATTTTCGATTTTAGTTCGAATTACAAACAATAGATGGCGCTGTAAGCAATAGTCGCTACATACAGGCTCGATTTTTGGTCCTTTCTCTTGTTCCATGCAGAAAAAGGAGATGGAAATGTATTATCCGGGCCACGAAGTACCAAAAATCGAGCCTGAATTTAGCCTCTATTGATCGCAGCGCCATCTATTGTTTGTAATTCGAACTAAAATCGAAAATCACTGTAAAAAAACTTTTGACTTTATGCATAACCCTCCTGCAAGAATTTTTTTAATATCTGTCACCGTTTAGAAGTTATTGAATTTTAAAATCAGTCAGTCCTTTTTGGGACACCCGGTATAATACCAAACATGACTTGGTGACCCTAAATAACGTTTATCAATTACATGAAAATCCGAATCTATTTTCGGGGGTTAGAGCGTGGACAGACGGACTGACGGGCAGACAAACCGAATGCATAAATTCTTTTCAACTTTGTTGGAAAGTGTTAAAAAATAGGACATTTTCGCAGTTCTTTTTCTCCTATACGGCACCGTTTCCCTAGGGCGCAATTTCTAAAATATCGATTAACAAAAAATACGTATGTAAACCTGAAACTTTCTTCTCTTCAACGGTACAATTGTTTTTAAAAATACCAATTTTAAACTTAAAAAAAAAAAAAAAATCAGCAATCTTAGGTCACATTGCACCTTACGGAGACGATCTTTTTACGACGGTAAAAGTAACTAAGCATCCATATTTAGACAAAATCTTTTCAGAACATCTCTGCAGGTCAGATTTACATCAACTACAAAAATTTCAAATAGTTCGAGTGAGTAGAAGTATTTTTTACAAAATAAAATGTGTGAAAATTTCGAAGAAAACATTAGACTAGTATGTTGTGGCCATAACAAAACTTTCTTCTATATAAATCACGTCAATTAAATCATTTAAACAGTACAAGAAATTACATCAATTTAGCACCAATTCATATCAAAGTATATCTGAATTCGAAGTTTGGTGAACATTCGTGCATTACTTATTGAGATAGAGCTAAATTGGAGATTCTGAAAAATGCAGCATAGCAACGTCACCTGTTAACAGATGACGTCGCTCAAATGAGAGATTTGCACCAAAACATAAACAACACTAATTCATATCCCAGTATACCTGAAACTGAAGTTTGTTGAAAATTCAAGCATTCGTTCTTGAGATAGAGCTATTGCAGAAATCGCAAAAGAGCAGCATAATACCGCCACCTGTTGAGCGATTTACACTAAAATCAATAAAACGTGCGAAACATGCGAAGGACTAAGTGACTCTGAAGTTTGATGAAAATCCATGTATTAGTTCTGGATATTGAGCTATTGCGGAAATCGTGAAAAATGCTGCACAGCAGCGCCACCTGTTGAGCGATTTACACCAAAAACTAATCAGCACCAATTTATATCAGGGACTAACTGAATATGAATTTTTATTAAATTACGGGCATTAATTCTTCAGATAGAACGCTCACAAAATTTGTGTCACATACAGACAGACAGATAGACCCACATATGCACAGACTCACAGACAGACATTTTGTAAAAACATGTTTTTCGGATTCTCTGACCCCTAAAACGTGTAAATCCGTCGAAAACCGAAAATTTTCACGAATCCAATACTTTCCTAAAGATAGAAGAATGTAAAACCAAGGTGTTTCGGAGCAGTTTTGTTCGGCTTCGGTTTAAGTTTTCACTACTAAAGTATGGAATATTTTTTCACACAATTTTAAAGAAGGCTCAGATACAGTTATATTTATAACTTATTAAAATTTTAGAGAAATCGGACGATAAGAACTATTTTTTAACCGACTTCAAAAAGAAGGAGGTTATCAATTCGACCTGTATGTATGTTTTGTCCATGTTCACGCATAACTTTCTTAAATAGGAACCGATTTTGATAATTTTTTTTTTTTTTTTTTTGAAAGTGTAAGTCCCCCATTTGGTCCCATTCCAATTTCATCAAAATCTGATGATTAGAAAATTAAAAAAAAAAATAAAAACTTTAAAATTCAAATCCTTTTTGAAGCAGTCTCCCGATTATAAGCGCTCATCTTTGATACCGTTACTCTTACAGAGATACGAGATCTTTCACAGTGCGAAAACTTAGCTGGACAAGGGCCGAGATCCAGATAGGTTTTTCGCTGGTAGTGAAACGAGATTGACCAATCAGAAGCTTGTAGTTCTGTGAACTTTTCGCTGTTTGCAAAAATGGAGGCTTCTGATTGGTCGATCTCATTTCGCTAAGAGCGAAAAATCCATCTGTATACTAACCATTTTGCCATCCACCAAACCGGAAGGCCCACATAGACATATACCGATATCGGAAGTCGGTGTCGAAATGAAAATCAACCTTTAAGTTCCTTATGTACAAGTACAACACCTAGAATAAATAGTGTGGAAATATGCTATCCAAAGAGCACTAAAAAATTGTATCCCTTAAATGTGCAAAGATGCTGTAATCCAATGAGCCGATCGCAGCGACATCTGCGTTATATTTTCAAATTTCAATGTAAACATTGTACTATAACAGTACAGCGCCTAGAAGATACAGTGTGGAAAACGGCTACAAAATAGTGCTAAAAAATTGAATCCCATAAATGTACAACGATGCTGAATAACAAGATGTCGATCGTAGCGCCATCGTAGTGATTTAAAAACGATAGTCCTTCTAAAAGAGACTCTTTAACCTATTTCACGTCATTCCTTAACTAAATTAGCTTATAACAGACTAAAATACCTTATATCTATAGTTTCCGATATTTAACATTCTATAATTTTTGAAAACACAGGGTTTATATTGAAAAGAGTTACGAGATGGCGCTCGTATCAGCATATTGCCGCTGAGCATTGTTGGAGATTTATGGGATACAAGTTTTTAGCATTTTTTAAAGCATTATAGGAATAGCCGTTTTCCACACTGTATCTTCTAGGCGCTGTAATAACAGCGTCTAGACCAAGTTGTCTTGGAGTTTTATAAAATATCCTCAGATGTCGCTCCGATCGACTTTTTTGGATTTCAGCATCGTTTTACATTTTAGGGATACAATATTTTAGTACTTTCTAATTACTACTGCTACTACAGCGCCTAGAAGATACAGTGTGGAAAACGGCTATTCCTATAATGCTTTAAAAAGTGCTAAAAACTTGTATCCCATAAATCTCCAACAATGCTCATCGGCAATATGCTGATACGAGCTCCATCTCGTATCTTTTTTCAATATAAACCCTGTGTTTTAAAAAATTATAGAATGTTAAATATCGGAAACTATAAATATAAGATATTTTGGTCTGTTATAAGCTAATTTAGTTAAGGAATGACGTGAAATAGGTTAAAGAGTCTCTTTTAGAATGACTATCGTTTTTAAATCAGTACGATGGCGCTACGACCGACATCTTGTTATTCAGCATCGTTGTACATTTATGGGATTCAATTTTTTAGCACTATTTTGTAGCCGTTTTCCACACTGTATCTTCTAGGCGCTGTACTGCTACTGAGTCTAGAATATATAGTGTAGAAATCGACTATCTCAGTAATACTTAAAAAAAGGTGCTAAAATATTGGATCCCTTAAATGTCAAACGATGCTGAAATCCAATGAGTCGACCACAGCGACATCTGCAGGATATTTTCTATAACTCCAAGACGATTTGGTCTAGACGTTGTAATAATAAGATGTGTTTACTTTGAAATTTGAAAATATATCGCAGATGACGCTGAGATCGGCTCCCTGCATTTCAGCATCATTGCACATTTAAGGGTTACAACTTTTTAGCGCTGTTTGAATAGCAGATTTACACACTGTATTCTAGACGCTGTACTACTGCGATAGTAAGTCAGCATGTTCTGGATATTTGAATCTGGGGAAACAATGAGAACGGTTCAGGGTCCGAACCCAGTAGGCATTGTGAACATGCTTACAGCATCTAGAGCTGGACCAAATTACAGCGTCTAGCATACATAGTGTGGAAATCTGCTATCCAGGCAGCGCTAAAAAGTTGTATTCCTTAAATGAGCAATGACGCTGAAATCAAGGGTGCCGATCGCAGCGACATCTGCGATATATTTTCAGATTTCAAAGTAAACATCGTATTATTACAGTTGGTGCCAAACATTCACAATCGATAATGATTAAACAAATAATTTGCTGAAGAAATAGAGCATTTTTAAAGTTTTGCATCATATTTTCCATCACTTTATTCATGGTAATAGCTACAATATAATCACAATTTTACTATACTTAAGATAGGTTGGCACCAACTTCAAAAAGTAATTGATTACTTTTTATATGTATATATTCTTAAATTAAATCATAAATATGTAAATTAATCTTTTGTAAAAAACGTTCTCTAGAAAATCCATGTTTGGTAGATATTAAATTCTATACATTAAATTTAACGTTTTTATGCCGATACATGATATCCGATGTGTGGTTATTGGATAACGCTTCATCATTAGAGCAGTTTAAAGAATTATTTAATTCTTTTTAGTGCTTTTTTTGAAGTCGGTTATTATTTTTTTTTTTGAAAAGATTATTTTACTTTTTAATGCTAACGCAACTGAGACGAAACAAGAAAAACTAGTAGTATGTTGTGGCCATCACAAAACTTTCTTCTATATAAATCACATAAACAGCACTAATTATCAAGGTATGTCTGATTTTGAAGTTTGATGAAAATTCGTGCATTAGTTATTGAGATAGAGCTACAGTGGAAATTATGAAAAATGCAGCAATAGCAACGCCACCTATTAAGCGATTTGCACCAAAACATAAACAGAACTAATTCATATCAAGGCATACCTGAATCTGAAGTATGTTGAAAATCCAAGCATTAGTTCTTGAGATAGAGCTATTGCGATTGCGGATATCGTGGAAAATGCTGCATAGGAGTGCCACCTGTTAAGCGATTTACACCAAAAACTAATCAGCATCAATTTGTATCAGGACCTCACTGAATAAAAATTGTTATTAAATTCCGTTCTTGAGATAGAACGCCCACAAAATTTTTGTCACTTACAGGCTGATAGACGGACAGAGTCGCAGACTAACAGACAGACATTTTGTAAAAACGTGTTTTTCAGAATCTCTGACCCATAAAACGTATAAATCCGCCGATGAAAATTGGTGCATTAGCTCTTGTAAAAGAGCTATGTAGTGAAAATTCTGAAAAATGCAGCATAGCAGCGCCATCTGTTGAGCGATTTGCACCAAAACAGAAACAGCACAATTCATTATTAAGGTATACCTGAATCTGAAGTTTGTTGAAAATTCAAGCATTAGTTCTTGAGATAGAGGATAGAGCTATTGCGGAAATCGCAAAAAACAATGCAGCATAGCAGCACCACCTATCGAACGATTTGCACCAAAATGTATAAGACGTCAATTCATGTCAAGGACTAACTGAATCTGAAATTTAATGAAAATCAGTGCATTAGTTCTTGAGATTGAGCTACTGTAGAAATCGTGAAAAAGGCTGCATAGCAGCACCACCTGTTGATCTATTTACACCATACACTGTTGTACACCCTACCTGTTGATACATTTATTTATATTTTGTTGATATATTTACTAAATGTGTAAAACGTCAATTCTATGTCAAGGACTAACTGAATCTGAAATTTGATGAAAATCCGTGCATTAGTTCTAGAGATTGGGCTATTGTGGAAATCATGAAAAGCCTGTATAGCAACGCCACCGCAAATGTCACTATCGACTATCGGAAAATAATACACAAATGCAGCAAAACGATGCCGTCATTAAGGGTGTATTCGAAAAAATATTTTTCCACTCTCAACAGCTCGAAATTTCCTGAGACATTTTCAGACTCATTTTTAAAAGTAAAAACATGAAACTTGCTGAGGTGATTGTTGAAGGGATGTATAAGAGGCCGTGTGATTTCATTTTTCACTCAATTAATTAGAATTTTATTTTTAAACAATTATTTTCTCAGCGTGACCATTTTTTCCATTCCCAGATCTCCCGCTTCGGAAAATTCGGTTCAAAACGCCAACTTTGACAGCATTTTGTACAATATTTTCTGCATTTATCAAAAAATCGACAAGCACGGCACATTATGTAGTTTCTAAATAAGAGATTTGCCAGTTTGATGCGTTTGAGAGCAAAAATGAATTTTAAAATAAATCAGAAAATAAGCAGTTTTGATCGGAATACACCCTTAAAGAAATTCGGCAAAAAAACGGCTATCTAATGGTTCATAGGCCTTCATTTGTTTGTAACATTAATAGAGATACTTAAAATTAAATATAGTTTATAATAGCTCCATGTTTTAACAGAAATCATTCGTTTATATTTTTTTTCAAAATATCACGTATTTTAATTACATTTTCTTTCGGTTGTTATTAGAAAATGGCAACTAAAATATATAATTAGTATTTTACAACTATTTGTCCGTTACTTTCTACAGAAATGGAGTACTTCCGTTGCCAATATTAAGCAAATGGCTCTAAAAACTACAAAATATTATTATTTAAAAAATAAATTGAGATGCAGTTTACGACGTTATAAAAATTGAAAATGTGCGATACTTAGAAGTTTAAAAAATTGCTGTAGAGTATTTAATCGTACTGCTTTGTTTTACGGCTAGCTTCTGTAAGGTAACGTTATATTTTGGAGATGTCACAAAATAAGCTGGGAGGAAGAAATAGCATATCGGGGGCTGAAAATAATAATAAAAAGATAACGTCTTCATTTGTGGCCGCTGAGTGTTAATGGTAATTAATGAGGGAAATGATTTCTTATAAAATAAAAAAAACTAACAGTAAATTTCTTTCTTACATTTCTACAAATTATTAAAACTTAATATATTTAATATATTTGATATTATTTCTATATATTAAAGGTGTATTCGAAAAAATATTTTTCCATCCTCAACAGCTCGAAATTTTCTGAGACATTTTCAGACTCATTTTTAAAAGTAAAAACATGGAACTTGCTGAGGTGATTTTTGAAGAGATGTTGAAGAGGCCGTGTGATTTCATTTTTCGCTCAATTCATTAGAATTTGATTTTTAAGCAATTATTTTCTCAGTAGGACCCTTTTTCTCATTCCCAGATCTCCCACTTTGGAAAATTCGGCTCAAAACGCCCACTTTGACTGCATTTTTTGCACTATTTTCTGCATTTATCGAAAAATCGAGAAGCACGGCACATTAAGTAGTTTCTAAATAAGAGAATTTCCCAGTTTGATGCGTTTGAGAGCAAAAATGAATTTAAAAATGAATCAGAAAATAAGCAGTTTGGATTGGAATACACCCTTAAGGATTTGTTCAAATAATCCAACAACACTGTCTGCCAAAAAATTACTTTACGCTTTATCTCTAACCGTACATCGGAAATAACATACAGTGAAACCTCCTTGGGCGACCACCTCCCTGAACGACCATTTTTTCATGGAGCGAAATTTATTCCCATAGGCTCAATACTAATTTTACCTCTATTCAGACACCATCCCAGTTAAACTCCCTCCATGAGCGACCCATTTCTTTGAAGAAAATGAAACAAATTCAGCTTTTTCCTGGTCGTTTGAAAAAAATTTTATTAGAATAATAATTCCAAAAGAGTGCATTATTCATCAAACTTGTAAACTCTGTTTAGAATTTCTATTTATTCTGGTAACTTTTAAGTATTTAAACCCCTTTGTGCCTTTTTAGGCAATGAATTTAACTCTGATGACAATGTAAGGGTGACGGTCAATAAACTCCCCTGACCTATTCTGTCAGGAAATTTTCAAAGAAATAGATAAATTGATGAAATCGTCATTATTTGCTCCCGTCCAAAAAAGAAAAGAAAAAAAAAAGAAAGAAAGAAAGAACGAAAAAGAAAAAGAAAAAAAATAATTTATTTATTGAACTTCGAAAGGACTTGGAAATAAAATATATAAAAGATAAAACCGTAAAATCAAAGCAAACGTCAATGCATTCATTTTTTAAACTCTATTGTAATTAACTTATGTAATTAACTTTTGTTTTGATGCTTAAATTTTCATATTTTTTCCTAATGTGAAAAATAAATTTTAGTAACACTAATTGTTACCTTTTTCAACAATTAAAATCTAAATTTAAACATGACCTCCATTAAGAGACCACCTCTCGGAGCAACCAATATTTATTAGAACGGAACATGGTCGCTTTAGGGAGGTTTTACTGTATCAGTGCAGCCAAAGCATAAAATTTCTACTTCTCTTGTTGAAGGATTCGGTAGTGAACAAGTTATTATTATTATTTTTTTTTTTTATTACTGACAGTAATTATCTATATTGTAAAGGACAAACATATCTGCGCGCAACGCTGACGTCATTCTGCGAATGGCAACACTTTGATATTTGAAATGAAATTTCAGTTTTGCAATTTTCGCTACGGCAAATTTTTAAACTTCTAAACATAGCACATTTTCAATTTTTACACCGTCGTATAGGGGATAAAATGTACTTTTAAATGCAATTTGTTTGAAAGTTGTATCTCAATTTATTTTTGAGATATTAATTTTTTTTTATAGTTTTTAATACAGTCATTCAGGGTAACTTTGGTCCGCATTTTCTCTATTTTCATATGCTACACTCTTATTTGAAGAATATTGTCGCAACTAGGGGCATAAAAGAGAAGAAATGATCCTAAATTATTGTTTGACTATCAACAATTTTACAACTCTTTGCAAAAGTATTTTAAAGAATATTTGTGTGACATATTTTCTCCGCATTTACTTAATTCGAATCAGAAAGCTGAAGGAATGCAATTTTATTAATCCGTGTGTAATTATATTTTCCGCATTTTGAAAAAATATAAATGAATGATTTCTGATAAAACATGGAGCTATTATAAACAAACAAATGAAGGCATGGAAATCATTAGATACCCGATTTGTTTTGCCGAGATTCTTGAACGGCGACATTGTTCTTTACTGGGTTTGTGTATTATTCCGAGATAATGACGTCATATGCATACTTTTGTATAGATGTTTGAGACTGGATCGTAAAAGTGGGATGCTTTAGCAGAATGACGTCAATTTTACCTTTTTTTAAGTATATTTTAATTTTTAAAACTGAAATATGTTTCGAAGAAGTGCGTTATTTCACCCCAGATGCTTTGAAATTATTCAAAGGTGAAAATACTTCGCTTTTGAAAATAACGTAATCGAAATCACACACTGATAAAATGCAATGTTTTACAAAAATTTAGAGTGTCTTTATAGAAGAGCAGTGAAATACAGTGTGCATGCTTAGATCGTAAGTCTTTGTCCAAAAAATAGCGATTTATATTACAGAACTTGATGATTCCTTGAACTTGATGACAGAACTGGATCAATACGCTTCGTCGAGTTAGACAAGCAAACAAAGAAGATCTTGGCAATAATTTGAAGTTTAAAATAATATCATGTTCCCCAAGTTTTTGTTTAAAATTCTCTCGTTTGATAAAATTTTATTGATATTCTTTAAGACATTCTACTATAATTTTATCAAAATAACATAATTTGCTTAATTTATTTTTTCATAATTTTCAGGTAACCCAAATTGTAAATATGACTTCTTACTTACAATGAAAAAAAATATAGGACAGGGCAGAAAAAATGACAGAAAGAAATTATAGAAGAAACGAGCAGAAATAATTGATTGCTTCGTTACGAAAACAGTTATTACTGGAAAAAACAAAATTTCGAAAGAATGAAAAGAAGCAAAAATTACTTAAAAGCAAAAGAATTGTAGAACCGATTACATTGTTAAAAATCTTTATAACTAAAACACGAGGCTGGTTTTTTAGTCATCTGCTCTGAGCTTTCTACTGAACCAATTTTACTAATAATTTTGTAACTGAAAGATGTGCCCGCACTAGCTTTTTTTTTAAATATCCCCATTGTTATATTTTAATCAAAAAAATTGTTTATGAAATTCCTTCAAAATCTTGGTAATTAGATAGCTTTCAATATTGCAGAGAAGAGAGAAATGATGGGGTTTATTTATTTTTATTCATGCCATTTTCTAATTAAAAAAAAAAAAAAAAAAAAAATCGTATTCTTTAAATTATGTTATATAGGGTTTAGTGGCGCAAAATCCCATTAGGGAGATGCTGCGCCAAAATATTTTGAACGGTAAATGACGCACGGCTTTTGAAAACACGCATTTTTCCTCATAAAGTTTCCATATTTTTCTCATTTGGAAAATGACGTCATATTTAAAAGAAAACTATCATTTTCTTAGAGTATACTAAATATTTTAACACAAATGCGTCAAAAAAACATAAATTACGGAAATTTTTACTTTTCGGTTAGAAGATTAGAATCTGGAGTTAAGTGTACGATTGTTCACATCATGCAAAGATGTTGCTGACAATCGTGAATTTAAGTTTTGAGTTGAAATATTTTTTAATTAACAAATTAAAGTATCATTTTTTATGGTGAATACGGATATGAGAGGTATGTATGTAAATTTTGTGAAGGTGAAAATGATGTCGGGTTAGATATCGCGTGTGTGGGGGGGGGGGGGGGGAGTTCTATGATTGTGTCAAAGTGGAATAAATTTTCATTCCGGAATACCAAGCATAAGAGCCTCAATTGATAACTTCATAATAACTGATCTTTATTATATTTTACTGATTACATATACGATTAAAGTTTAGTTTTAGTAATTTGGACGAGTTTTATAGAAATAGTGTTTTGTAAACTTTAGGTTTAAATAATATTTGTTTGAGAGTTTAAAAAAGTTGAGAAATTACATGAAATTATTTAAATATTTTAAATAAAATTTTAGATTCTTAAGTTATTAAAAATGAGGCTCCTTATACTGTTTAGAAAGAATTCTTAGATTAAACTTAAGTCAAGACGCATTTTTTATTCAAACTGATTTTGTATTATAAATTAATGAAAAAATTCCTTCTTAAATATTTTCTTTCATCGAAATTCGATGGATAATTATAAATCGTAATTATAAAAAACTAAACGTCTACATATGTGGCCAAGGGCGTGGAGAGGTTAAACGGGCTTGATATAAAAAATATGATATAAATTTATTAACTGCAATTTTTAAGATGAAAACTATTTCGAATAGGTTGGAACGTTATGGAAACTAGGGAATCGTACCCGGGAATCCCGGGTTAAAGTATATATGTGAAAACATTTTTATAATTGAAAACTAATAATTTTTTTTATATGCAATAAATTTTTTAGATTGACCACTTACATTAAAAAAAAGCATTTTTCATATGGAAAATACCAATTATACAATAAAATAATTTTTTGAAATTTATCAAAAGCGATATTTTCTTATTAGCCTCATGCTAAGAGTTATTTGCCAAGATTTTGCTACTTATGGCATTATTCTGATAATTTCTGAGCTCATACATGTCTGGTAAATTTGTGTTTTATTTATATTATTTTATTTATTTATTCATAGGGAAGTTTTTTTCAATGGATATCAGCCGTAAGAAAAGGATGAACTCTTTATTTTGTTTTAAGGGCAAACTGATTAATCTTTCGTAATCGAGCTCCGCGCGATATATATAAATTAAAAAATATTTCACGCTTTAAAATTGTTTTTAAAACCATAGATAATCCGTCAACTGAGATAAAATTTGCAAACAAATTTCATTTGAAAAACAAATCCTATTTGGTGATCTAAAAATTTAAATTTTACGATTACAAATAAGTTAGATTTGTGTATTTTCAATATTATTCTTTTATTTGTTTGTAAAAGAAGTATTAATTTCGTTAATTTGTCTTTCACAAATATGTTAGATTGCTGTTTTTTTTAAATATTATTCTTTTATTTGTTTATAAAGGAAGTATTAATTTCGTTATGCAAAAATAGTCAGAAACAAATGTTGAAAAATGTTTGTTGCTTTATGTGCAAAATGTTTATTATTATTATGTATTGAAACCGGCACGTGATAAGATAATCTTTAAAAAAAATCATGCTTAAAAATTATTTTATAAAATATAATACATGAGTCAATGAATACAGTTTTTAAACAAATTGCATTTGAAAGTAATTTTTTTTCCCTATGCGACGAAAATTCAAAATTCACGATGGTTAGAAGATTAAAAAATGGCAGTAGCGAAAATTTCAAGACCGAAATGTGATCGTGAAGTGTTGCTATTCGCAAAATGACGTCAGCGTTTTGTACAGATACGTTAGTTCTTTATAATATAGATACTTAATCAGTAAAATATAATAAAGTTCAGTCATTAGTATGTGGTTAACAATTGACGTTCCTATGCTTGGATTTCCGGAATGAAAACAGTAATTTTCCCTTCCCAAAATTTGCATACGCACTTCTCATATCCCTATTCATCATTTTTAAAAAAATGTATTTTGTTTGATCATTTAAAAATCATTTTAACTAAAAAC
This sequence comes from Maratus speciosus, assembly GCA_963932465.1. Classification (NCBI taxonomy): domain Eukaryota; kingdom Metazoa; phylum Arthropoda; class Arachnida; order Araneae; family Salticidae; genus Maratus; species Maratus speciosus. The sequence goes on along the minus strand of OZ010789.1, from coordinate 608,297,036 downwards.
TTGAAGTCACGATTGTCAGCAACAACTTTTATGTGCACAGACGCGTTCTTTACTTGAGATTCTAATCCCAATTCTGGAGAGTAAAAATTTCCGTAATTTATGTTTTATAGACGCATTTATGTTAAAATGTTTTGTTTTATCTAAGATAATGATCATTTTCTTTTAAATATGACTTCATTTTCACTTAAATAAGCATTTTGCCAAGTGTCTGAAAATTAGTATCAGTACACATGTAGAAGGAAAAACAATATAGAAAAGTTATGAGGAAAAATGCGTGTTTTCAAAAGCAGTATGTCATTTTCCGTTATTATGCCCCTAATATAATAATATTCTTCTCCTAATGGGATTTTGTGCCACTGAACCCTATACAACAATTTTTATCAGGAAATAGCATGAATAAAGTTAAAAATACTTCATTATTCCTCTCTTGTCTGCAATAATGAAAGCTATCTAATTTTCATCATTTTGAAGAAATTTCATAAATTGCTTTTAAAATTAAAATATAAAAGTGGGGATATTAAAAAAAAAAAAAAAAAAAAAAAAAAAAAAAAAAAAAAAAACAGATAGTGCGATGACATCTACAAAGGAAGAGCTTCCAGAGTTTAAAAAAATATATATATTAGTAAAATTGGTTCAGCAGAAAGATCGGCGCAGATGACTGAAAAACACGCTTGTGTTTTAAATATATAGATTATATAAAATTAGGAAAAATTACATTAAGTAAATTATGTTATTTTGATAAAATTATAAAGAATTTCCTAAAGAATAGCATTAAAAAAATTATTATTCGAGAGAATTTTCGACAAAAACTTCAGGAACACGATATTATTTTAAACCACGAATTATTTGTTTGCTTGTCTAACTCGGCGAAGCAAATCCATCCAGGCGAAAATCATCATTTTCTGTAATATAAATCGCTATTATTTGCATGTCACCTCTCTTTTATAAAGACACTTTTGTAAAACTTTGCGTTTTATCATCACTGTGTGATTTCGATTACGTTATTTTTAAAAGTGAAGCATTATTCACCTATGAAGAATTTCAAAGCAGCTGGGCTGTGAAAATGACGCACTTCTACAAAAAATAATTCAGGTTTAAGAATTAAAATACACGCTTTTTCATAAAATAACGTCATTTTCATCTGCTAAAGCAATCCACTTTTACAATCCACTCTTAAACTTCGTCTATGGAAAAGTGTGCATAAGACGTCATTATCACGGAATAACAGACACTTATTCTTGACATAGCCCATATTTTAATTTCAACTTTTTCTTCCGGTTTTAAGAGAAAATGGCATCAAAAAGATAGTATCTCCTATTTTCGACTATTTTCCGTACACTTTCAATGACTTTCAATAGAAATGAGGTACTTTTGTTGCCACGATCAGAAAAATGGTATTAAAACTACAAAAAAATTAATATCTCAAAAATAAATTGAGATACAACTTTCAAATAAATTGCATTTAAAAGAGCATTTTTTTCCTTATACGCCGGTGTGAAAATTTTAAATGTGCGATGTTTAGAAGTTTAAAAATTTGCTGTAGAGAAAATTGAAAAACCAAAATTTCATTTCAAATTTCAAAGTGTTGCCATTCGCAAAATGACGTATGCGTTACGCACAGATATGTTTGTCCTTTATAATATAGATAGGTAAATAGTAAACATAATTTTTCTTAACCATTATAACATTTACCGGATTTTATGGAAGAAACTCATCGGCGTGAAAAATCTTCCACTCAGATATTGACGCGACTCAGATTTTGAGGGCTTCGAATAGAAACTAAAAAAGGACTAAAGTGGATGCGACGTAAAAAACGTACTAAGTTGTGCCGACCACTTAAAAAAAATGTGGAGCGCCTAAATAGAGAGGGCTACGTCCCGCGCTTTGGATGGTTTTGATACCAATTGAGCCCCTTACTTTAAAAATTACATGAAATTATTTAAAACCAGATTTAAATATTTTAAATAAAATTTTAGAATCTTAAGTTATTAAAAATGAGGCTCCTTATACTGTTTAGAAAGAATTCTTAGATTAAACTTAAGTCAATGGGACACTGTCGAGAAAAGTAGCGTTCCCATAGGTGCGGCGATTACAATACTTTAAAGCTTATTCAGAACAATTTTGAGGAGTGCGGCGCTTACGACGGGTGCGGCGTTTCTTCCATAAAATACGGTACTAGAAAGATAGCCCGTCAAAAATTACTGAATATGAGATATAAAGATATACAACACATGTGCAAGAATATGAATTTTTCTCGTTTGTTCCGCAGTGACAGATGAAAACAATAGATTTTAAAAACGAAACTCACTTGTGAAAAACTTTAATACTGTAGAAGACCACTAATCCGCACAGCTTGGTTCCAATTGTTGTACGGATTTTAGGCTTTTTGCGAATTACAGATCATGTCTATATTATAAAATTAGATATATATATGGCTTCTTTATGCTAAATAAATTGTATAAATATTGAAAAAAAAATGTGTGTGGTGTATGAAATGAAACAGCGAATAGGTTGCCAGAAAATATGTTGCTAATTTTGCTTCTTCGCCAAGGCCCCTAAAGTGGAAAAGTGCCGAGAATTTAATTTTTGTATACGACTATAAAAAGTGCCGTACTTTTCCAGTATAGGGACCTTGGCGTACTTTTTAAAAGTTTGTCATAATTTGGACTTCAGAAGTGAGATTTTTTTTGCCAAATGATATAAACAGCTATGAAAACAAAATTAATGAACTTTTAAGTTTATTTATATAATCCATAAACATTTTATTTATATCTGTATTATTGTTGTTTTTTATATATAATTTACTTCAGTTTGAATACAAAAATAGTTAAATGGCTTTTTTATATTAAATAAACTGTATAAATATTAAAAAATTACTTCTGTATATGGAACAGTGAATAAGTTTCTAGGAAATATGTTGCTAAATTTCATTTTCTCTATCTCGCCAAGACCCCTGTACTGAAAAAGTACCTAAAGCGCATTAAGAGGCTACTTCAGTCAAATGAAAAGACCCGTTCGCTAATGCTAATCCTATGGAAGAAATTTATAACGATATCTCGGTTGCATTTCAATATTTTGAAATGATTGTTTTTGCATTGGATAGCTGAGATCGATCTATATGCAGGCCGTTTTTTCGTTTTTCGATTTTGTTTACAGGTATTTCTTATGAGGAAACTTTCAGTTTCGAAACCGGTTCCGAAAATGAAAGCGTCCTCATTAAAAATATCTGTAAACAAAATCGAAAAATTAAAAAACGGCCTGCATACAGATCGATCTCAGCTATCCAATGCAAAAAAAAAAAAAAAAAAAAAAAAAAAAAAAAAAAAAAAAATCATTTCAAAATATTGAAATGCTACCGAGATATCGCTATAAATTTCTTCCATAGGATTAGCATTATCGAACGGGTCTTTTCACTTGACTGAAGTAGCCTCTTAAAATCGGGCAGTTTGGAGCTCAGACAGTACAACGCCGTCTATTGGCTGTTATGTTATTAGTAGCATCGGGATGAAGATGTAAAGACGTATGTTTTCATATTACACTTTAAATTCTCACCCACAGATTTTGGAAAAAAATCTTAAAAGCGCGGAGTTTAAATTAAATTGCAGTGACCTCAATTATGAAATATTAATGTTTTTAAATAGAAATTTCGCCAAATTAGCTAGTTATCACCAAGTTGGCTTCATATATGACAACTTATTTTTGTCGCCAAATTTGGCGATGTTTCATTAAATACGGCGATATCTCGCCAAGTTGGTCAACATTTGGCGCTACTGAGGTAACCGTGCATTAGTATATTTCAACAGTTATTACAATGAAGCAGTCCATCCGGAATTGTGAGGGACACACAGAGACTTTGATTTTATACAAATAGATACCTACTAAAAACAGAGCGGTTGTCTGTACCACATAAACTAGGATTATGGGAACTCTCCTCTTTTGGTAACCTGCGAAAGACTTTGATGACGATATTATCATTTTCTTCTATATGGCCAAATAGTGCAATCGATGACAAATCCTATTCCAATTTTTTACGGAATCATTAGCAAATATCTTATACTATTAAACAATTTACACAGAACATTAAATAATATAGATTTCTTTTACATAATCTCATATATTATATCTTACAATATTATGAACAATATCATAAGTATACAACTAGCAGTTTGAAAGTTATCTAAGAATTCGTTTTTAAACATATATGTATTCTTTCCTCTTTATTCATCGACTTTATTTAAAAAAAAATATGAGAGCAAATATTCTAAATTTTTGATACATTGATATGACCAGCACTGGACAAAGATAAGGAAGGATACCTACTCTTTTTCAATTCTTCGCCTTTGTCATTTTTTATCTTTCTTTTCTTTCCTTCTTCTTTATTATTATTATTATTTTTTTTTTTTGGTTTTATTAAATAAAAAGTTTATTTAGATGTATAATAAAAGTTTGATATAATCTCTTTTGTATTAAGAAGTCGAGGTACAATAAAGATTTTCTCAAGATAATGCAGCTTTTTCAATCAATTGTATGCAGGATTTTAGCAGTGAAAAAATAAATTTTACGTACCAAAAATTTTTCAAGTATCTTTATATCAAATATCTTTATACATCTTTAAAATAAATGTTTGTTAATATATTTTAAATATATTAGTATATTGTAAAATCAAAAAGTTATACACTTTGTAAAATTTCTTTTCAATTACATTTAATAAATTTTCATATAAATTATTTAATTTTTCTCTAAAATTTCCTCATTAATTGATACATATTTTTAAAAATAAAACTTTGAAATTAAACATTTTTAATTTCCTCAGAAAGCTCAAATATTTAAAAAATGTTATCTATCTATTATTATTTGTTTAAGGTCTTTAATTTCTCAGTCTTAAATACCGATTTGAATTCTGTTAACATTAGCTGTTTTATACCATTTTTAAGTCTAAAAATCGTTTTGCGCGCTTTTCCCGAAAGAACCGCATTATTCCTTTTATATCACGCCTTTAAAACATAGTTCGGTCTGTTATTCGGTCTGTGTCAACCAAGCTTCGATCTGTTATTGGTCCTTCTCCATATCTGCAGTGCAGGGGAAACCCTTCCGCGCCGTAGTATAAAAAGCCAAAACATGAATTTAGGAGCTCAGATTTCGTGCCATTCGTTGTCTAAAAAAACTATGTCTGATGTCTGGAAGCGAGTCAGCGGAGTAATAGAATGCATTTATAACATCTTTTCCTAAAATGTAGTTTAAGCTGAAGTAACTACTAAAGTCGTGGAATATCACAACAAGCTGTGGTTTGTGGAAGATGCTTTACAACTGTATTCTACTAGAAGGAACAAATAAAAATTCTTCTTTTATGAAGAGTTCTTTTATTTCTCGGGAAATTGCCAATGTATTTCGACAACAAGGACAACAACGATAAATGACGCCTGCGTTACTGTGTAAGCGCTATTTAGTATAGAGATTTCATAGATTGTATAGAGTTTTCTTAATTGACTTCAGATTTTCTTACCCATATCTTTCCATAATTTACAAGTATTTTGCATTTGTAAAAGTTTGGGAATTTACACTAAATAATGTATTTCTTCATAAACGGAAGTATGTTTTCTTTTTTCTTTTCTATTTAAATAAAATCAACGGCAGATATATATTTTTTAATGTATATCTTACCTGTAGTTTAATTTAATTTAGAGGGCAGCCTCCTTCTTAAGAAGGTATTACACAAAATCTCTAGTTGCATTTATAGTATTGTTATAGTATTATGAAGGCATTATGTTAGAACTTTGTCAGGTCTCTGGGCTTTAAGGAAATATTCCTAATGAAAATTACTGTCAGTTGATGTTTTCTTTATGTATTATATTTATCTGTATATCATTATCTACGTATTGGAGTTATGGACATAAGTTTCTTATCTATGGGATTATAATGAGTTCCATCGTATTCATAACTGTATTGTATGAAAAGTTCTATTGTATAAATGGAAATACCAGCAGAAGGGTCTCTTATATAGCAGAACGTGGAAACAATAGGGAGTCAGATAGTGAGAAGTGAGGAGGATCAGCAAAAAATAATCTTCTGCTATGGCTGGGCAGTGAACAAGCGTGGAGAAGGTACGCGGGTTTTTCTCCATTTTACAGATGATAGCGCCAGAACCTGGCAGATACCGGAATAAGAAAGGAGAATATAGTCAGTCTTGGGTTCGACGTGAAACGTGTAGGCTGGAAAAAGTAACTACTCCTGCTGTGCGCACAAAGTATATTTCTGGAGAAGCGTCCGTATATGTGTCGGGAGTTCAGGAGAGACCTGTGAGGTTATTTCGTTGTATAAGCATATAGCTGAGAACGATCAATAGAGAAGGTAATAGTGAAATTAAATGATATAACCTAGTAAGTAGATCATATCTTAACCCATTTTCGGCCAAAGGTGCGTAAACGCAAAATTTCAATAAATATTTTTTTATGGGCGAATATGGGCTGTAACGAATATTTTTCACTAATTTTATTTTTCTGCTATTTTTAAGGGTTCTGGAGACATCTATAAAAAATCGGTAATTCAATTGGAGTAAACACTTTCTGTTGAGAAATTTTCAAAATACGCTAGTTTTTTTTTTTTTTTTTTTAATTGAAACGATTAATGACAAATTCGACTTTTTGAAAATGTATAATTATTCCACTTGAGATTAATCATATCTATATTATAAAGGACAAACATATCTGTGCGTAACGCATACGTCATTTTGCGAATGGCAACACTTTCAAATTTGAAATGAATTTTCGTTTTGCAATTTTCGCTGCTGAAAATTTTTAAACTTCTACACATCGCACATTTTGAGTTTTTATACCATCGTATGAAGAAAAAAATGTACTTTTACATGCAATTTCTTTGAAATCTGTATCTCAATTTATTTTTGAGATATTATTTTTTTAAATAGTTTTCAGTACCAATTTTGTAATTGTGGCAACAGAAGTACTCCATTTATATTACAAAGGACAATAATCTGTGCGTAACACTGATGTAATTTTGCAAATAGCAACGCTTCACGATGAAATTTCGGTTTTCCAATTTTCATATCTGCAATTTTTTAATTTTCTGAACATCGCACATTATAATTTTTTACACTGTCGTATAGGGAAAAAAATCTACTTGCAATTTGTATCAAATCGGTATCTTAATGATCTGACTTATTATGGTTTATAAAATAATGTTCAAGAGATTTTTTTTAAATTTATCTCGATCGCGCACCGGCGAGCGCCATTGCGAAATATTAATAAACAATTTGCACATAAAAAAGAGTTCAGAATTTATCTACGGCTAATTTTCTACAATGAAATTAAAGCTTCGTCAAACAATAAGTAAAAGAATAATATATAAAAAAGCACGAATTTAACATATGTGTAATCGAACAATTTAAATTTTTAGAGCCGAATTGGGAAAACTATCGGCTTTTAAATGTAATTTTTATGAAATAGATAAGTTTTGAATAGAGTTGCTAGGCAACTGTTGAAGTAAAAGGGAAAGAATAATCTATATGTTGAAAACAAATGACAGTTTTTTAGACATCTTCCCTGAGCTTTCTACTGAACCAGATTTGGTAATTATTCTTTTTTAAATGAAAGTTGTTCATTTGTAGATGAACTCACACTAGCTATTTTTCTAAATATTCCCACTTTTATATTTTAAATTTAATATGAAGAGTTTTTTTGAAATTTCATCAAAATAGTAGCAATCGTATTATTTCCACTGTTGCAGAAAAAAAAGAAATGTTGGGGTTTATTTATCCTTATTGATGCCATTTCATCATTACAATTAAAAATAACTTTGTCTCAACAGAAAATGACGTCACGCTTTAAAAAAAACATGCATTTTCTCTCATAAAGCTGTTACATTTCAATATATTATTTTTCGGCTGATATCGAATTTACGACACTTGGCGTAATGCTTCAGTAAGTGCCATATTTAAAAGAAAACAATTCTTTTCTTAGATAAAACTATATATTTTACCACGAATACATCTAAAAGACATCAGTTTCTGGAATTTGTAGACGGCGGTACTGAAATTAGAATCTCAAGCCAAAAGAATAAATTTATGCATGCAAAGGTGTAGCTGACAAAGGAGACTTCACGTTTGGAAATCTATCTATTTTATAAAGGAAAATATGTCCGTACGTTACGCTGACATCATTTTGAGAATGGCGAAGCTTGACATTTAAATTTCGGTTTTCCAATTTTTTTTTCTACTGCAATTTTTTTAACTTCTAAACATCACACATTTTTAATTTTTACACCGTTATATGGGGGAAAAATCTAATTTCAAATGCAATTTGCTTGAAAACTTTATTTTAATTGATTTATTTATCATGGCTTTTTAACTAATTTTCAAGCATAACGTTTTCTAATCTATCTCCATTGCGTGCAGGCTCCATTACGAAAGAAACCAGTTGCACGTAAAGCAATATAAATAGTTCAGAATTTGTCCCTGACTAATATTTCATAGTGAAATTAAAACTTCATCAATTATATTAAAAAGTGATTGTCCGTTTGTATTTCAGAGCTGTCTCGCCTAAAATATGGAATGTTAGGTGATCAAATTGACGCCAGTTATCCACATGGGTCCAAGGATGTCAAAATTTGATTAGTTTTCGATATATATATATATATATACATATATATATATATATATTAATGACATTTATGTAATGAAGAAAATTAAATTCCGCATTATTTTTAATAAAAAAGAGAAAACAGAAAATGACAAGGGTTATTAGATATCATTGTTTGACATTATTTTTAAATTGAAATTAACGTTTATTTGAATAAAGAGAGAAAATAATAATGTGATTAAATAGTATTTTTCAAGAAAACTTCACGAAATACAAACTTATGATCACATATATAAATATTAAACAGACATACAACAATAATTACAATAAACCCAACTGGAGTGAAAAATTAGCCAGCGCTTGGAATCGAATCCGGAACCACAGCATTCCAGGCTGTCGCTCTAACCACTGAGCTACTCCGGCCGATACCTGAGTCTGCAATTTTTCACTAATAAGCCATGTATACGACAGCCTTGGATGACCGAACAACGATGACGGGACATACGACCCTATACGACCGGACAACGACTCGGGTATCGGCCGAAGTAGCTCAATGGTTAGAGCGACAGTTTGGAATTCTGTGGTTCCGGGTTCGACTCCTTGCTCTGGCTAATTTTTCACTGCAGTTGGGTTATTGTATTTATTGTTGTACGTCTGTTTAATATTCATATATACCGTTAACAGTTGAATGCAGGCGTTATTTATCTGTGTTTTATTACATATTGTAGTGTGTGTGTGTGTTTTATTTTATGTTCACATATTCAAGATTCAGGAATCCGTTTAGGTTAGAAACAAAAATTCGACTATCGACCGGAACATTGAGATCTGTTGACGTCAAAAGAAAAAAAAACATCGTAATCAAACATCATTATTTTGATTTAATTTTAAGTCGAAAAGTAGATTTTCAGCTATTGCCTTAAGATGGCTATTAAAACATTTCAGAAGCGGACATTAGAAACGAAATGTTTTAGCGAGAATTTTTTTTTCTCTAAATATTTATTTTAATTCATAAATATAAAATGCTTCTGAATAAATTCGTCAAAACAAATTCATTTTTGTATAAGTTGACACAAATGACAACATTTCTATCAACTCCGAAATTCGAAGCAAAATCTTGGAAGAGCGAAAATATTTAGGCAAATAAAATTATGGTATATGTGCATTTTTATTCGGAAAACTTTTGACTTAAAGTGTAAATATAACTTATTATTTGAAATATTGCCTTTAATAAAAAATAATACTGTAATTGCTTTCTAAATTTACAATAAAGATGGATTTCATTTTTCGCAAAAGGATCGAATGATCTCATGCAATTCAAAAGCAACACAACGGGTTGCTACTCAACTAGTTTTTATAATGGATTAAAGTTGCAAGTTCTGTAAATAAAATAATAATAAAGCAAATGTCATAATATATATATATATATATATATATATATATATATTAATTTTAAATTTAATGGTCGTTAGTGCACCATTGACTGAATGCATGAAAATGCCGAATGCATTTTATTTCTCAAATAAAATCTTCATATTAGCCATAAAAAAGCTAAAAAATATGATTGTGACAGTCATACATATTAAACCGATAATTAATCATGGAATACAAAGTTGAAGATAAAAAACAATATTAAAAAGGTATAGAGGAATAATAATAAAAACTAATTACCCAATTTTAATACATACAGTATAACATTAGTTATATCAAATAAACTTATATGCATATTAATCACTATAAAGATGGTATACTATTATTAATTAATATGATATTGTCCTGAGTAGACTCAAATTTGAAAACAAGTTAATTTTGAATTTGATTAAATAAGCTAAATTTAATATGAATTGAAAAAAAAAAAAAAGAAATGTCACTACTTACATATAAAACATCAAATCAACATCCATATAAAATACGTATTAGAAATGTAGTTATAATACAAAAGCCCCATCATTTTTTTTAAATTAACCATTGCGTATTATCCAGACAACACCACCCTCCTCCGTACTCTAACATCTACCCACCCAACCATCCTATAGTAATTGTTTATTATTATTTTACAATTTTTAATTTTTTATGTAAATATTTTTTTTATTTTATAAATTTTTTTGTAATTTTGTTTACGCATGTGTTATTTATTTATTTATTTATTTATTTATTTATTTTTAAGATCATGTAAGTACTAATTGTATGTTAATGAATATATGAATTTTTTTGGAAAACCATGATTTAATGCATCATAAATTAGTTTTTTAATATTATTGTTAATTAGATGAGAAGAACATAAACATTTTATTCTATATAAATGATTACGTATTATATTTCGGTATACAGAATGATGAAGACAAGATTTAAAATTTGTAAATGTATTAACTTTGAATTTAAATGTATGAATTTAAATTCTTTACGTTTATCATATAAATCTGTTATTGTTTGTTGTCTTTTATTGTAATTTTAAGATCTAAGAAGTTAATTGTATTGTTAGATAAGAGGTTTTCCGTTAATTCCTAATTAGTGGGATAATCAACTGGAAATTGAGAAATTTTAGATTGATCAGTAGCAATTAAAATTATGGCATCAATATACGATATAAATGGAGATTATTATTAGTAAAAGTACGTTCATAGTGATATAAGTATAAGTCTGATAATAAACTGGATGTACAACCACCTTCTATATATATATATATATATATTTAATGTCAATACAACACCATATATATATATATATAGGGGAAACTAGGGATACTTGACCCAATTGTTAGTTTTGGATCGTTAATTATTTTTTTACGTTACTTATGGGGGTGTAAATGCAGTCTATATATACTTAATGAAGTATTACACAATATTTATTATTATTATTCGAAAGTATTAATTATAAAAGGTAGTAAAATATGAATATTCAAAATTTTAAATTTGGGTCAAGTATCCCAAGTATAGGGATACTTGACCCACCCATTAGGCAGACTTAGATAAAATGTAAAACTGTCTGCAAACTCAAATAATTTCTTAAAAGTTTTCTTAATAATTTCAAAAAAGTTAAAAAACGCCACGCCCCTCCTAAGTCCTATATCGCCGCTAACAGCAAAAGTGAAAAAGTCCTCTTTCCAATCCCTCACATTACGTTACATGCTCTGAATTAGACTTTATTGAAAAGAGGATAATGTTTACTAAGATATTAAAACCGAATTCACCTTTCGAATGTAAAAAAGTCACTGCAAATCGCAGAGAAATGCTAAACAAGCGCATAAACATTTGCTAAAATGTCCAACCAAATAAACTTTATTTAAAAGAGATCAACATTTAACATTTACTTTTCAACACAAAATTTATTTTTAATCTGTTAAATTAATCTGCAAAGTCTAAAATAATCTGCAGCACCTGCTTCGGTGCTGCAATATTTCTGCTTCCGGCCCTGGCAAAAAACATTGTACCTGCCGTTCCGGCATAAGCACTTCAAATAGTTTTAAGTTTTAAAAATATATATGCCACGGCGCTTCTTCCATGATACATGGCAAATAATTTCTAGATAGCTTTTTTTTTATCTGCAGACCTTCTCACAAGTCTGCGACGGCCTAGCGCAGATTCTCCGCCTGGGGTCTTAATAATTTTTTTTATGAAAAATTTGTAAAAAAAACCCCATCAGAACTGTCTGCAAACTTTGAAAATTTTCTGCGAACGGCGTTCGCCTATATTAGAGGTCTGCACGGGCCGGAATTTCCAGGCCCGGGCCCGGCCCGGCCCGAACGAAAGCTATCTTGGCCCGGCCCGGCCCGGTGTAAAAATTGAAAGTTCGGCCCGATCCCGGACCGGCCCGTTTGCATTTTTACAGTTCTCGGCCCGGCCCGGCCCGTACAAAAATCAGTGAAAACAGGCCCGGCCCGGCCGGACTCAATTTCTACAAAATAAATCCGTTTTTTCTTGACATACAATTAAGATTCTTTTAATGAATACTACATACATATTTATGGGAACACTTTACAGTATATTTTAGATTACTATGTGTTCGCAAAACAGAAAACACACAATAGTAAACATTAACGATTACTTACAGTGTTTTAGTCATCGTCTCTACAGATATTTCAAAATTCAAATAAGGATTCATTAAAAGATAAATGCAGCACAGAATAAAGGATTAAAAACATGATAACTTTTGAAGCTGTATAATAAAAAGTAGATTTGTGAAAATATTTTCTCCTTTTTAAGGCTTTTCTCAAGTCCAAAGGAGCTACATTTCGACACATTTATGAATTCATTTCTTTTCGGAAACGCGTAAGATTGGCAGGTATTCTTATTCAGAATCTATGTAAATGCCGTTTTTTCATAGATAAAAGCAATATATCTTTCTGAAAATACTGCCAAAGTTAGCGTTTTGAATCGAATTTCCGGAAGCGATAGCACAGGAAAGGAGAAAAACGTACAGTCACGTGACAAGAATCTCTGTTATCTCTGTAAGTAATTTCTCAAATATGGAGAAAGCTATTCGTTTCCAAATGTCTTCAATAGTCAGGCCTGCTTTTATGCTTTTATAATTAAAAATGAGTCAGAAAATGTGTCTGAAAGTTTCACATTGTTGAGCAGTGAATATGAGAACCACTTTAAGGTATATTTGCAAAGATACTGTTAACATAAGTTCATTATCACTATTAATACTTTGTTTTACAAAACGTAATGCCTGTCCTACACATCCTGCGATCGATTAAGACCAGTTCCGTCCCGGTACGAGTCGTCTGACTCGGGGTTTAATTTTTTTCAGCAATCTAGTAACTGTCCGATGCCGATCTCTACGATGGACATGTTACATTTCTGTATTGATGTTGTTAAACTCGCATCGGTTTGTGACACACATTTATACTTCTCGAGAAAATCATAGTCATTGAAAATAGCTCGTATTTTATCTGCTTCGCTTGAATTCTTATATCGGGCCGATAGGCCCGATTAATTTTTTTATCGGCCCGGCCTGGCCCGTAAATTTTTTTATCGGCCCGGCCCGTTAATTTTGTCTGTCGGCCCGGCCCGGCCCGTTCAAAAAAATGTCCTAATTCTGCCGGCCCGGCCCGTTTAAAAATTCGCCTTCATTCCGCCGGCCCGGCCCGGCCCGCGGGCCCGTGCAGACCTCTAGCCTATATTATCTGACTCTGCCATTAGGGATACTTGACCCGAGTCATAGATTTGGGAGTATGATTAAAAATAATAAACAAAACCCTTTTAAATAAGAACAAAATTAATATTAAGATTAATAATTTTTTATTTTTGTCAAATAAAATTAATACTTTTAATTTTTAGTACATAGGCCTAACATTAATATACCCAATTTAAATTTTTATTGTAGAAAGTTCAAAATATTAGCAAGTCTGAAAGATCTTTCTGCACCTAAACAAGTTCCAGAATAAGAAAATAACAATTTATTCAACTCCAAATGTAAAGTCATATTTAAACATAAAACTTGTAATTCTATCATTTGTGTCGAAAACTCAGGTGGATGAAGAATAACTTCTATTTGGTCAGGATCAACTTATGATATATCATTCATTTCAAGCCATTTAAATCGCGTACCATCTATTATTCTTGCAAACTGAATAGTTAGGGGAGAGGTGGGTACCTTTGAACTGGGGGCACCCTTGAACACTGTAAATATTTTCCTTTAAATAAATTATATTTTTTAAATATATGCGGCAGCACAGTACTATTGATTCAATATAACAAGAATACAAAGCTTTAGTATTTTGCATGCATACTGTCTAAGCAAAATATGTATGTTTTGCTTTCTTGAATCTAAAACTTAACAAAATAAAGTTGTAAGCTTTTTGTTGATAATCTTATATATCTAAAATTATAATTTACTATTTAATACCCTAAATAAAGATGTTAGCTTAAACTTATAAGATTTGTTTTATTCAAATTCTCAAACTTAATTGAGTAAATAGTTGTAATCCTAAACTCCATGTGATGGGGCACCACTGAACGGAAAAATTGGGGCATCATTAAACAATTAAAACTATGAAATAAAGTGTTATAGATGCATCTAAATATTATTGTTGAATTTTTTTTAATATGAAAATTAATGGATTAATTAAGTGTTATTGTACTTAGTAATATTAAAGTTGTACTGATGCAGGGCTTCAATTACAGGTAAATTAAGGACACACAACAATAATTCATGATTTAGCAGATTTGTCTAACAAACCCTATACTGTTTCATTTACAATGGTAAACATTATTTCAGGATTTCATAAAAGAGGGTTTTATCCATTTTCTATAACAATTGGAATGAAAATGATTTCATTTTAGTCCAATTTCATGCAAAAAGAACTCTTCATTACATTGGTCAGATTAAGTTGCTTAATGCCAGGTTTCTTCGTAAAAAATGACATACGATATATTTTCCAGAGGCATCAGATATCAATTTGTAGGCATTTTAAGGATATTATATAAAAAAGTTGCCACAATTAACCTTTAACTGATGTTACTGGTCTCACAGACCGGTGCTTTTTTCAATTTTCATAGTTTATCTACAAAACACTACTGAAATTTTGTTTCGGTTGGAACTTTAGTATTAACACCAGAGACTTTTGAATAGGTGAATTTTAATTATATCACTCATGCCCAAAAAGTATTGTACGAAAACAACATCCTATGAGTTAATCGCGGCTTTTATTCATCTTTCGATGGAGCGGTCTCACAGACTGCTTCACACTAGTTATGTGACAATTTCTGTGACATCAATTAAAGGTTAAACATAATTGGAGGGATCCTCCATTCGGTCTGAACAATGTGCTTTGATGGATACAAATTTGGTTAAATAATAAAATTTAGTAATTTCAGTTAAATGTAATTATGTAATTTTATTCTTATTATTTTATATTTTGGAAAGATACGCAGTTTTTAATAAAAAATGTCAATATTTTCATATTTTGTTTATTTGTTCAAAGGTGCCCCTAGCTTGTTCAAAGGTACCCCTACACGGGGCAGGTTTGAACAGAAAACTTTCAGCTTTTTAAAGCCTCACAGCATATTTAATTTATCTGAAAAACTGTAATTTTTTATTTCATATGATGCAGACTTACATTCTTTCTCTCACGAAATATTTAAAATTCAATAAATGTAATTCAAGTATGAAATATGTGGATTAAAAAAAAAAATGTTCAAAGGTGCCCCCCTCTCCCCTAAGCCTGTCAGAATTGATTTCAAGAACCTTTCCAACAAATCTTGTATTCCAATTCTCGCAATATTTGACAAGAACCTAGTCATTTACTTATAATATTTATATTATTTAATTATATTTATATGCTTATAATAATTAATATTATAATATTTTAATTCAAAAATAAAACATGTTAAATGCATTTGAATAGTACTAATCCCAATCGTATGTCAAGTATCCCTAGTTGCACATTTACAACATAACCCTAAAATGCAGCCATTTGCTAATGAGAAGATTAATATTATTATACATGTTACTGTAGCTAAAAACATGTACAAAACAAATGACCAATTAAAAAAGTCTTACCTTTAAACAGAAAAAAATATAACATCAGAGTTTACAGAACAAAAAAAATACTTTTGGAGCATGAAAATGTATTCTGTCTGATAGTTTAAAAACTTACGGAAGGATTCAGTTATTATTTTCAACATGTGGTCAGCTAACTGAAAGAAAGGAAGTGTTTCCACTTCCAACTTACAAAACTTCCCTAATTCTGAGAAAAAGGCCATGGGTCAAGTATCCCAAGTTCCCCCTATATATTACCTTAGAAATTTGAGGTTCAAAATTGAGGTTTCAAAATATTATTTGTAAATCTTTGATTTGAATGAAATTCCATTACAACCACAACCACCTTACCACACATCTGGCTCCAATAAAATATCCCGAATTCATCTCAACAGACACACCTTACCAGCTTATCGTTTTTGGTGTTTTTGCTTCATATCGGAAATGCAGTATTTTAGAATTATCGCACAGAAACTGAAATAGCTCGTTGTTAGTTGAGCTGAAATTATCTCCTATGTTGTTAGAGGTGTACGTTATTTTTGATTCCACCTTATTTAACGGAGCGATGAAAAGCTCTAGTAGGAAAAAAAATGAATGTTGAGATTAGATGCGCTATCTTAAATGGCTCTTAAACGCGATTTACACGACTACAATAAGGTCTGCCTGAATCTGATTTCGTCCTTAATAGGGATGCCCTGATCTAGATCGCATCATCCCTCCTGTTTTTGTGAATTTTTCCCTCTTGTATTTCGAATACTGTCCAGATGTCGATACAAGCGCATGGATACGCGATACTCGAGATCTGATTTCTCGATTCATATCATCCATCTTACTTGTGGTTCCGATAAATCACACGCTCACGTGACAGATAGCTCACCCCTATTCCAGGTGAAGGTGCAGGACAGCCCCCGGGGGGTGGCCGAACCCACGCGACAACTTCTGTACACTTCCACTTCAGAGTTCACGCAGCAGACAATGGAGGCGGTAATTGGCCGAATGAAAAATGAATGTATATTCATATTTTTTTTATATTTTTGCTGTTAGGGGAAGGTTCGGAATTGTTGGTATTAGCGGTTCCATTATAAAAATTCTCTCAGGCAGAAGGGATTGAGTTTCCATGGGGTGCTGTTGGCATGGATAATTCTGTAATTCATCGCCAAGTTATTTAGTCAAGAAGATCATAAATTGTGCTCTGAAATTTTGTGGTTTAACATTTTTTTAACAGGTTTACTTATTGGTTGTTTTTTTTTTTTATTCGGCATTGTGTAAACTCACTGAAAATAATAGGAAGTAAATTTATTAGACGAACCCGCTTAAATAAAACTCCTTAAAAAAAAAAAAAAAAAAAAAAGCGAAACTTACAAAGGATTCCATGATATAAGTTTTAATTTATTTTTGTTCGGAAATGCATGAACTAGCAGGTGTTGTGGTTCAGAAACTATGTAATCAAACTGTGTTTTCCATTTTTTTTCTTTTTTTTTTTTACTCAATAGATCTTTCAGAAAATAGTGTAAAAGTGGACGTTTTTAACCGAATTTCCGCGCAGAAGAAAAATAACCACTCAAGGAAAGGTCTTTGTCTTGTGATCAAAATTGCTTATAATTCAATAAGTAATTTATTTATCAAAAAATGGAAAACACATATCGATTCCAAATCGTTTCCATAGTTAGGCCTTCCAATTTTATATCTTTCCGTTAAAAAATGAATTGTAAATGCATCAAAACGTTTTGCGCTTGTTGAGCAGAACAGTTGAGAACAGCCTTTAAAAAAATGTACTTTTAAATGCAATTTGTTTGAAAGCTGTATCTCAATTTGTTTCTGAGTTATTATTATTATTTTTTATTTATTTATTTATTTATTTATTTATTTATTTTGCAGTTTTTATTACTTTTTTGTCATAGTGGTAACGGAAGTATCCATCTCTGTTGAAAGTAAAAAGAAAATACAGATTACTGTATAAACCAATCAGAAAACGAATAAAATGCGGATTCAACTAATAAAAAGTTTCAGATATGTTTTTGATATCTTACCCTGACAGAGGTCTTCATTCAGAGGACAATAACCATTTTTCCAAATGGTTAAAAAAAAAGAGAGAGAGAGAGAAAGAGAGAGAAAACAAACAAACACACTGTGAACCGTTATTTCGTTAATTAATTTCACACAGGAATAAGGGTTAAAATTCTCTGGTGTAGTTGAAATATTGCAATTAGTATAACTATTTTCTATCAATTAATCATAAATTGCTTGGGTGGATTTTAGTGTTAAATTCTCAGGGTAGTTTACTCTGCAAAACGTGACTTACCATTAAAATAAAGAAATATTAGGGTTAGTGTAAATAAATGCCCGGTTTAAAAAACAAATTATATTTTCAAAACTATTACCGTATTTTATGGAAGAAACGCCGCACCCGTCGTAAACGCCGCACCCCTCAAATTAGCCTGAATAAACTTAAAAATATCGTAATCGCCGCACCCGTTGTAAACGCCTTATCCGTCGGAACACTACTTTTGTCCACAGCCTCATATTGACCTAACTTTAATCAAAGTTTTCTGAGCAGTGTAGGATGCTTCGTTTTTAATATCTTAAGATGTCTGAAGTTTTATTTAAAATATTTAAATCCGATGTTAAATATTTTTATGAATTTTTAAATTAAGGAAACTCAGTTGGTATTTTAAAAAAAATCGTAAACGCCGCACTTGGAAAAAAAATTAACTTTTACACTCGTAAACGCCGCGGCGTTTCTTCCATAAAACGGTATATAACATATTGTAATAAGTACTATATGAAAATAAAGAAGAACATTCCAAGTTCTTTTTTTTTTTTTTTTTTTTTTCAGTTGCAAATGTTTGATGTGCGAACCTTTCGTACACGACAAACACCTGTAATCAAGTTCGTTCCACACATTTGACAGTTTTGCAAAGTCAACGATTCTTAATACAGCCCTGATGCACCGTGTACATTTCACGTGCATCAGGACTGTATTATTTAGTGTTTTAATGCATTAGTGCTGGATTAAGAATCGTTGACTGTGTAAAACAGCCAAATGTGTGGAACGAACTTGATTCCAGATTAGGTGATTGTCGTCTGACGAAAGGTTCGCACATTGAACATTTGTAGCTGAAGAAAAAAACTTGTAATGTTCTTTTTTACTTTCATATATCACTTATTATAATATGTGTAATAGTTTTGAAAATATAATTTTTTAAAATCCAGCCACTCATTTATGCTAACCCTGTATATCTTTTATTTTTTTTTGTTTGTTGTTGTTTTGTTTTGTTTTGTTTAAATGTTGTCATATCTTTCTTATTTTGAAACTACTAAAATTACAAATTGTCCGTCCAGAACACTTTAAACACATTACCATACACAACTTTACTCGATATAGTTTCGCAGAATTCTACACTGGAGTTCCGGCGAATTTTTTTTGCGAAATTATGAAAACATTCAATGAATTTGAGTTATAATTTTCACTCTAACTCACGGATTTTTTTTTTTTTTTTTTTTTTTTTTAACTGATGCTCGCTTTAACACTAGAATCGCCACAGCGGTCATTTTGACCCTGTAAAAAGTGAAAATATTTCGATTCGAACCAGAATTTTTTTTTTTCTAAAATAAGTTAAATATGTACCACGGAGAAATAAGTTGAATAAATAACTTAAATAATGTTAAATAGACATTCTGGTATATAATAGATTTATAACACTTGAGTAAAATTTCCGGTTGCTCTAGTGTTAACTGAATCAAACTCAACTCAGAACTCACATAAAGTGAGTCAAACTCACGAGTTCCAACTCATTCAGTTCGCTCCTGTACAATACAACTTTTGTTAATAGGGTCCAAACCGGGCTTCCCTGGTTACAGAATATAGATAAAATCCATATTTTTTTTAATTGAAAACTGTAACAGATATATATTTTTTAAGATTGCTTGCACCAAAAGTGTTTTTGTTCGAAAACTATCAATAACTATTCAAATATATTTTTTTAAATTTATTAAAAACGACATTTTCGTAATTTCCAGTTGTTTAAGGGCGTAGTTCGATTACATGTGTGTTAAATTTGTGTTTTATTTATACTATTTATACTTTTATTGATGAAGTTTTAATTTCGTTATGGTGTATTAGCCGGAAACAAATGCTGAACTGCTTATATTGTTTTAAGTGCAAATGGGGTAATCTTTCGTAATAAGGCTGCATATGATAGATTTGATGAAGAAAAAAAAATACTTCTTGAAAATTATTTTTAAAACCATAAAAAATCAGTAAACTGAGATACTATTTACAAACGAATTGCATTTGAAAGAACATTTTTTTTCATATTCGACTGTATAAAATTGAAATTGTGCTAGGTTCAGAAGTTAAAAAAATTGTAGTAAAAAAGAAATTTATTGGTCAGCTGTTACCACTTAAATATGACGTCAGCATTGATCACGGACCTGTTTTTTCTACTAAATATCAGGCGATATAAAGCAATCGCTATATTTATTGCCTCGAACACAGACAAGAAATGAATGCGAAAATGAAATTTGTTAATTTTCAAAACTTTTATTGTATTAACTTTTAACTGATGTTACCGGTCTCACAGACCACTGTTTTTTTTTTCTATTTTTATACTTTAATTTGTAACTTTTAGTTTAACTACAAACACTACAGTCCTACGCACTTAATCGGGTCACGGATAATCGAATACCCTCTGCGTATTCAAATAGAATCCTCTCGAACCGAATTTATTCCTATTGATTCTATGTTATTTTTCCCCGCTTAAACAAAATACCTTTTACGAACGTCCTCGCTTAATCGAATAACTACTGTGTGACCGATGTTTGAATATAGGCGCGGAAAGCACGTTTCAGCTGGAATTTCTTTTCACCTTTTGTTATTTTCGGTTCCTTTACGCTGAAAACAAATTTTCAGTTCTTCCTGCAATGATTTCGAACGGCAGATGTATAATGGACAGGTCAAATGATTTCCCCACCATCATTTCTTGTTATTAACTAAGGCTTTAATGGCAATGTGCCGTCACTTCGAGACTCGAGATGGTAGTTGGGATATTTTGCTCTTATTCGAAAAATAACTCGATATTTACTCCTTTAAAATTCCACTTAAACAAACGACTTTAAACGATTTTTTGAAGGCTGTATAAGTAACGTAAATTAGAAGTAGCAAAGTTTTGACCCAATTCAAACGAGCTGCATTAAGTGTGATGTAAACCATATAAATGTATGTACTGACATTAAAATTAATACGTATTTACTTTATACTAGCATTTGTATTTATTTTAGTTTATGGTATTCTATTAACGATTTATTATGCTGTTAATTAAATATACCGTAGATGGTTATTTTGCCTTTTAATTACGCATTAAATATTACAGTTATGATTCCCCGTTTAATCAAATACCTCGCTTAATCGAATATTATTTCTGGAACCGTCGATGTTCGTTTAAACGGGGACGACTGTACCAAAATTTTGTCCCGTTTGGACTCCGTTTGTACTATTACCAGAGACTTTTGAACAGATGAATTTTAATTATAAGAGTTCTGTACAAAAAGATAAGTAAAAAAACACTATCCTATGAGTTAATCTCGCCTTTATTCATCTTTTGATCGAGCTGTCTGACAGACCGCTTTACTGTAGTTATGTGACAATTATTGTCACATCAGTTAAAGGTTAAGATACTCTTTTCTATATTATAGTGGGAAAAAATAGACTCTACCTATATCAGTGATAATCGATTGAGAAGTAGATTATAACCATTGTACAACCTATTTTCGTTCATAAAAATGCAAAATTTATAAAATTTGAAATTTTTACGAACGTTTAGTCTTTTTCACTATCCCGAGTACATCTAGTCATCTACAGTTAAATAAAATGCAAAATGAAATATCCGCCAATTACTCGCCAGAGTTGGCGATCCCGTTCAGAATTTGACAAACATCGCTTTAATCGCCCTGCATGTATCAAATGAGTGGTAGATTGGAGCGTCGAAAAGGACAATAGCGACATTCGAAGCGAGTCGATTACGGGGCTGATTAACCTCAAACACTCCTCCTTTTCCCCCCTGGAACCTCATTAATCATACATATTTGACATAACGCCCTATGTTCTCCCTCCCCTATTTAGGTGTCGAGCCACATTCTATTGAGATGTCGATCTGTTACGGGGGGAATATGACAATCCTCTGTATAGACTTGCATCACTGGAAAATTGAAATTCATTTGTGGTTTCATCGCAGATCAGCATAATCGCGTGAGAGCTGTGATATAGGAAAATTCAATATTTTAATTATTGCATAACTCTTAAGAAGACACAGTAAAAAAGCATGTTTGTTCTCCATGTAAAATGCATAATTATAACGATAAAATATTTGTGCAGCTATTTAAAAATAATCTTATGCTATAAGATTTAATTACCTTAAGATTTAATTTAATTAATTATTCCATTATTTTTAATTATGTATTTAATTTAATTAAGTTTACCTCAAAATTGACCAAAAAATCAATTTTTGATTTTAAATATTGAATGAAAGCTTATTTAATTGTGAATATTTTGACACCTCATTTTTACCCATACGGTAATTATATCGCGAGATATTGTAAATTTTGTTAATACACCCAGCGCAATTACCCACCCAAATTAAAACTTTAAATGTCCCCCCCGCCTCCAATGTTCATATTTTCTTCATATTCATGTTTTAAAAATGTTAAGGCATTTTTTGTATTTGAGATAGAGATTTAAACATTTTTGTACATGTTTTTTATTATATACTAGATCCCCACTACCTATGGCAGCATTTACCGGAAGTGCCCGCACGTGCCGGAGACAATCGAAAACCAAGTTGAGTGAGCCAGACCTCGCAGGAATCAAGCCCACAAAATCAAAAAAAAAAAAAAAAAAGAATGCACCATTAATGTTAGAAAATGTTGGTAACTAAAGTCTAAGATAAAATTTCATAGTACAGAATGTTGCTGAATTGTAATCTAAGTTGAAGGAAGCAAATCCAATTGAAATTGGGCCATTAAACTACAGGAAATAACGCGCCACCAAGGGGTGGAAGATGCGTCCTCACCTTGTAAATTTCATGAATTACTGTTAGCATTAACACGATTTTTAATAAACGGGTGAAATCCCTTATCTAAAGTTACCTTTAAAGTAACGCGATTTTTAATTTGCGGCTGTAGTGAGTAGACGTAAGTTGATGCTGAAAAAGGAGATTAATGTTCGAAAAAGGTGGTAGCTGAGGTATAAAGAAAGACAGGCCCCTGGGGGCCAGGGTCTTAAATGGAATGTAGTTGTGTATAAGAAAAATTTTTAGGTGTTTTAAAGTAGCTAGAAGACGCTAAAACTATGTTAAAGAAAATTGCAATAGAATATGACAGTTTTTAAAGAAGCTGCAATAAAGGTCCCAAGAAGATGATTAATATTCAAAGTCGGTGGTAGTTGAAGCCTGCAAATTTTTTTTTTTGTCGTTTATGTTATAGCTGGAGAGCCTAAGAAGTTGTTTTGAAAAAAAAAATGTTCGTGATTTGGACCATTTTTAAGGGAGCTATAACAGGGGACCCAAAAGGGCCCAACTGATAGTTGAGAGCAGGGCCCTAAAATGAAAACATGTTTGAATGTTTTAGTACTTAGCATTTTAGACCTTCAATTAGTCAAAGTTAATCATAGGGTATGAAATAATCATTAGAATAATATTTTAAAGAAATGCGCAAAAATGGGGTAAATGCTTAAAAAGGGGCCCTAGAGCCCCAATAAAAATATGAGGGTGCTGGTCTAGGGGGAAGAGTCCAAGGCTCAATTTTAAAATTATGCAATGAGAAGGTGAGAAAAATAGGGTGTAAAAAAAGCATCGAAACTGGAAAATAACTAAATGGAAAAATGGTTCCAAAAATTAAGATCGGATTAAGAGGGGCAATTTATTAATAATTTATGGTGCAAAAGCTTCAAAAGACCTTGTACCGGCCCCCAAGGAAGGAGGGACTTAAGTGACATGTAGTTTGGTATAAATACCCTTTTTAGTAGCTGTTAACGTAATCTGAGGACGCTAGAACTATGGTAAAGAAAATTGCAAGGAATTCGGATCATTTTTAAAGAAGATGCACGAAGGGCCTCAAGACGATTTACATTCAAAATTGGTGGTAGTTGAAGTCAGAAATATTTTTTTGTCGTTCATGTAGTAGCTGGAGAACCTATAAGAAGTTGTTAGAAAAAAAAAAAAAAAGCTCGGACTATTTTTAAGTGAGCTATAATAGGGGGCACAAAAGGGGCCAACTGATAGTTGAGAACAGGGACCTAACATGAAAACATGTTACAACGTTTTAGTACTTAGCGTTTTAGATCTTCGATTAGTCAAGATTAAGCATAGGGTATGAATTAATCATTAGAATATAATTTGAAAGAAATGTGCAAAAAATTGGAGAAATGTTTAAAAACGGGGCCTAGGGCCCCAGTAAAAATATGAGACTGTTGGTTTAAGGAAAAGAGTTCAAGAATCAACTTTAAAATTACGCATTGCGAAGGTGAGAAAATTGGGGTGTGAAAAACGCATGGCACACAAAAAATTTAAGGGGCCCTGGATCGAGCCCTATGGGACCCTAGACCGGCCTATGGTCTTAACTGGAATTTTGAAACGGGAGACTAACTAAATGGAGAAAGTATCCCAAAAATGAAGATCGGATAAAAAAGAAGCAATTTAATAACAATTTAGTGCTCTAAAACTTCAAGGGGCCCTGTACCGGGCCCCTTGCAAGGGTGCCAGCGTCTTAACAGAAATGTTGAAATTGGATAGAAACTGAAAGGAGAATTCACCCCAAAAACGACTTAGATCGGATAGAAAAGAGGCATGTTATTAACAATTTAGTACACTAAAACTTCAAGGGGCCCGGTTCAGGGCCCCTTGAAGGGTGCCAGGGTCTTAACTGAAATGTAGGAATGGGCCAGAAAATGAAAGGATAATTCACCCCAAAAACGACTTAGATCGGATAGAAAAGAGGCATGTTATTAACAATTTAGTACACTAAAACTTCAAGGGGCCCGGTTCAGGGCCCCTTGAAGGGTGCCAGGGTCTTAACTGAAATGTAGGAATGGGCCAGAAAATGAAAGGATAATTCAACCTAAAACGACGGAGATCGGATAGAAAAGAGGCATGTTATTAACAATTTAGCGCACTAAAACTTCAAGGGGTCCTGTACAGGGCTCCTTGAAGGGTGCCAGGGTCTTAACTGAAATGTAGGAATGGGCCAGAAAATGAAAGGATAATTCAACCTAAAACGACGAAGATCGGATAGAAAAGAGGCATGTTATTAACAATTTAGCGCACTAAAACTTCAAGGGGTCCTGTACAGGGCCCCTTGAAGGGTGCCAGGGTCTTAACTGAAATGTAGGAATGGGCCAGAAAATGAAAGGATAATTCAACCTAAAACGACGGAGATCGGATAGAAAAGGGGCATGATATTAATAATTTAGTGCACTAAAATTTCAAGGGGCCCTGTACCGGGCCCCTTGAAGGGTGAAAGGGTCCTAACTGAAATGTAGAAATAGGGCAGAAGCTGAAAGGAGAATTCACCCCAAAAACGATGAAAATCGGATAGAAAAGAGACATGTTATTAACAATTCAGTGCACTAAAACTTCAAGGGGCCCTGTACTGGGCACCTTGCAAGGATGCCAGGGTTTTAACTGAAATGTAGAAATGGAGCAGAAATTGAAAGGAGAATTCACCCCAAAAAAGACGAAGATCGGGTAGAAAAAAGGCATGTTATTAACAATTTAGTCCATAAAAACTTAAAGGGGCCCAGGGGCCCCGGCCCTTAAAAAGTTAAAAAACTAAGCCTCAGTTGCATCAGGACCTGTCTTGGGCTATTCACATCTAAAATTTCAGACTTCTACGTGCAGTAGTTTTCGCTAGCCATCGCACACACACACACACACACACAGACAGACACACACACAGAGCGATCTGTTCTTTTATTAGTATACGAGTTGGAGCCCGTCGAAATTCGACGAACTAAAATGTTTAGAAAGAAAATAATTACGATAAAAAATTCATCTTACATTGGTTATCTGACTCTTAAAACAAATAATATTCTTAACCGAAAATTACCAAAATATTATTTCCACAAACTTTAACTGCTTAAATTATTGAAAAATTAAACTGTATTAGAATACGTAATCAAGATGAGTAATTATGATGGAGTTATCCATTGAGGCTCTTATGTTTGTTTTTACGGTATGAAACATCAGTAAAAAGGATTTTGCTTTGTCACATCATAAAATTTCCCCCCATAAAATCTAAACTGTACGTTATTTTCACATTCTCATAATTTACATACGCACCACTCAAATTCACAATTTGAAAGTATTTTAATGCGCAATAGATTATTAATGAACGTATTTTCAAACTTAAAGTCACGTTTGTCCGATACAACTTTTCATATGAACATTCGCACAAACTTGAAGTTCTAATCTCAGTACCCGTGAACAAAAAATTCAGAAATTTGCCTTTAGTTGTCATAGTATTGGCCATTTAGTATCGGTAAATATTTAGTTTTATCAAAAAAAGAAAAAAAAAAAATCGTTTTGTTTTAATTATGACATCATTTTTACTCAATGAATGATTTTGCCTAGCGTCTCAAACTTGGTATCAGCGTAATGTAAAAATATTGAAATGTAACTGATTTATAAAGAAGAATGCGTGTTTTTTTTAAATGGCTGACGTCATTTTCTGTTAATTATAAAAAAGTTACTTTTATTTGTAATGTGAAAATGGCATCAATAAGGATATAATCGATAAAAATAAATAAACCATGACTATTTTCCCGTTACTTTTAATAGAAATGGAGTACTTCAGTTGCCACAATTACAAAATTGGTACTAAAAACTATAAAAAAAATTAATATCTCATAAATAAATTGAGATAGACAAACAAATTGCATTTAAAAGTACATTTTTTTCCCATACGACGGTGTAAAAATTGAAACCGCGCGATGCTTAGAAGTTTAAAAATTTGCAATAGCGAAAATTGCAAAACCGAAATTTCATTTCAAATTTCAAAGTGTTGCCATTCGCAGAATGACGTATGCGTTACGCACAGATATGTTTGTCCTTTATAATATAGATAGATGTGATAAATCTGCGCACGGAATTAGCCTTCAGGTTTTTTGTGACTTTTTAAAAAATAAAAGTGTATGAAAATGCGATAGATTTTGTCGTTTTGCACTATATATATCAGTAAAAATTATATTAAATGTAATATTAGATGTATCTAAAAATCGATGCGCAGTCTTGTTTAATACACATTTAAAAAGCAAAAAAAAAAATAAATAAATAAATAAAAAAAAAAAAATAAATAAATAAATAATAATAAAAAAAACGATTGGGCAAAAATATTAATACTACAGTAAACTCCCGACTAACCGGCTTGCGACTATCCGGCCTAGTAAAAAAAAATGAGGAATGTTGCGAGCGGCCGAGACAGGCAGGTTCTTGATCGTAGGAAAGTGCTAACACACGTTAAGAAAGAGCAAGAAGGTATTACAGAATGCAATAGCGAGACAGTCATCTATCATCTACTTTTTCGAAAACTAAAAACTAAGCTTTGACTCTTTTATCTTATGCGTAACTCCTCATATTTGTGCAATCATTTATTAATAAACAGTAAAATCAGATTTACTCATTTTTTTTACGAATTCGACTTACGTTTTACGTTAATGTTTTTCTTTATTTTGAAACTAACTGTATGTACTGTATATATAAAATTTATCTTAAAATGTGTGACATGTGTTTTTAATATAATGGGGGGGGGGGGGGTCCAGGAAGTTAGTAAATATTTATAGAACTCCGCCCTATCCGGCTTTCTTGTTATCCGGCTTACCTTGCCGCCACATTAGGCCGGATAGTCGGGAGTTTACTGTACATCAAAAAGTAATAGGGGTTTTAGAAAATTCAAATTTTTGTTCATTTTTTAAAAATTTTAATTAAATATAGAGTTAAATTTTTTTCTTCTTAAAATGTACTTTTAGTTACACATTGAAATGCAGTGATCTTATTATTTAACCATATTTTTAAAAATAAACAAAATTGTTGAAAAGGTAAACTGCCCCCTTAAGAACGAATCCTTATGTCATATACAGTGAGTAACTCTCAAATTATACAAAATGCATTATACTGGTCGCTCAAGCATGTGGATGGAAATCAAGAAGGGAGGAAATACATTTAAAGGGGGTAAAAATGCATTTTAAGGGGGGTAAAAATGCATTTTAAGGGGGGTAAAAATGCAATAAAGGTACAACAACTTTATTAAAATGCGTACTTACTAAACAGCTCGCAAACAAATAAAAATAAATGAAAATAAAAAGTTTAGAAAACAAAATATAATGCACCGATACATAGTATGTCAATTTTGAATGGTAGAAAATTTTTATATAATATCTAATAGAATCTTGATCCTGTCAATGTGAGGAGGATTGACCAGATAGTCAAAGCTCCTAAATTAAGTGTATTTGGAAATCAATCCTTTTATTACACACTGTACATAATGAAGGGTTAATAGTTATCTTTCTAAAATAATGTAAATTTATTCTGTAAAACTACAGTAAATTGGGGTGATTGATAGAAAGGAAAATGTTCAAAACTGATTAAATGAAGATGGGAAAAATTGCTGTATACAAGGAAGAATAAACTTAATGAAATATAAACTGGAAAGTTAATGGGAACTTTTATTTTATTTAAATAGTACCCAGTAAGCAAATGGAAAGGATGGAAAAGACTAAAAAGGACGAAAGCAGCAGCCTTAAGGGGTCTCAGGACTCTTAAAATTAGAAAAAATGAAAAAAAAAGGACCATTTTCAACATTTAATATCTTAAAATGTATTTGATATTAAGACACAATTTTAAATGGGAATGAAAGATACAAGTATGTTCTTTCATTTTAAATATTTGAAAAATTGCAAGGTGCAGAATTAGCATTTACAGGGGACTTCAAACTGTCTGACATTTGAGGAGCAGAAAATCGGCATAACAGCTTATGCGCACGATTACAAAATAAATTTTGCAACTAGAATGAAAATTTTGATGCCTGCTTATACCTCAGTTTATAATAATTACACTGAACCTAAATAAATTTGTATTCAAAGCATTTTTATATTTTTAATACAAAGTTGTCTTTAGCTAATGCAAAATTTAGAAAATTTCAACAATATAAACCCCTAAAAAAAATATTTTCTTTTTACAATAAAAAGGAAATTTTAGGTTCAGTTTATACAGAGTAACATGAAACATATGTTTTGAAAATTTCATGAAAAAATATTCAGAAGTTTTTGAGATATCGTGCGCGTTATGCCCAAAAACGTCATTTCTAGAAAAATGACTTCAAAGTTTTGGAAACACCGCTTCAGCTATTGAGCGAGTATAATTCTAAATGCCATAACTTCTATTCTAATGGGAATTTCAAGATAACAATTATATCAAAATGTTCAGAAAACATAGAAGTTTAACATCTAAAAAAAATTAAAATTTCGAAAATTTTAAAGCTTTAAGAGTGCTGAGACCCCTTAAGAAATGTTAGGTATTCATCAATCTGCAAAAGAACAGAACATTGATCAAAATACTTTAGGAAGTTATGTAGACAAATTTCACCAAGATGAACACAATGGGATGAAGCCAAACTATTTGGCAACTAGTGTTGCCAGGTGGATTGCAAAAGAAAAAAAAAAAAAATGGGTGTTTAAAACGGAATTTTTCTCTATGCCTTGAATTCCGTCTAAGCAGGTTTGTTTACACATCACAGTTTCCCGAATATTTTTTAATAATAATTAAACCTTGTAGCGTAAAATTATTCGGCATTTTTAAAATCTGATTTTATTTCCCTTAACAAATATTTCAATATAAAAAAAAGTGGGTCAAGCCTCCCACATGTGGGGAGCCTTGACCTATTACTTCCTCACGTTTAAAATCAATCATTTTTCAAGTTTCTTATATAGTATACTTGTGTCGCAATTTTATTTTGCTAACTGATATTATGACGAATAAAATGATGCATGAAACTTTATTCTAGGTGCAGTATTATAAATTAAAAAGTCATTTTGTAAAAAATGGGTCAATCCTCCCCATTCTCCCCTATACTACATTAATTCATTCCATAAAATATAGTTTGGGAGGTCATTTTAACTTAAGTTTTATGCTCATGTATCCATTCAAAGTAGTGTTGCCATAGGTGTTCCGATATACGGTGTTCGGATTTTCAGGGACTCCAAGACCTATCCCCGTTAATCATCATTACGCGGGGCATCAAAAGACCCGATTTTTTGTGATTCACAAATTCTTTGAAATTTCTTTTCGTGCCATGCTATTCGTTAGTCTATGCATCGAATGCAACTTAATACATTAAAACCTGTGAAGACAGAGCCTGTCTATAACGAAAATTTTATAGTCCCTTACAAAGAAATACCTTAGACATATACCTGTTTAGACTGAAACCTGCCTAAAACGGAATATTTTGTGATTCCTAGCTATTCTGTTTTTACTAGTTTTACTGTACTTTGTTCAGCAAACTGAGTGTAAACGAAACCTGTTTATAATGGAATTCTGTTTAAAAGTAAAAATTTCATTGTCCCAACGGATTACTGTACAATGTACAGTCGTTGAAAAAAAAAAGTAAACACCCCCTACTAACTCCTCAACAAATTATCGTAGAAGAAAGTTACTGGTAACGAACGATTGGAAATAAAGTTTACTATTCAATGATGTATGTAAAATTTGCTTAGGGGGGGGGGCATCTACATATTAAAACGAACCATAATTTAATTTTTTTCAATGGCAATATCCAATTCTGACAGCATAAGTGAACTCTACACCCTTCAATTAGCCTAAAATCAAATTTTTATGCAATTCGTACCATAAATGTCCGAGAAATTAATTATTTTAAAACGAGCGTATTTTAAGGGCTGTATCCAAATTACAGTTCGGTACTCGATTGTTAACCGTGAGAACCCCCTTCTTGATCAATTATAAAAATATTAAATTCAGTGTATTTATGTTTGGGCACATTCGCATTATTGCTACACAAAAAATTAGCACATTAGGAGCATAATTTCAGGAGATATAAGTAAAAATATGAAAATGTATTTTAACATTAGCAGCACTCAATTTTGAATGTTTATAATTCAAAAGACTTAAAATTTGGTGTCTAGGCATAATTTGAACCGAAGATTTGAAATAACTCATTAAAATTGGGTATTGCCATTGAAAAAAATGAAGCTTGGGTTCGTTTTAATATGTAGACAAATTTTACATACATCATTTAAAAGTAGACTTTATTTCCAATCGTTCGGTACCACACTATTAAAAATAAAGTGCGATGTTTCACCACGAAAATGGTTAAAAGTCGCTGAAATTTAGCTGCAACCAAGATATAGGTGATAAGTTTCACCAGTTTATTGGTGCTTTCATAAATACCATTATATTAGTGAAATGTTAAACCATGATTCAGGTTTTTTATAAATCCAATTTTCTGGTGAAAGGTTGAACCATAAATCAGGATTTTTTTAATCCAATTTTATAGTGAAAGGTTGAACCATAAATCAGGGTTTTTTTAAATCCAATTTTCTGGTAAAAGTTTGAACCATAATTCAGTTTTTTTTAAATCGAATTTTCTGGTAAAAGGTTGAATCAGGATTGTTTTTAAATCCAATTTTCTGGTGAAAGGTTTAACCATGATTCAGAGTTTTTTTAAATAACATTTTCTGGTGAAATGTTAAATCATAATTCAAGGTTTTCTCTATTCCAATTTTGGTTGAACCACGATTCAGGATTTTCTCTCATCTTTATGAGGAAAGGTTACACCGGATTGTAGTTTTCTTTTTTTTCCCCCTCACTTTGGTTTTCAATTTATCATTTTATTGTATAATAAACAAAATTTCAGATTATGCGAGATTATATTGCAGTAGGGAAAGCATATATATATATTTTTTCATTAAACCGAACATTATTAAATTTTTAATTATTGATTCGATTGTCTTTGAAACATATTTAAAAAACAGATGTAAACCAGTTTGATCTAATTTGATTTCACAAAGTAACTGCATTTTTTTTTTTTTCTTCTCACAAATATTACCATTCTGTCATTGTACTTTTTGGAATATTTCTCTGCACTCACTTACACTTAGTCCATTTAGTGCTTGCTTATTCACAAAAAAATATTAAAAAAATAATAATAATTTTCTTAGATTTAAATGCATACCCAGTTTTTATTATATTTTAATTTAAACAATGGCTGAATGAATTTCTTCAACCAATATTAATTTTTGCACAGGTTTGAAAAAGTTTTTTCCACAATGCAGTTAGCTGCTGCTTTCATGATCTGTAATTGTTTTTTTTTTTTTTTTTAATTGTTGTGAATCTATAGATGGGCGATTCCATGGAGAGTTTCACACACATAACGCAGGCTTTAATTTGCATTTATTCAATTATTTATTAAATTTTAATGTTAATTCTGATTTTAAGTGGTATGGTAAATAAGTTATTGATATATTTTTAAATTTAAATGTGTGGCAATAAAACTCACAGAAGTATATCATTTAATTTCATTACTCAAAATGTGCTTTTTTTCTACTTCAGAAAAAAAAGCACAGTTTGTGTAATTAAATTATATATTTCTGTGAGTTTTACTTACACACATTTAAACTAAAAAATATGTTAATAACTTATTTACCATACCACCTAAAATCAGAATTAACATTAAAATATAATAAATAATTCAATAAATGCAAATTAAAGCCTGCGTTATGTGTGTGACTCTCCACATGGAATCGCCCAGATGCTGAAATTTTTATATTATACAGTTTTCAAATTTTTACCTTCTTTTCACAAAACAAAAAATAAAAGTATTTTAATTAGCAAAAAATATTTATAGACATTTCTGCATATACTTAATATAAAGGTACAATTGTTACACATATGAAAATTTCACATATTTTCACTATTTTAAGTTACATAATTTTTAATAGTACTATTTTTGAACAGTAAAATTGACTAAAAAAAAATTAATTTTTCTACTGTTGCTGACATATATCGACAGTAACAATCTAAGCAATCCACTTCCCCTTTTCCTCAAATTGAATTATTGTCACATAATTTTCATTTTTACGTCGTTAAAAGGGGGGGGGGGGTTGCAATGTGAAATGCAATTAAATTAAATCTGTATTTCAATTTACTGATTTTTCATAGTTTTAAAAATAATTTTCAAGCATGATTCTTTTAAAAATTTATACTGCACACAGCTCGATTATACAAAATTAGCTCATTTGGATATAAAAACAACAACAAAAAAAAAAAACTCAGAATTTGTTTCTGTTTAACATTCAATAATGAATATGACACTTTTCAATAAATAAAGACAAAACATAACGGATACATAATAAAAGTATATGCGTAAACACTGAAATAATCAGCATGAAAAAGGCAGCTATAAGTAGCAGAATCCATTTAACCTCTAATATCAGCTAATACAAAAGTATTGCTTTAAATTTTAAAGCTTTTTTTAAATACACAATGTACATCCATAGTATATTAAATACTTACTTTGAAGGGTTAATTTAATAACAGCAGTGTCGCCACCAAGCAACTAAGTATTGTTACATATATATTTTTTCAGTATTCCTAAATGATAATAATCTATGATGACAATTTATTTATTTTTTAACAATACTCGTAGAGAAGAAAAATATTCACCAACAGCAGCCTTGCAATAGCTGAAAAAAGAAATGATTACAGGCACAATTAAATAGCAACACATTTAAGTTGGTTTGCGGTATGCCGCTCCATTTATTGAAAATACAAATTATATAATCATTAGATTATATGTATAGTATGTCAGACTAATATTTATTGTAATATAATATCATTTTACATAGAGTTTCTCTCAGACAGTTTTAGGAGGGTGCTGCACTCTGTCTGACCATTCAGGTCATCAAATATTTAAATTCTTGAAGCTTAGTATATTCTGAATCAGGATTTCAGTCAGGTAAAATGGAAGAGATCCAAGCATCAGGTTAATTTCTCCACCTGTTTTAAATGAAAGAGTAAATATTTTAAGACATAAAATTGTTTCTTGTGCAGACATAACAATAAAAGTCAAATTTCACACAGGGGAAATAATCAAAAAATTAAACAGCATATAATTCAAATCTCTTTTACAAGGAAATCTTCAGCATTTGAAAAATCAATCAGTGTTCAAAATCATTGATGGTCCACTGGTCAGAGAAAACCAAAAATGATATTGGACATTGGACCACTAATTTGAAAATTTTAGTAGTCAGCAGGATCAATAACTTGCTCCCCCTTCTCTCACAGGGTCACACTCACAGGTAAACTTAAGTTTTCCCGTCTCAGAGAAAACCACAACCAAGCAAAAATCACACAATTTTATTTATTTAAAAAAAATAAATAAAACTGCATTAAACGTAAACCTTAGTCAATTGAAATATTGGAAATATCTAAATAATTTTATAGTTTTTCTTTATGTACTGTTTATTTAATTTTTAGTCATAATTTTACATTTTATTATGTTGAAAATTTTGGATAACTGCAAAGTAAGTTTGTAAGAAAAGACTGCAGAATTCTCCAATTGTTAGGTAGAAGAAGAATATTGTGAAATTCTTGAATCAAATGTGGAAAAATATTGCAAAAAGTGTCAGCTGGTTGAGGAAAAAAATTCGTCAGTTGTGATTAACAAAAACTGACGTTTGCCATTTGGCTGCAATAGGGTGTCAACAATTTTAATCAGTTGATTTAAATCAACGATTAAATCATGATTTTAATCAACTGATTTTTTTTTTAAATCATTGATTAAAAACACAAATTTTCTAAATTTTAAAACGACATATAAAATTATTAAAATCTAAGATGAACAGAAGTAGAAAACCAAAATAATAAGTGGCATTTTTAGAAAAGACGATACTCTTCGTTTTATGATTTTGAATTTTTATGAGCGAATGTTATTAATCATGGTCAAATGTTTATAAAATTGAATTAAGACACACTATTCATTCAAGGAATGCAGTAATTCCCTCACAAAACAAAATAATCATGAATGTAAATGATGTTATATCAAATACAGGGTGTAAAAAAATCATGATTTAAAAAAGAAAAAAAAAATGATTTTTTTTATTTAAATCGGATTTTTTTCCCTGTGTTAGAATATTAAACATCTACCAAGAATTAAGCATTTCAAAAATGAATAACCCTCCAATAACATAATCTGGTTTTTTTTTTGCTTTAATTAATAAAATTTTAATTATGTAATTATAGAAATTAAAAAAAAACTGTAAATTAAAAATTTCTTTAGTAGCATATAACATTAGGTGCACTAATATTTTGTAATAATTATATAAACCAATATTAAATACTCCTTATATTTTAAAGTTATTGATAAATTGCAAATTTATGATACAG
The DNA here is from genome assembly GCA_963932465.1 of Maratus speciosus. NCBI lineage: Eukaryota > Metazoa > Arthropoda > Arachnida > Araneae > Salticidae > Maratus > Maratus speciosus. The sequence continues at coordinate 608,261,518 of OZ010789.1, read as the reverse complement.
ATTAAATTTGGTGATTATTAAACAATTAACTGTTTAATTAAGAACACAATCTACATTTTTGAAAAAGTGGTTGAAAAAAAGGTGATAAATAATCGTTTGATAAATTCATAAAGCGGCCAATAATTTTACACAGGTTCTAAAGCATATTTATGTCAAATTGATCAAAAATTGTAGCAATGTATACAGCAAACTCACACATAATTTATAAATAGATTACAAAAATTGTATTTTGAAATTTAAATCAGATTGTTTCCCCACAACATTAAAATATCTGAATAGCTACTAAATATTATAATATTTTGAAGTTATTTAACATTTAGTTAGATGTTTTTTTAAATGTATAATACTTCTTTTTACACAGTTTAACATTGTTATAATTAACAATAACAAATATTACAGTTTTTACAAGTGATTTAGTGATAATTTTCATTACTGATTATAATGCTTTTTTACTCTATTTCAAAAAATCAGAAAATATGTGATTTTATCATCTGATTTAAATCAGTTGATTAAAATCACTGACACTCTATTGCTATGTTTATTGTATATAAAAGAATGAATAATTTGATTATTAAAAGGAAATTCTGACATTGTAAGTTATATTAGATTATATGTTTAAATTATATGTTTCCCCATGTTAGACCATCATTCCCTCACACATTGCTATTATCTCAAATATCTACCACTAATGAGCAGTAGCAGTCTAGCATCCTTCACAGAGAAGAAGCTATTTTGAGCACTTGTCAGTCCAGCAACATAAATTGGTGGTGTAAGATTTTGTTAATTTTACAGAATTTTTTTTTAGTCAGTATATCCGGAAGCGTTTTTATTAGCAGTCATTCCCTCACACAGAATATTCATTTTTTTTGTAAATATCAAAAATTTTAATTTTATCATACATTATAAATTAAGTGTTTCTCTTAAAGGAAACAGTTTGGATTTCTTCATAATTTTGCATTTCCCCCCTACAACTAGTAAAAATGTCTTATTTCATCATTCCCTCACATTTTTTATTTTATTTTTTCCACAAATTTTTATTTTATTTTTTTTGTTAAGTCAAATTTTTAAAACAATTTCTGTTGCTATTAAAATCTTCAATAATTGTCTGATTTCTTACCATTTATCTAATTTTTATGAAAATTTACATATGCATCATTCAAGTCAGACTGCTGGCCAAATTTGCAAGTATTGTAGAGAACAACCCAAGTCACAATACCTGTAGAAACTATCCAAATTATGTTCATCTCAGATTTGAATACTTTTATGTCATTTTAAATATTTAGAAAATTTTTGATTTTAATCAATGATTTTAAAAAAAATCACTTTATTAAAATCATGATTCAAATCGCTGATTTAAATCATTGACATCCTGATCAAATATAAAGACAATAATAGAAAAAAAAATCTGGATACATGTAACTTTTAAAAACTATGCTTAAAATTCATATAAATCTCTTTTTTTTTATTATTTTGTTTGTATAAATTACTTTAAACATGGTAACTAATGTTTAAGATACTGATAGAGATATATATTATAAGTTTTTAAAAGTAATAAGTTGCATTTTTAGAAAAGGCGATACTCTTCGTTTTATGAATTTGAATTTTTATGAGAGAATGTGATTATTTATGGTCAAATGTTTATAAAATTGAATAAGGCACTCTATTCATTCAAGGAATGCAGAAATTCCCTCACAAAACAAAATTATCATGAATGTAAATGATGTTACATCAAATATAAAGACAATAATAGAAAAAAAAAATCTGGATACATGTAACTTTTTAAAAACAATGCTTAAAATTCATATAAATCTCTTTTTTTTATTATTTTGTTTGTATAAATTACTTTAAACATGGTAACTAATGTTTAAGATACTGATAGAGATATATATTATAAGTTTTTAAAAGCAATAAGTTGCATTTTTAGAAAAAGCGATACTCTTCGTTTTATGAATTTGAATTTTTATGAGAATGTTATTATTCATTGTCAAATGTTTATAAAATTGAATTAAGGCACTCTATTCATTCAAGGAATGCAGTAATTCCCTCACAAAACAAAATTATCATGAATGTAAATGATGTTACATCAAATATAAAGACAATAATAGAAAAAAAAAAAATCTGGATACATGTAACTTTTTCAAAACAATGCTTAAAATTCATATAAATCTCTTTTTTTTATTATTTTGTTTGTATAAATTACTTTAAACATGGTAACTAATGTTTAAGATACTGATAGAGATATATATTATAAGTTTTTAAAAGTAATAAGTTGCATTTTTAGAAAAGGCGATACTCTTCGTTTTATGAATTTGAATTTTTATGAGCGAATGTTGTTATTCATCGTCAAATGTTTATAAAATTGAATTATGGCACTCTATTCAATCAAGGAATGCAGTAATTCCCTCAGAAAACAAAATTATCATGAATGTAAATGATGTTACATCAAATATAAAGACAATAATAGAAAAAAAAAATCTGGATACATGTAACTTTTTCAAAACAATGCTTAAAATTCATATAAATCTCTTTTTTTTTATTATTTTGTTTGTATAAATTATTTTAAACATGGTAACTAATGTTTAAGATACTGATAGAGATATATATTATAAGTTTTTAAAAGTAATAAGTTGCATTTTTAGAAAAGGCGATACTCTTCGTTTTATGAATTTGAATTTTTATGAGCGAATGTTGTTATTCATCGTCAAATGTTTATAAAATTGAATTATGGCACTCTATTCATTCAAGGAATGCAGTAATTCCCTCACAAAACAAAATTATCATGAATGTAAATGATGTTACATCAAATATAAAGACAATAATAGAAAGAAAAAAAAATCTGGATACATGGAACTTTTTAAAAACAATGCTTAAAATTCATATAAATCTCTTTTTTTTTATTATTTTGTTTGTATAAATTACTTTAAACATGGTAACTAATGTTTAAGAGACTGATAGAGATATATATTATAAGTTTTTAAAAGTAATAAGTTGCATTTTTAGAAAAGGCGATACTCTTCGTTTTATGAATTTGAATTTTTATGAGCGAATGTTGTTATTCATCGTCAAATGTTTATAAAATTGAATTATGGCACTCTATTCATTCAAGGAATGCAGTAATTCCCTCAGAAAACAAAATTATCATGAATGTAAATGATGTTACATCAAATATAAAGACAATAAGAGAAAAAAAAAATCTGGATACATGTAACTTTTTAAAAACAATGCTTAAAATTCATATAAATCTCTTTTTTTATTATTTTGTTTGTATAAATTACTTTAAACATGGTAACTAATGTTTAAGATACTGATAGAGATATATATTATAAGTTTTTAAAAGTAATAAGTTGCATTTTTAGAAAAGGCGATACTCTTCGTTTTATGAATTTGAATTTTTATGAGAGAATGTGATTATTTATGGTCAAATGTTTATAAAATTGAATAAGGCACTCTATTCATTCAAGGAATGCAGAAATTCCCTCACAAAACAAAATTATCATGAATGTAAATGATGTTACATCAAATATAAAGACAATAATAGAAAAAAAAAAAATCTGGATACATGTAACTTTTTAAAAACAATGCTTAAAATTCATATAAATCTCTTTTTTTTATTATTTTGTTTGTATAAATTACTTTAAACATGGTAACTAATGTTTAAGAGACTGATAGAGATATATATTATAAGTTTTTAAAAGTAATAAGTTGCATTTTTAGAAAAGGCGATACTCTTCGTTTTATGAATTTGAATTTTTATGAGCGAATGTTGTTATTCATCGTCAAATGTTTATAAAATCGAATTATGGCACTCTATTCATTCAAGGAATGCAGTAATTCCCTCAGAAAACAAAATTATCATGAATGTAAATGATGTTACATCAAATATAAAGACAATAATAGAAAAAAAAAATCTGGATACATGTAACTTTTTCAAAACAATGCTTAAAATTCATATAAATCTCTTTTTTTTATTATTTTGTTTGTATAAATTACTTTAAACATGGTAACTAATGTTTAAGATACTGATAGAGATATATAGTATAAGTTTTTAAAAGTAATAAGTTGCATTTTTAGAAAAGGCGATACTCTTCGTTTTATGAATTTGAATTTTTATGAGCGAATGTTGTTATTCATCGTCAAATGTTTATAAAATTGAATTATGGCACTCTATTCATTCAAGGAATGCAGTAATTCCCTCAGAAAACAAAATTATCATGAATGTAAATGATGTTACATCAAATATAAAGACAATAATAGAAAGAAAAAAAAATCTGGATACATGCAACTTTTTAAAAACAATGCTTAAAATTCATATAAATCTCTTTTTTTTTTTATTATTTTGTTTGTATAAATTACTTTAAACATGGTAACTAATGTTTAAGATACTGATAGAGATATATATTATAAGTTTTTAAAAGTAATAAGTTGCATTTTTAGAAAAGGCGATACTCTTCGTTTTATGAATTTGAATTTTTATGAGAGAATGTGATTATTTATGGTCAAATGTTTATAAAATTGAATAAGGCACTCTATTCATTCAAGGAATGCAGTAATTCCCTCACAAAACAAAATTATCATGAATGTAAATGATGTTATATCAAATATAAAGACAATAGAAAAAAAAAAAAAACTGGATACATGTAACTTTTTAAAAACAATGCTTAAAACTCATATAAATCTCTTTTTTTTATTATTATTCTGTTTGTATAAATTGCTTTCAACATGGTAGCTAATGTTTAAGATACTGATAGAGATATATATTATAAGTTTTTAAAAGTAATAAGTTGCATTTTTAGAAAAGGCGATACTCTTCGTTTTATGAATTTGAATTTTTATGAGCGAATGTTATTATTCATCGTCAAATGTTTATAAAATTGAATTATGGCACTCTATTCATTCAAGGAATGCAGTAATTCCCTCAGAAAACAAAATTATCATGAATGTAAATGATGTTACATCAAATATAAAGACAATAAGAGAAAAAAAAAATCTGGATACATGTAACTTTTTAAAAACAATGCTTAAAATTCATATAAATCTCTTTTTTTTTATTATTTTGTTTGTATAAATTACTTTAAACATGGTAACTAATGTTTAAGATACTGATAGAGATATATATTATAAGTTTTTAAAAGTAATAAGTTGCATTTTTAGAAAAGGCGATACTCTTCTTTTTATGAATTTGAATTTTTATGAGAGAATGTGATTATTTATGGTCAAATGTTTATAAAATTGAATTATGGCACTCTATTCATTCAAGGAATGCAGTAATTCCCTCAGAAAACAAAATTATCATGAATGTAAATGATGTTACATCAAATATAAAGACAATAATAGAAAGAAAAAAAAATCTGGATACATGCAACTTTTTAAAAACAATGCTTAAAATTCATATAAATCTCTTTTTTTTATTATTTTGTTTGTATAAATTACTTTAAACATGGTAACTAATGTTTAAGATACTGAGAGATATATATTATAAGTTTTTAAAAGTAATAAGTTGCATTTTTAGAAAAGGCGATACTCTTCGTTTTATGAATTTGAATTTTTATGAGCGAATGTTGTTATTCATCGTCAAATGTTTATAAAATTGAATTATGGCACTCTATTCATTCAAGGAATGCAGTAATTCCCTCAGAAAACAAAATTATCATGAATGTAAATGATGTTACATCAAATATAAAGACAATAATAGAAAGAAAAAAAAAATCTGGATACATGCAACTTTTTAAAAACAATGCTTAAAATTCATATAAATCTCTTTTTTTTATTATTTTGTTTGTATAAATTACTTTAAACATGGTAACTAATGTTTAAGATACTGATAGAGATATATATTATAAGTTTTTAAAAGTAATAAGTTGCATTTTTAGAAAAGGCGATACTCTTCGTTTTATGAATTTGAATTTTTATGAGAGAATGTGATTATTTATGGTCAAATGTTTATAAAATTGAATAAGGCACTCTATTCATTCAAGGAATGCAGTAATTCCCTCACAAAACAAAATTATCATGAATGTAAATGATGTTACATCAAATATAAAGACAATAATAGAAAGAAAAAAAAAAATCTGGATACATGTAAATTTTTCAAAACAATGCTTAAAATTCATATAAATCTCTTTTTTTTATTATTTTGTTTGTATAAATTACTTTAAACATGGTAACTAATGTTTAAGATACTGATAGAGATATATATTATAAGTTTTTAAAAGTAATAAGTTGCATTTTTAGAAAAAGCGATACTCTTCGTTTTATGAATTTGAATTTTTATGAGAATGTTATTATTCATCGTCAAATGTTTATAAAATTGAATTAAGAGACTCTATTCATTCAAGGAATGCAGTAATTCCCTCACAAAACAAAATTATCATGAATGTAAATGATGTTACATCAAATATAAAGACAATAATAGAAAAAAAAAAAAAATCTGGATACATGTAACTTTTTCAAAACAATGCTTAAAATTCATATAAATCTCTTTTTTTTATTATTTTGTTTGTATAAATTACTTTAAACATGGTAACTAATGTTTAAGATACTGATAGAGATATATAGTATAAGTTTTTAAAAGTAATAAGTTGCATTTTTAGAAAAGGCGATACTCTTCGTTTTATGAATTTGAATTTTTATGAGAGAATGTGATTATTTATGGTCAAATGTTTATAAAATTGAATAAGGCACTCTATTCATTCAAGGAATGCAGTAATTCCCTCAGAAAACAAAATTATCATGAATGTAAATGATGTTACATCAAATATAAAGACAATAAGAGAAAAAAAAATCTGGATACATGTAACTTTTTAAAAACAATGCTTAAAATTCATATAAATCTCTTTTTTTTATTATTTTGTTTGTATAAATTACTTTAAACATGGTAACTAATGTTTAAGATACTGGAATCTGTTTATTATAAGTTTTTAAAAGTAATAAGTTGCATTTTTAGAAAAGGCGATACTCTTCGTTTTATGAATTTGAATTTTTATGAGAGAATGTTATTATTCATGATCAAATGTTTATAAAATTGAATTAAGACACTCTATTCATTCAAGGAATGCACTATTTCACTCACAAAATAGAATTTATACCACACATTAAAACAATAATTCAAACGAATTTCGCTTCGGATATAATGCAGATCGGAAAGACTTTAGGCTTAAGCAAAATATTCAGCATTTGCCGGTAAAAGAAATACGTTGATACGAAATTTTGTTTACGAGAGTTACAGTAAAACATTATTATGTGTATAACAGTAAAATAAACAATCACTAGTGCACTTACTTCGAGTATTTCATGGATTGACATGGCGAAAAACTAAACCTGGATACCAGTATCCACGTTTCTGCTTGAGATATCCAAGTTTTGATTCGGCATCGGCAGAGCGGAAGACGCCATTAAAGTTTACCGATTGTTGCCACTCAACGATAACAAATGTTGAACCATAATTTCGGATATAGTGCATCCGACATGTAATTATCTTTTCCAGACATTTTTACTTGAACGAAAAACATGGTGAAACCTCCTCCTTAATCCAGTTTTCTGGAGAAAAGTTAAACCTTTATTTTTAACAGTGCAGTAACTTCCGTCTACGATAATTTGTTGAAGAGTTAGTAGGGGACGTTTACATTTTTTTTTTTTTTTTTTTTTTTGCAAGACTGTACAATTATAACTTTTAAATAGGATTTTTGTTTCAGTTCCTAGCGATTCCGTTTTCACAGGTTTTACTGTATAAAATTGCTGTGTTTATTTAGTATAATAACACCTGCTAAGTCGGAATCGCAAGTCACAGGAGGAAAATTCCATTATAAACAGGCATTCGTCTTAGTAAATATACTTGTACGTTATATGATATTCCTAACAGTAAGCACAATGAAACTTTTACGTTTGAGTCAGGAGTTTGTTATAGACAGTTTCCGTTTCATAGAGTTTATTATATTTTTATGTCCCGATTTCGAAAACGATCTCGCGTTTTTTTTTTCTCCCTGTCTCGCTTTTTGTGACATTTTGCCTGGCAACACTACAGATCGTGATATACCATGGGAAATTTTTTTGCATTAAACTGAATTATTAACTGCATTATTAACTTAAGTGTTTATTTTTACGTTTTATAAATGCTGAAATATGGCTTAGATATATTACCGAGTTTTAAATATGAGTTTAAAAATTTATGAGAGCTCGAAACCACATCAGTTTTAACTGGCGGTGAAGTGTTTCAGGATTCCTTAGACCCTGTAAAAGAATACCTAAAATTTCATAAAAAAAAAAAGAAAAAAAAAGAAGCAATTTATCAAATTACAACGGCCATTTGGAAAATGATTTTTTCGAAGACTAAAATTTAAGACATTAAAAATCGCACGGAGTTGGTCATACATTACGTACGCCATGAATTAAACATTAATAGTGTTATTACACGTAAAAATTCCAAGCGACAAAAATCGCCTGCGATTCGTACGTATTATCCACCTGAAACTTATGTATTATCCAAGCATTTCATTGGCTGCTCGGGAAAAGCTGCTTTTCCATCGTCAGATTTCCAAGAAATCTGACGACTCATTTTAAAGGAAATTTCATTCTTAAACTTCTAAACATCCCACAATATTACTTTTTACACCGTCGTATATAGAAAAAAAATTACTTTTAAATGCAGTTTGTTTGAAAGCTGTATCTCAATTTGTTTCTGAGTTATTAATTTTTTTTGTAGTTTTTATTACTTTTTTGTCATAGTGGCAACAGAAAGTATCCATCTTTGTTGAAAGTAAGGGGAAATACAGAGTACTGTATAGACCAATCATAAAATGAATAAAATGCGGATTAAACCAATAAAAACCTTCAGATATACTTTTGATTTCCCATCCTGACGAGAACAACCATTTTTCCAAATGGTTAAAGGAAAAAAAAAGAAAAAAACTCATTACTAAAACATAAATTTTGAACAGAATTACGTGTCTTAGACTATCTAGTTGCGCCGATTTTTAGGTGCTTTTGTAATTATATAAATACATAGCACCTATAGTAGGGTGGAGTGAAAATGACCAAAAAAATTTTTTTTGGAATTTTTTCTTCAGATAGGTCTATAAAGTTGTCTTTTGGCGCACTGAATATAAGTTTAAATTTTCATTTCATTTGGAATTCATCTTTAGGGCTCTACCATCAGCGCTTAAAGAAAGCCATTTATACGTAAAAAACCAAAATTTCACAAATTATTAAAAAAAAATGTTTTTTTTAAACTAAATTTCAGATTTCGGTAAAATAAGATTAATGTATTACTTGTGAACAATCGAAGTGTCTCGTGTTTTAACACCTCAAATGGTAAAGATAACCTTAAAATATAAATTGCGATACGCAAAGAAGGTAAAGAAAAAGCACAATAATTAGACATACTGTTTACCTTTATTTTTTGAATGTGCATAATATGTTTAGAGAGAGTTCTCTAAATATATAGGAAAAACATTTTTATGAACATATAGTAGTATAATAAAAAGAATATATACGATGTACTGCAAAATGATCTTTCATTTAACTCTAATTTATCTTGGCCTTTGGCATCAAAACTAGGCATTACATTTCGTGATTTGATTTTTGCTCGCATATATCCGTCCTTTGCTTCTACTCCTACAGCCGCTAATGATGCTTCCTTAACTATAATTTCACCCATCTTTCAATTGCTGGAATATGACACGTAAACTTGGGTAATTGAAAAGATGTGACTTCCGATCTTTTTATGAGAACTTTCAGTTCCTTTCTTGATACTCTATTAAGAAAGCGGGGTGATGTGATGTCACATTCTTGGTAGTCAATAATGTTAATATAGTAGATAGCACTGAAGTTCGATATTCGAATATGAAACTTTCTTATTGTTGAACACTCTAATTCCCTTGCCTTCAATATTCTTTGGAATCCAAGTTATCGAACATGGTTTCTTTTATCAGTTACCATCCCTATTATTTATTTTTTTCTCAATGACAGATGTATGCGTTTCGTTGAATAACGGGATCGACAATTTTCTTTAGATCTTCCCTGAAATAACGAGACAACTTGTTTTTAAAAACATTTTGAACTCCAAGAATTTTTGCCGGAAGAATTTTTCTTAATGTGGAACGACATAGGTGAATATACTTCCATTACAAATTCAGCCATAATCTTCGGATTTTGGGAAGGATTCTGACTTCCAATGTACAATCTAAGTAGTCGATTGACAGTTGTCAACCATCTATAGAGTGAGTTATTTTACATGGAATGCGATTTGCGAGATTTAAGGAGCATTGACCAGATGAAAATGTTTGGCACATGTCGTAAAAATAATTTTGGTCTGTACTTAACTCTCCCCAGTACATTTCTGGGAGATAAGAGCATTTTGTAATTTTACAACTGTCTATTTGTTCACATCGATCCAACGATTTTCCAATAGGAACAGAAAAGGCTCGGGTCTGTAGTTTGTCCACCAAGTTCAGAAAATTAATGAGGCAATGGCAATTCGTTTGCGTGAAGCTAGCATATTAACCACTGCAAGGGACGACTAATCTTTGTTTTAAAAAATCTAATAGCACCATTATTTCTCATAGTGTTTACAGTTGTTCCGTCACAATCTATAGCAGTACGTTTTTCATGGTTTAAGTTATTTTCTGTGCAATATTTTAAAATGTTTTGTCCAGTATTCTTTCGTGATCCAGAACATGGCGTAATGTATCCCAGATACAGTGCATTTGACTCTTCAATTAGAGATATGTGTTCTTCTCTTATTGCTCTTCGATGTATAATCTATCTCAAATTTTCAACAATTTTTGGATTTGAGGAATCGAATAAGCTTCTGGTATTCATAAAAATTGTTGTCTATCATTTGATCAATACGCCTCTAGGAAACTACATAATTGATGCTTTCTTCGAAATTTCTTTTATCTTTTCTTATAAGATTTTAAATACCTCTGACTTTGGTGAATTTTTACCATTCCTGTTGTGTTTTAATTATTGTCTTGTATAAAAATATTTTTTTATAATTGTTTGTAAAACAGCTATATTTAGTTTTGAAGGAGCACCAAACAGGGAATATTCCACTGTAGTAATGATAAACTTCGATTTGCTTTGCTTCCACACGCACTCATTTAAAAATAACTCTAAAAGTGAGAACAAACAATTTTTAAAACTTAATAAAACGTTTCAAATATTTTAAAATAAGAACTTAAAGTTTAAAATAATAAAGGGAATTACACTAAATATTTTAAATGTAAAAATGTCAAACGAGATTACCAAAAAACCCTGTAAATATGCAATATATGATAAGAACTCATTGCGTGAAACAATGGTCCTGGTAGAGCCCTAAAGGACTTTTTCAAAATTCAGGAAATTTTGCACATATATTAGAGGTACTAAAAGGCAACTTTTGGCTGCTATCCAAAATCAAAATTCCAACTTTCGTTTATTCATTCCACCCTAACCTATACTCGTCGTCTGGTCCATTCGTCTGTCTGTCAGTCTGTCCGCATGGGACAGTGCAAAAACTAACTGAACCGAATGGTTTGAAATTTAATATATAGAATCGTTACATAATTTTGTCGGGTCATTTCGAATTTTATGAAAATCCATTCAAAACTTAAAAAGATATTAATATTCATTCTATTAAGTTCTAGCATACGTAATTGTTCAACGATATCCCATGATAGGTAATGATTATAGGTTGCCACGGTGATTTATGTCCTATTTAAGATGGAGTTCTATTATTTCCATATTACTTAATTTAATATATATAATTATAAATTTCGTATTCATGCATTTTTGCATAAGAGTGCAACAGCTATTGCACCAAGATCTGAATATTTATATTTATAGTACGAACGCACCTCATTGGCCATGTTTGAAGTACAATTTCCGACTTGCTATTTTTATAAATTTTGTGTAAAACGAAAAAAATCCATCCAAATTTCCCGCGGAGGCAGTTTCATACCATTCAGAAAACAGACAGAATGCATTAACAAAATTCGACTGATTCCTTGCGCTAACAATAAACCGAAGTGGACAATCATCGGTTGCTTTTGACTTCAGCAGGGTACCGAATAATCGAGGATTTTCGTCGCTTTTCATATCCATGTAAGTTCAAAGGGTGCCGGGATATGGATTAAAGGGGATCTATCTCCAGATGGTTCTGGGATTTGTATCGTTCAAAAAGGGTGTTTTCCTGGTTCCCGATGCATCGGTGGGCAAGCACAGAGCCCTGATCCCTTGTTATTTCCTTGCTAGCCCTTTTTTTCTCTTCGGATTAATCTGACTTGTAAGACAGCTTTTCAAGGTGTGTTATTGCTTGTTGAATCTATGCATAACGACAATGGTATTATTGACTACAGCCTACAGCGGGATAATTTTCTGTTAGGACCGATCACCATGTGAAGTACAATTGAGTAATGCGTAGTTTCGTTGCTGTTACATGAATAAATCCAGGGACCGATTATCGCAAGAGCCTATGGCGCCTGTGATATGGGTGCAAATTTTCTATGAGGCAGTAAAATTTTTCGCAATGTTATTTAATGTTTAAATATTTAATATTTATTTACTATTTAAATAATTTATTCCGAAGAAATCTAAAAATGTGAGCACTTCTACATTTTATGCAACAAATCTACCAATTAACTTATGAATGTCCTTTTTTCATGTATCACTTTTTAATTTTTCATTTATTTCAAGACTTTCAAACGTGTTTGAAATTTAAAGTGGACTTAATAAAATCACTTCTCCCAAGTTTGCTGTACAAAGATTCTTTTTTAAATGTAAAAATTTATAAGCTACTTATAGTGTCACAATATCTCACCTTTTTTATGAACTATTAAATGATAACTTTCATCAGTTTGGTGAGAAGCAACAAACATAGAGTTTAAAATTCGAATAAATTAATACTTATTATTTTATCAACATCATGAAATTTGGTTCTTGATCAGTACTATTCTGACATAAAGATGATTAATACCGATAATAATAATTTCCAGAAAGTTCATTGTATTTTCATTTAGCAATTTAGTCCCGTCATTTGGTAGAAAATAGAAAGTTTTGGTATGTAGTTCTGATACTTGGTGCCTTTATGTTTTTCGGGTCGCTGAACACGAATCCGAAGTTTGCCAACAACATTTTTTCCGGGAAACACGTTTTTTCTTTCTTTTTTTCTTTTTCTTTTTCTTTTTTTTCTTTTTTTTTTTAAACGTGCAAAAAGACGAAATTTTCTTTGGTTTTTTATGTATTAAAAGTTTTTTTCTCTGATCTATGCTTTAGCCGTGACAATGACGCAAAAGTGTGTGTTAAAAGGGGAAAAAAAAAAAAAAAAAAACGGGAATTACAGCTCTGTACATCGATAAAGCGTGAAAACTAACCATTTTACGCAAACTTTGACCATTAATGATACTAAAGATTATATGATTGACTGCATTTTATGGAACTGAGTTTCATTCTTTCCTTCATCTTTCTGAACAGATCGAAAATTACTACGTTCAATTTCACTATTTAGAACATAATGTTAGTCCTGAAAAGATTCTACAGTTGTACGGGACAACATGGATTGTACCAAGATGTACGAATGGTTACTGCAGCATTTCCCTTTCCCTGAAAACCCTGATTTATACTCAATAAACACTGGTGTTTTGGCTGATGGACGAATTAACTGCCATAAGTCGTGGGATTCAGGCATTAAATACATCAACAGAGTTGTTGTTCGGGACTTTGGAACTGTCAAATTTAAAGGGAGCGACAGAGTAAAACCTCTTGCTATAATGACCAGTGTAATACAAAAAGACACCGAATTGCTTCCTATCAATCCCATAACTTTGTTCCAACAAATTTTGGTTTCAAAGTATTCGGATGATGACCTTGAGGAGTTTTTGACATTCGATATAGACCCTTATTTCTTGTCCCTATTTGACAATGGCTTAAGAAAAGGAAACAAATCTACACTCTACAAGGCATTCAAACCCCTTACGAACAAGCGGTTCACCTACAAGGTTTTAATTCGTTTTTGATGGGTTTTTTTAATAACATAGAGTTGTTTGGTCTAAGAATCAGTCTTTTTCTTCAATCTGCGACAAATATGTTCAGTATGTGCAGTCAAAATAGTAACCAATGGCAATAGTTGTCTTTGATGGTCTGATGATGGACAAGGTGGTACAAGAACTGCTGAGCGTATGAGACGATCAAGAAAACATACTTCAACTGACATATTGTTTAACGAAACAATGATACTATCCATTTCCAAAGAAAAATTTCTTGTTAACCCAAAAAACAAAGGTCGGTTAGTCGGCTAACATCTATGATGATTGACAAGTTCTCATCAGCAAACATTACATGCAAGCAAGTAAAAGAAGACGCAGACAACTTGATACACTGCTCTGTCCTTCGCTCCATCAATGAGACGATAGTTGTAGTTTAGGAGGATGTAGATCTTTTGGTCATTTCAATACGTCTCAGCAAGGATTCTTTTTAAAACCATGGAAGGACGAGGATGACATTTTCTCCAACTAATACTGGTGAGTTCATCTGTTGCGGAAAACATCCTCCTCTTACATGCTATGAGCGGTTGCGATACAACATCAGCACTGTTTATAGAAGGGAAAATGAAATTCCTGAAAACTCTTGCGAATAATCCACATCACTGTATGGTTATAGTGGGACAACTGTGTCTTGCCAAACCACCAAAGGTATGTTTCGTACAAGAAGTCAGCCTTTAGATACAATTCGAACATTGCTGCTTTACCACTATCTGCAATTACAGCTCAACAGCACTATTATGTACCAGGTTATGTACCAGGTACCAGAGTATATTACCAGGTCCAGGAATGGATGAAAAGGGTTGAAAAAAATGCTGAAGAGTGGGGATGAAAGAATAAATACTACTCTTAAGCCTGTGTTCGCTGTATTACCAGCTTGTATTCTGCAAGTGCAGAAAGAACTGCCAACAAAACTGTGGGTTGCAAGAAGGCAGGGCTTGCTAGCTCCAACATGTGCCTCAATTGCGAGGGGAATTGCAACAACATCGCAGTGGTGTTTCAAGACGAGCAGGACGAGCTAGATCTTTGAAACCGAGCTGGAAATGGATTGCCAACACAATGAACACGTGAACCCAATGGAAGAGGAAAAAGTCATGCCACAAGTTATCAAATATTTACTATTAAGAAAACTTTATTTTCTAATATTGGTAGTAATAAAAACACCCACTAATTCCATACGTCTATTTTTTATGTTGTAGATGCCGGGAAAAGCAGGGATCTTCAAGTAAAAGAAAGCGAAAATAGGTTTTTTTTGTTTTTTATGTAAATTTACTTGCTAATATACATAATTGTTTATGATTAAATAATGATTCATAATGAGTCGTCCTTATTTATTATCAGAAACTTCAATGTAAAATGTAGCCAATCATATAATCTTTAGTATCATAAATAGTCAATGTTTGTGTAAAATGGTTAGTTTTCATATTAAATCGACCCCCAAAAACATAAAGGCACCAAATATCAAAAATACACCAAAACTTTCTTTTATTTATCCTTTTTGAGCACCTAATGCCTGGACTAATAGGTAGAGTTGCAAAGACCAGAAAAAACCCGGTTTAAACCCGGGAATAAACCATGTTTTTGGGGAATAAACCAGGTGCTTTGAGAATAAACCTGGGAATAAACCGGGTCTAAAACCGGAAAACAAACCGGTTTTTTGCAACTCTACTGACTTTGAATCCATTGTCTGAAAATCGGTGGCAGTATCCCTCAACTAACCTACCAACTAATTTACAGGTGCACAAAAAGTTGAAAGTGTCCAGGGCACAAAAATATCTTAGTTAGGCTCTGCATAAATTCAATGAGTATTTGCAATAAAATTTTAAGAGATAAAAAAACTAGTCGGATGTACCAATCCCAAAACTTTCTTCTATCTCATACATGTCAGTACCTCAAAATTCGTTATCACTGTGCCAAAATTAAATGACAATCTATAATCATCATGGGGATTCTAAACAGATGAAATTCCGTGCATTGGTTCTTGAGATATGAATATCGCTGAAATCGTGTAAATCCAGCAAAATACAGCATAGCAACGCCATCTATAGGGTGATTTAAACCAGAATCTAATCATCATCAACTTATGTGAATATCTGACTGAATATGAAGTTTAGGGAAAATTCGTGCATAGAGCTATTGCGCAAATCATAACAAATGCAGCATAGCAGCGCCACCTGTTGAGCGATTTACACCAACACATAATAAGCAGCAATATTAATCAAGGTATACTTGAATCTGAAGTTTGATGAAAATTCACGCATTAGTTCTTGAGATCGAGCAATTTAGGAAATCGTGCAAAATGCAGCACAGCAGCGCCACCTATTGGGCGATTTACACCAACACATAGTCAACATCATTTCATATCAAGGACTAACTGAATCTGAAGTTTGATGAAAATGTGTGTATTAGTTCTTGAGGTAGAGCTACTGCATATATCGTGTAAATCCTGCAAAATGTAGCACAGCAGCGCCACCTGTTGCGCGATTTACACCAAAACGTAAACAGCACCAACTCATATCAAGGACTAACTGAATCCGAAGTTTTACAAAAATCCATGCATTAGTTCTTGAGATAGAGCTATTGCGGAAATCCTGCAAAATGCAGCATAGCAGCGCCACCTGTTGAGCGATTTACACCCAAAAACTAATCAGCCCCACTTTATATCAGTGACTACCTGAATATAAATTTTTATTGAATTCCGTGCATTAGTTCTTAAGGTAGAGCGCCCACAAAATTTGTGTCACATACAGACGGAAAGACAGACGGACAGACTCACGGACAGACATTTTGTAAAAACATGTTTTTTGAAATCTCTGACCCCTAAAAAGTGTAAATTCGCCGAATACCGAAAGTCGAAAATTTTCACGAATCCAATACCTTCTTCTTGTAAAGATAGAAGAAAGTAATAATTGAATATGTATATGCATAAAAATAAACACCGTTGTAGGTGCTGTATTCAAAACAAAGTCATAGGAAATAGGGATTCGCCACTGAAGGGAGATAATCATTTATTTACTATAAAAAAAAAGTACATATTTACTTATAAACATTATATCATTTTAAAAATAAGTAACCTGACTTTAATTTAAAAACACTAAAACAACATTAAGAAACAACATTTCATTATTAATTGAGCCCCACCAGTGGCCGAGAGCTTCGGCTCTCGAAGCGGTGAGGGGGGTGGGGTCACGGGAGGTGCTGGGTTCGATCCCAATCGCGCCCGTCAGCCTAATCGTTCGGAGTTTTCGTGGTTTTCTTCGAACCTTGGATTTCCAAGCGTAAATACGGATTAGGTTCCCTTAGAAAGACCCTCACGTAGGACACCCCCCCCCCTCTTAGGGCCTATATCCCTCCTGTTGATAATTAGCCATCAAAAATAACAAACAACATTATTAATTGAAAATATATGTATTGCAGATTTTGTATTATGTTTATGACGATTGTACATAAAAAGATGCATGCAAAGTGCAAAACTTAAAAAAAAGTCTAAGATTTATTTCGATTTCATTTGAACGGAATCTAATTTTTTAGGATGTTTTAATTATCATATTGTATTAATTTTATTTTTATTTTTTAATGTTCAATAGGTTTAACTAACTTTAAGAAAAAATTTAGCATTAAATGTAAAACTAATTGAATGAAATATCTTAACATCTGTCCCTTCTCGGGCTGAAACAATATAGGAAATAATTTTTTTTTTTTTTTTTTGCAATTTGTTCTTCAAATTACTTTTTTGTTTAATACTAGGGGGCTCTGCCCCCTACGAGCTACGGTCGCCAACCCCCGTTCAGGCAAACCAAAATCCAAAAAGCACGCTAATTTGATCGGCTTTAAAAATATTGAATTAAAATTTAAAAAAACAGTAGCGATCTCTCTGTAAACGGGTTTCCATTCGTTTTCCTTGGATTGGGTATTTTTAAGGCCAAACCTGCTGCTGTTAAGAGATACAATGGCTGTTTTCGTATTTAATTTAAAAAATTAGTTAAACATTTAAAAATGAGCTAATGTAAAATGAATTAAGTAAACAGTGTCATTGTCTCCCGGTATTTTTTAACAGCGCTATAAGATAGTTCTTTTAAATAATTCATTTTAAATGTATCGTTTCAAATCTGGCGTAATTTACACCAAAGTTTAATTTCTCTTATTAATATTTACGTGAAAATACTTTTGTTGTTAGAAGGAAATATTATTTGCACTGTCTTCGAATTCACGATAATAGTTGAAAACATAATCTCAAAATATCTCGCGCAAATATATTTTTCAATTTAAATTGTTTTGCTATATTTTTTGCCATTTTAAATATGACGTAATTTCCTCAAATTACAAGTTTTAACGCATAATAATGATTTTTTTTTAATTTTAAGATTTTGTTTCTCTTTTAAAATTCAAGTGCAAATATGGTTCGGCACAGATGTCATATAGTCCCCATATTGGCGCAATTTTTTTCTGACGCCAATTTCATATACTCAACGGGTACTTAACTGGTGCTAAAGTGTCGTTATTTTGCTTGATATGGTAACACAGATGTTATTGTTTATGCTATTAATGTTTTCGCCAAATTCGCGTCGGAAAAAAATTGCGCCAATATGGGGCGTATATATGACATCTGTGCCTATGGTTCTTATGACGTAATTTTCCTGCTTTTAACATGTAATCATTTAAT
Source organism: Maratus speciosus (assembly GCA_963932465.1). Taxonomy (NCBI): domain Eukaryota; kingdom Metazoa; phylum Arthropoda; class Arachnida; order Araneae; family Salticidae; genus Maratus; species Maratus speciosus. Next base: position 608,242,843 of record OZ010789.1, on the reverse strand, counting down.
TCTAATTTTAAAGTTTTTTTTCTGTTTGTAATAGTCACGTGTAAATAAATTTTTAATTCGAAGTAAACATTATTGTTTGCGCTGTTTATACAACTGGCAACAGTTTAAATTAATAACATTTTCTAAAATTTGTAAAAAATATCTCTCGAAATGCTGAAAATTTGAATTTAAAATTGAAATAAAGCCTCAAAAAATGAGTTAATTAAGAAAAATAAATTCAATCTAAACACCGGGAACTTATAACGTATAAAATGATCTAAAAATGATTAAATTCTCAAGTATGGTTTTTGCTCCAATAATAATATCTCTTAAAATAATTCTTCGATTTGAAAACTGTCTACATCAGCGTGTTTATCAAACATTTCTCTATAATACCACCGATTTTCATATTTTTGTATGCAACAGTTTTTTTAATATTAACGATGAAAGGTCATGCCTAAGCATTCAAATTGGATGCGATCTACCCGGAATATCTAAGCAGATTTTCATTGGTCCGTTTCCAAATCAAAACTTTTTTTTATATATAGAAGGATGTCAAGTTTTTTTAATAACTACCGCATTCAGACGAATTCATTTCAAAATTAATGGAGGGTATCACCATCAGGCTTTGATGCATGCGGTATTGCATCGTAATGTAGGATGCAGTTTACCAATGTGTAATGCAAAATGTTTCACTACTGTAGTAATGCAGGTTGCGGTAGTTTGAACAAAAACTTCGAATCCGAACGTAAAAAAATCTATAATCAAAACATAAAAAATTAACTTCACTTAAATTTAGATACCCTAATTTCTCCACTGAGGAACGCTATGAATGGAAAAATAAATTGCGTTGAATCGTTACTGCTAATATTTAAGAATATTATAGCTGTGGTGATTACAATAAAAATTCTAAAAAAAATAATAATACTTAAATTTTGTTACATTATTCCCTCCGAAAGGGTGATGTAATCACAAGAGGAAATTGTTACCTAAGTTTAAATTGGGATATAATTAGTTCCTATCTTGGAAAAAAAATACTTTTTAAAATTTAAGTTATGTACTTCCTCACAAAGTAGTTCGCTACCCACGTGAAAATAGCTATCCATTTGAAACTTTTTACTAAAACATAAACTTGACCAAAGCAAAAACTTATTCTGAAAATATCCTTTTTATTTCCACTATAACACCATATTTACCATTTTAATTCTAAAAAAAAAAAAAAAAAAAAAAAAAAAAAAAAAAAAAAAACCTATTTGTTTAATTTTTTACGTGGAAATCTTTCAATTAGAAAGAGATAAATTATTATTACAGCTTTTGAATTATTTGCAACAATGAAGGCAAGTTGGAAATTGCTCGTCAAACGTGGCAAATGAGGTGCATTCGTACTATAACTAGTTTTATAAATATTTTTTGCACCGCATATTGTACTGAATGTATAATTTAGTGCACCTCATAAGTGAATATACATTTCATTCTGTTCGAAAGGCTGTAACATCATTAAAATGCACTTGCTATATATTTTCCCATTGGGTGTCATGTAACGGAAAACTTTTGACTGTCCCTGTAATTAACCTACACATGCGATTGTCATAAAATTTGAAATGACTCGACAACATTTTGCAACAATTATATATTTAAAATTTCAGACCATTCGGTTGGGTAGTTTTTGCTCTATATGCGGACAGACGGACGGACAGACAGACAGACGACTGTGGGTGCTACGTATTTATATAATTACGAACGCACCTTAAAAAAAAACGTTCAATTTTATAGGAAAAATGTCCTTTAATTTTCAATGTAAGTAACGAAATTTGGAATTATTAAGAAAACTATTTGAATAATGTAAATAAAAATTAGCCCGTGTTACTCTCTGGGTTATATAATTCACCCATAAGGAAAGGCATTTTGTCATCCGTTTTGACCCTGACGTCAGGCAAACATTTTTACACTTTAAATTTATAATATCAATAGAATTAGTAAAGAATAAAAAAAATTGTGGCATCAGGTATAAAAAGGTGGGAAGAAAAAAGTGAAAAAGTTATATAGGTTTTTCTGTGTTAAGGCTGTTCTTAACTGCTCTGCTCAAAAAGCGCAAAACGTTTTGACACATTTACAAATTCATTTTTTAACAGAAAGGTATAAAATTGGAAAGCCTGGCTATGGAAGCGATTTGGAATTGAATTGTTTTTTCCATTTTTTGATCAATCAATTACTATTGAGTTATAAGCCATTTTGATCACGTGACAAACACGTTTTTCGCCCGCTCTTGAGTGCTCTTTTTTCCTTCGTTCGGAAATTCGGTTCAAAACGCCCACTTTGACGCTATTTTCTGAAAGATCTATTGTGTTTGCAAAAAAATGGAAAAAACAGCTCGATTACATTGTTTCTGAACAACAACACCAGTTAGTTTCATGCATTTTCGAACAAAAATAAATTAAAACATATGTTAGAAAGTTGCCCATTTGGATTTTAAAACACTCTTAAATAAACATTGAGAAGTGACGCTGGAAATAAATAAGTATTGCGCTACTTAAATATAAAATATATTGTTACTTTCAAATATTTATCTTATTAAATAATGCTTCGTGAATCCAAACAAAGCACGGATTTTGCTAGTTTATATATATATATAATGAAGAGTAATATTTTAAAAGAATACGCTTTTACCAATTAATAGTTTCATATTAATAAATTTACGATTATACTTTTATGAATCAATTTAGAAATCATAGAAAGATAGTTTAGGTACGTTTCATTTCTTCTTTTCTGTTGCTCTATCTTAAAAAGAAAGAGAGCAAAAATTATATATTTTTTACTAAATTCACTTGCTTGCGCTTTTTACCAAGCATAAAAAAAGTAGTGAATTTTTCACAATTGAGTTCGGCAACTACGCTAAATTAATGCATTGCAACAAAAATTTTTGGGAAAAAAGATGAATTGTTATCAAAAAATTAGCCATGATTTTCAAGATGAATATTAAATGCTTATAAAATGTGGGTTTTTTAAATAACTATTTTTTCTTTATACTGATTGGTTTATATATATAATCTATAGACAGTATATGCTTTAAAGCTTAATCCAATAATAGATATAAATATTTTTAAATTATATATTAGTTTTTGTTCCAAAACAATATATTTTACCAATAATAAATTAATTAATTGTACCAAAGGCAGCCCTTTATTGATTCCTTGGATAACATAGTGAAATTAATTTTTAATTGTTCTATAGAGGGCGCAGATCACATATATTATGGTTTTTTACATGACTATACTGTACATTATTTCTCCTTGGCCCATCGCCATTTAAATAACTTATTTGCCAACCTGTGTAAATAATCTCTTACACTTGTTTTTTATTTATTTATTTATTTTTATTTTTATTTTTATTTTTTTGCTGCATCATTCTAGGTTAGAAAGACTTTCAAATCGGTAATATGTTTTTTATTTCTCAATCCTATTTAATCATGTTTTACTTTAAACTTATTTGTTTTTCCAATATTTTCTTTATCTATTTATTGGGTGTTGTAGTCCTAAATTCGTATTCTTTAGCTTTTATATGGCTAATACGAAGATGAAACCACACACTTTATTTGTGGAAGTCAAGGCATTTAAGACTTGATCAATCTGACTTGGTTCTAAATATTTCCATTATTCCTTTTCTCCTATTTTTGCTATGTTTTTAAAATCCATGTTGAAAATGTTAAGGGGAACAGTTTTATTGTCAATGAGTAAATTTCTTTTTTATTTATAATTTCACAATTTTTGTTGGTAATTTGTAAAATTTTTTAATGGTTATATATACATATATATATATATATAAGTGTGTGTCAAACGTATCGATATGCCTTAATTATAATTCTCTTCTGCATTTAGTTTGTACTAGAGATACTACGGTTGGTTTGAGCAAATGTTTTCGAGTGACAAAGATAAACCGGCGGCCAATGCGATTAAGATTCATTTCCTAACTCATGACCGGCCAGAATATCTATTACTCAACTGCTAACAGACACAGTTTACTGATTATACACAACAGGATCACTATGTCAAGTGCTTCTGCGATATGTGCAGGTTATAAATTATAGATTACACAATATTAGTTCACATTAATGGAACTTATATAGAAAAGATTTATAAGCAAATGTTATCGTAACAATAGGGTTAAAATAAAGGGAAATGTTTCAGAAAAATATAATATACAATGTTACAAAAACATACAATACCTTCTCCGAGTTCCCTACAATTCCAAAAAAAAAAAAAAAAAAAAAAAAAATACCATCCTTTATTTTGAGAATCTTCAGAAAATAATATATTTTTGATGTTTAAAGAATCATTTACTATATTTCTTTTTCATTTTATATTATTTCTTTTTAATGGGCCTCCTTTTGAATTTAATTGTGCTGATGATTACAAATGTTATTATTCAGTATTCCATGACTTGTGGACATGTAATAAAAGAAAATACTGTCCTTTAAAATTGTTGCATAAATGTATGCAGTACTCAAATAAATAAATGAATTAAAAATTGTAGAATATGTTGGTTTAGAAACATCGGCTATTTCTTTCTTTCTTTCTTTTTTTTTTTTTTTTTTTTTGCAGAAATTGATTTGGATCGGGCCAGGTCGGGGATGATTTCATTCAATTTTGAACGGCCCAGTCCGGATTATGAACTGCTAAAAAAAATAACGGACTTTAAAAATAACCCGGCCGAGCCGGGTCCGGATAGCATTCGTCAGGTTCCGCGCCATAAAATTTCTGTGATGACTTGTCACGAAGAAAGGGTCAAAGCGACTTCTGATTGCATTCATCAAATGACGATCACTTGAAGTTATCTGTACACTGTGATAAAAACCGACATTTTTACAGCACAAAGCTTTCTTTGGTTTCTTGACTATATAAACATGAAAAATAACAGTAGATGCGTAAAATTAACAGCACAATGTGCTTGAAATTCGGACGCCAACAGTTTGTGCTGGCAAATCTACAGTGTTTTTTTTTTGTTTTTACAGTGTAGCTGGTCAAGCCTATGACAGTGACAATTGCGACCATTTGTAAAGTTACTGTGACTTCACATTGACTAATTGTGATATTAATAAATTACATTACCACAACTGTGTGAAGTCAGAATAATAGTGTTGGTAATTTTCATGTGTTGTCGATTGACAATTATTTTGTGATTACGGCGCAATGTTTATTTCAAAATGTACTTTCGAGAGATTTAAAAATAAAGTATCTGTAAACATTGCACTAAAAAATTTATTAGATTCTTTTCTTTATACAAATAAATAAAATTGATTAAAAATTAAGTATAGTCGGAAGATTCTTCCATTGCATTTAGTTGGTGCGGATATACGAGTGCCTTATTTTGACCTATTTTTGGTTTGGAATTTTTGATTCAAGCATTTTAAGGTTATGTCCCATAAGAGATTCCTCTTTTACTCTAATTTTTATTGCGTGCACATTTAATACAGATCAATGTATATCTTCTCATACATGCATATTAATCATGTTTCGTTTTACTCTAAATGTTTGTGCAATAAAAACTGAAAGTCATTTAAAAAATATATGTCTTTTATGTCTTAAAAGTTACAGAGATATCAAATTTCAAATTTCTAATTCTAAAAGTTCCAAAAAAATTGTACTTTAGAACGTTTATAGAAGTTTCTCCGCTCATTTCAATCTTTTAAATTTCGAACTTTTTTTAAGCCGTTCATAGCGAGTATTTACATAGTGAAAGTTTTTTGTCTTTACACCTCTGTTTTTACACCACTATTACTTTTTTACTTGTTGTTTCGACATAAAATACAGTTAATATAGGAGTAGAGATGTCACCAGCACTTTACCACCATTACTTTTGAAATCGGATGGGTAGTTACAGAGATTACCCCTTCAAACGAATACACAAGCGTTATTTCGTTTTAAGCATCGTTATGCATTTATGTCGATAATTACACTGGATATCAAAAATTAAGGAAAAGTCACAAAATGATAATTTTCAAATACGCGAACACTCAAAAGGAAATAATATAATTCAAGTAATTACTATCTCTACAACACAGCTAGTCCATTCTAGTCTCATTCATGTCACACATGGTCACAAATGTCACAGTCACTACGGTGAAGCAAAGAAATTGGAAATTCCATACATCTCATTATGAGTCTCAAATGATCACTATATGTGACTCCACTGAGAAGTCACTGTGACTGCTGCTTTGGGACGAGTCACCATGTGACTTTACAATGTAGTTACGTTGTGACTCTCATGTGACTGTCATTTGTGGACTCAATTTCAAAGTCATCGTGAACGCTGCATTGTGATAAGTTACCAAATAATGTCACATTAAAGTCACATGATGACTTTCAGGTGACAGAGAGACTACTGTGAAGTCACCATTGTTCTCTTTTGGGAAAAGTCTCCATGTGACTATAATATGATATTATTTGGTGATTTATCAAAATGCAACGTTCATGATGACTATGAAATTGAGTCTCAAAATGACAGTCACATGAGAGTCACAATTTAAATACATTGTAAAGTCACCTGGTGACTCGTCACAAAGCAGCAGTCACATTGACTTCTCAGTGGAGTCATATATAGTGATCATTTGAGACTCATAATGAGATGTATGGAATTTCCTATTTTTTTGCTTCACCGTAGTGACTGTGGCACTTGTGACCATGTGTGACATGAATGAGATGTTATATGGGCTAGCTGTGTTGTAGAGATAGTAATTACTCGAATTATATTATTTCCTTTTGAGTGTTCGCGTATTTGAAAATTAGCATTTTGTGACTTTTCCTTAATTTTTGATAACCAGTGTATATAAGAAAGCCTGTAAGTGTGAAGGTAATTTTTAAGTACGGTTATAATAAATTATGGAGGTAATTTTAAAAAATATTTATTAATCTTTGTCACTCTGCAGCGTAAAAAAAATCTGCTAATAAGTTTTTTTTTCTATATTTCTTAGTTTTTAGGTGCGTTCACAATTATATAAATACGTAGCATATATAGTCGTTGTCTAGTCCGTCCGTCTATCCGCATGGTTTGAAATTTAATATATATAATCATTGCAGAAATTACTCGAGTCACTTCAAATTTTATCAAAATCTAATCAAAACTTAAAAGGACATTAATAAAAGTTTTCTTCATTCTATTAATTCCTATCATACGTAATTAATTCAAATAATATCCCATGGAAGGTAATGATTCTAGATTGTCATGGTGATGACGTCCTATTTAAGATGGAGTCCTATATTATTTCCGTGTGACTGAATTCAATATATATAATCGTAGTAAATTTTGTATTCAGGCATTTTTGTAAGAGTGCAACAGCTATTGCACCAAGAGCTGAATATTTTTAAAACTAGCTATAGTAAGAACGCGTCTTATTTGCCACGTTTGACGTACAATTTCTGACTTGTTGTTCTTTCACGCATTTTGTGCTGTATATTGAAAAATACGTATTTTATTACTTTTATATAACTATAGATTTTATTAGGAATTGTAAGAACGTAATCAACTGGCACTGCCCTTAAAGCGTTATATTGAATCTTCATAATGCAGGATGGACATAAATTAGTTGTGCAAAGTACGAAAAGAATGGTTTATCAAGGGTGTACTAAAAAAAATATTTTTTACCGTCAACAGCTCAAAATCTTTACATATATTTTCAGACTGATTTTTAAAAGTAAAAAAACATGAAACTTGCTGACTTGATTTTTGAAGAGATGTATAAGCGGCTGTGTGTTTTATTTTTCGCTCAATTTATTAGAACTTTATTTATAAACAATTATTTTCTCTGTATGACCATTTTTTTTTCGTTCCCCAGCTCTCTCGCTTCCGTAAATTCGGTTCAAAACACCCACTTTGACGGCATTTTTTGCAATATATTCTGCCTTTATCAATAAATCGACAAGCACGGCACATTATATAGTTTCTGAATGAGAGAATCTGCCAATTGGATGCGTTTCAGAACAAAAATGAATTAAAAAATGAAACAGATAATAAGCCGTTTGGATTTGAGTACACCCTTGAAGGATGCAATCCAACACAAACTGCTTATTTTCTGATTTATTTTTAAATTCATTTTTGTTCTCTAACGGATCAAACTGGCAAATTCTCATATTTAGAAACTACATAATGTGCCGTGCTTGTCGATTTTTTGAGGTATGCAGAAAATATTGCAAAGAAATGCTGTCAAAGTTGGCGTTTTGAATCGAATTTTCCGAAGCGGGAGACCTGGGAATGAAAGAAATGGTCATACTGAGAAAATAATTGCTTAAAAATCAAATTCTAATGAATTGAGTGAAAAATGAAATCACACGGCCTCTTATACATCTCTTCAAAAATAACGTCAGCAAGCTTCATGTTTTTACTTTTAAAAATGAGTCTGAAAATGTCTCAGAAAATTTCGATCTGTTGAGGGTGGAAAAATATTTTTTCGAATACACCCTTAAACGCAGTTACACAGCCAGGCATAATCCCGTGTCTAGGCCTGCAATAGGCTGGATCTCGATTTTTAACACTTTCCAATGTAGTTGAAAATTGTTTACGAATTCGGTTTGTCTGTCCGTGCTCTAACTCACGTAAATATACTCGGATTGCCATGTAATTGATATATGTTATTGAGACTTACTATGGCATGTTCGTCATTGAAAATGAAGTGTGTAGCTTTTATAGTTCTTTTACAGGGACAATTCGAAAGACTTTTTCGTTACGTTTTGGCCAATGGAGAAAAATTATTTGCAGTGGTAATTAAGGGTGTATTCGAAAAAATGTTTTTCCACCCTCAGCAGCTCGAAATTTTCTTAGACATTTTCAAACTCATTTTTAAAAGTAAAAACATGAAATTTGCTGAGGTGATTTTTGAAGAGATGTATAAGAGGCCGTGTGATTTCATTTTTCGCTCTATTCATTAGAATTAGAGTTTTAAACAATTATTTTCTCAGTATGACCATTTTTTTCCATTCTCAGTTCTCCCGCTTCTGAAAATTCGGTTCAAAACGCCAACTTTGGCAGCATTTTTTACAATATTTTCTGCATTTATCAAAAAATCGAGGAACATGGCACATTATGTAGTTTCTAAATAAGAGAATTTTCCTGTTTGATGCGTTTGAGAGCAAAATTGAATTAAAAAATGAATCAGAAAATAAGCAGTTTGGATTAGAATACACCCTTAATGATGTTTCACAATTTCAAACACATTGACATTTATATATATATATCTGAAGTGCACTACAAGATGCTTACTATAGAATATGGTTTGGATAACATTATTCGCCGTTCCTTTACAGGGGCACTCAAAAGAATTAAGTTACTTTATCGTCTCTCTGGGGGAAAAAAAAGTTTGCGGTGTATTTTATTCATGTTACACTGTTTCAAACATATTGAAATTGATATATATATACCTGAAGTGCACTGACAAATGCTTTCTATGGAATATGGTGTACAATCGTTCATATACAGGGACATACAAAATAATTCGGTTACAATACTATCTATGAAAAATAATTGCTAGAAGTGCGTTTTCTGTTGGGGTATATGCGTTTAATTAATTATTATTATTATTATTTTATATTACTTATAGTGCGTACAAATTCTAATGATCATATACAGGTTTGCACAGAATATCTAAATTTTCGTTTTATAATGGAAATGGATTAAGAGGCATTTTCAACTGTTCTATGTGTTTAAAAAAAAAAAAAAAAAATGGCTATTTAACAGTGCCCAAAATGGATACACAGTGGTAACAAAAACAGGCATATGGACCCAAATTGGGTAACCTCATACCCAAGAATATTTCTACCCAATTCGGGTATTTTCCTACTCGTTTTAGGTCTTATTTTTTCTGCGTACTTGACAAACAAGAATGTACACTAAGTAAAGTGTTTTACAGTACTTTAAAAATCAGTTTGAAAGAGAATTGAATTGGTACTGATGGGATAAAAAGGATAAATATTCTATCTCGTTATGAAGTTTTTGCATGGGCAGTATTAGTAACATAAAAAATGCGTGGGTTATTCCTTGTCTAACATTGCTTTCTGTTTCAAGTCCTCATTCCAGGATTTCTAGAAAACAATACTTATACCTTTCTGCCATAGTTGTACAATGATATTTTAAAAGAATAAGAATTTTGGCTTTTGCAGATTTCTGCCAATGGTTGGGTATAAATAAGAAATTTGCTATTTTAAACGAAAATCTCGAAATGTAGTCATAAGGGTGTATTTAGGCCGAATATTTACTTTTATGTAAGAAGAGATTTTTAAATGAGACTGCGTTACTTTTTGCATCGGGCTCTGACTCTGATGACACAAAATTTTTTGGGCTCGGGTAAATTCGGATTTCATATCGTTGGGCTTAGACTCCAAAAAACTCCTGGAACTCAGTATAACTCGTACGAATGATTATAAGAGAGAATTCATCATTAATAAATCATTAAATTTACTTTATTGACAAATACTGCTCGATGTGGCTGCCCCTTTTTTACTTTGCAAATGTCCCTTTTGTAAGTAAGCTCAACCTTTTTATTTGAGAGCATGTTTCACGTTATCAAATGAGGTACAGTTATGATTCGAGATTTCAATTTAGGAATGGCTGTTTGAACCGCAGACTATTTTGATCATTAATAACCACTTGGAGAGAAATGAAAATGACTGATGATGATGGTGGTCATGGAATAACAACTCCTTGACCAATCAAGACTGAATTAAGTATATCCACAAACTTATGCTAAAATCAAATCAGGTATGTAGTGGGGGGTATGCGATGGTACATACGCCATATACCTATACTGGTTAAGGGGGCCTACTTCAGTCACGCGAAAAAACACGTTCGCTAATGCTATTCCTATGGAAAAAATTTATAAAGATATCTCGGTCGCATTTCAATATTTTTAGATGATTTTTTTTTTTTTTTTTTTTTTCAGTGGCTACTTGCGGTCGATCTGCATGCAGGACGTTTTTTACTTTTTCGATTTTCATTGGGAATTTTTTTTTCAAGACGATGCTTTCATTTTAGGAACCGGTTCTGAAAATGAAAGTGTTCTCATTAAAAATACTTGTAAACGAAATTGAAAAAGTAGAAAACGTCCAGCATACAGATCGACCTCAGCTAGCCACTGCAAAAAACATCTAAAAATATTGAAATGCGACCGAGATATCTTTATAAATTTCTTCCATAGAAATAGCATTAGCGAACGGGTCTTTTCGCGTGACTGAAGTAGGCCCTTAATTCCATACTCGCAAACTATTTACTTATGATACTGCCCGAGCTAATTTGCCTCCCCTCTGTATTAACTTTAGATAATGCATTTGAAAATTTAAGAAAGAAAGTAACAAATGGAAATAAGAAATATACATAATGCTATAATATGATACTACTACACTAATATGCATATTTTCCTCTCCCCCACAAATGTGACAGCGAGATAGAGCAAGTTCTATTGTGTGACAACAGAAAACAACCTGATCATGTTTTCTAAGCTGAAATGTAGAGACATTTTTCAGGAGACATGGCGCCATTGCTCCTACCTTCACGAAATATTCTTTTTGAGGGACAAGGAATGTTTACGACCCTCCCGTAAGGTATAGAGTGACTTCTTCATTTTTTACGGGCCAGTTTACAACAATGTAAACGCCAAAATCGCTGAGTTCCGAAGATCTATGGAATGCGGCAGTCAGTCTCGACTTGGACAGTCTTTTTTTTTAGTTTTTATTTGCGGTATTTTGCCGCAGATTGCTTATCTACCACCAGTCTTACCATTCATATTTTTTAAGTAAGGGAAACATTATTTACAAAAACATACGTGCGTAATTTAGCAATATTTTAATGAGAAAAAAAATATTTCTCCGTTCGGAATTAATAGGTATGTATTGAAAAATATTGGCTATAGACCATGATGCAATCAAAATAGAAGAGAGGGAGAGATTTTTCAAATAATTCAAATAGGTAAGAGAGACTGATTGTTAGTGCTGGCAAAATAAGCCAAAAATTGAGTAAACTGCAACAACTAATGGCCATTCACGAAAATTTAGGAAAAACTTCGTTTTGGCGCTAGAAATGAAGATCCGATGAGTCCCCCCTCCGCCCCCCAAAAAAGTTGTTTAACTTTGTTTTTTTTGGGGGGGGGGGAGGAAGAAGACAAAAGGGAAGAATTTTACCTCAGGGAGGGGGACAAAATTTTTTAAGTAGGTCAAGTGGGGTATCGTTTATTATGTATGTTTTAATTCCGAATCGAATGACACCATCTGCAAGTCAAAGCGACCATTTTTTACAAAGTTATGGCAGATTTTATGAATACAAAGTCGACAATTATACTTTATGCAGATAAAATAGGTTTTTACAGTAATAACTGATGACCATTCACTAAAATTTGGAAAGAACATCGTTTTGGCACTAGAAATGAAGATCTGATGAGTCAAACGAAACTAAAGTTGTTTTATCGTGTTGGTGGTGTTGTTGTTTTTAGGCGGGAGCGGGCAAAGTTAAGCATTTTAACTCGGGGGGGGGGGGGAGATTCAAACTTTTTTAATTAGTTCAAGTGGAGTATTGTTTCTTATGTATTTGTTAATTCTGAATCGAATGACACCCTCCGCAAGTCGAAACAATCATTCGTTACAAAGTTATTAATAGTTTTATGAATACAAAATTATGAATTGACGAATTTTGACAACTTTAATGACCTTGAAGAATACTCAGATGATCCTGATTTTGATTATTGCTATTTTGAAGACATTTAATAAGTTTGGTATTATTTGCTATAATATAAAGAACATATTTTGAACGTAAAATAAATGAGACAAAGCTGCGCTCAAAAATAAAGTATAATTATCGAGTATCGACTTTCGGGTGGTGTCATTCGATTCAGAATTAAAAAATACACAATAAATGATACCCCACTTGATCTAATTAAAAATATTTGAATTCTCCCCTTCCTTAAGTAACATTCTCCCCTTTCTCTGTAAGTGATAATCCAAGATAACGAAGAAAGCTGTAAAATATTGTCCAAAGCTTTTCTTCTTTTCTGTAGTTTTAAACTGTTTACTAATTTATAGATTTTTATCTTCACTATTTTTGTAATCGCCTCTGAAGAACACTTTTGTTGTGCAAATACCTTCCTGTCTTTTAATCGACCCTTATAAAAATTCAGCATTTAGTACCAGGAAAACCTATTAATCAACGACGAAACTTCTGCCCTGACTTATATGTGGAATTAAATGCATCGCGGTATTATTTTCGATATCCGATTTCACACGGATGTGTTTTTTGGAAGCTATTAATTTGTCACCCGAGGTGAGCTGCGTGTCTGACAAAGATGACAGACAAAACCGATAATTAATTCCAAAAAAAAAAAAAAAAAAAAAAAAAAAAAAAAATTCTCCATTACCCATCATTACAGAGGACGGCAGCTGAATACACGAGGAACGAAAGCCATATGGAAGGGCCTTAATTTGTCAATTGTTTCACTGTTTTTCAATTCTCTGCAAAACATAGACGCAGAGAAGGGAACACTATTTTCTCTCCCGGGATTTTGAAAACTAATTACAACTAAATTTTCTTTTTATTTAATGATTTTGAAAAAGAAAACAGTAAAATTTATTATTTCCAAGTTACTTAACCCTTCACTGCACCACGTGCCACATCTGGCACATACCTAAAAACACTGTAATTCTTATTATGGTCCATGAATTTGGCCAATATGATCTCTATCCCTGATCAAGAACAGTCCAAAGAATGGAATAGCACTTATTTTGTCCATGTCAGATGGCTGCATTTGACAAAAAAGTAGAATTTGTTCTTCAGAAATAAAAAAAATTTCGATCAAGCTATTAAAGTAAAATTTACTTTCACTATTTTTACTGAATACTTAAAAATATTAATATAAAAAAGTTGCAGAGTGTTAAGCAGAAAAAATTAATTAATTTAAGCTCATTTAGATGTAAAACATAGCAATACAATATTTTAAAACCCTAATTGTCTATATAGGGTACACGCCGTAAAATACCAAATTTTAATTGAAAATTTGAAATTTATTTTTATTTTTATTTTTTTTACTATTTTTTCCATTATTAGACCGATATATAGATTTCCAATATTTTTCCCCCATAAAAATAGAAAAAATCGTGCAGTGAAGGGTTAAAGGGTCACGTACCTTCGAAAATGTTAAAGAAGATAATTTTTTAATAGCTTCCTCTAAGGCATGGTGACGTCACGGCGACGTCTTTGTGAAGTCACACTGTGATTTTGTGACCGTCGATGTGACGTCATAGTGACTAGAATGCGAAGTCGTTATGACCGTTTTAGAGGTCGTTTGTGACGTTACATTGTGACCATTCTGTGAAGTCACGGTGTGACAAATTTGTGAAAAGTGTGTCATTTGTGACTATTTTGGCAATAACTTTGTGACGAACCTGTGACGAAAGCGACAATACTTTGAGGTCACATTTTGACCAATTTGTGAAATATGTGTCATTTGTGACGAACTTGTCATAAACACTGTGATGATTTCAAATGGAAATCAAATTTCAAATTAATTGCTTAAAAGGCGCAAATGCCAACATGGTTAAAAAGATTCCATGCCGGGACTCGAACCCGGGCCATCAGTATAGCGCACTGACATTCTACCGACTAAACCATATGAAACGATACCCAACCTGGAAAATTCCTCACTATTACATGTTGGCAAGGGTACAAACGCAGCACAAGACGGAATATTTATCATGAGCCACCGACTTGGGGTAAACACGAAACATAATTAAATCTAGCATCGATTGAAACTGTATTGTACTTGGAAATTTTTCCAGAGAGAACCATTCGCCTTGCATACAATATTTCAAATCAAAATCAAATTTGAAATTAATAGGCAATTAATTTGAAATTTGATTTTGATTCAATATATTTATACCAAAAACATAAAAAATTAAGTAATTACTTACTTTAGTATAGGTAATAAGTGTAAAAGTCACATGGGTATTTTAAGGGGAAAAATAGCAAGGTAAATCTATGAACAAACGGCTACGCAAGTACTTAAGTACTTTATCTGTATCCAGGGGTCGCATTATATAGGGAAAATTTTATTGTTCCTACCAGAACCCTTAATGAGTTACCTTCATGATAATTTTATTTAACATATTCTAAAGAAAGGTGCGATGACGATATTATTTTCAAAATAGTGGTAGGAACAATAAAAGTTTCTCTATAGAATGCAACCCTGTATCGTACAATTTCAAGATTTGGCTATCTCGCTTTCAGGGACAAGTATTTGCATTCGTAAAATGTTGAAATAATTTAATGACATCAGTATTTACAAGAGAATCTATTTGAAAACAAGTAAAAGTATATTTTCGCGTATTTAAAAAAGGTGAAATTTTCATTATAAAATTCCGGTGGCAATTAGGAATTAAAATTATGTAATGCCATAACGGCATCACCGCCTCTCAAGAGGTCAAGAAATTTGGTTTGATATCACCCAATATGCTTTTTTTTAAATTTTATTACGTAATTTTAATAAGGTATTCTATAATTTTCTTTATTGTGAGCAAAAAACAATGGAGAAATTTACTTCCCGTTGTAAGAGAAACTAAAAAAAAAATGATTTAACTATTGGAGTAACTGGATCCATCATGGTCCAGTTACCCCGAATACATGTCCCTGTTACCCCATTCTTGAAAAATGTATGGGGTAACTGGGACACCGGGCTTAGATTTGAAACATGAAGTAAATATGTATAGAAACCTAATAATATTAACGTAGTTATATGCCTAATCTTTAAAAATAACGATTGTTTAATAAAAGTACTTACAGTATTTTAATAAAAGGCCGAGGAAGTTCAACCAAATTGACGTTGTTTTTAAAAAAAGGAACGTAAATTTTCGACAACCTATCACAGCAAAGAGAGAGTTATGATTGAGTTGACACACGTTGTTTTAGGAAGTAAAGGTTAAGGGCATTGTTCACAAAAGCTAAAACTTAAAATAAATCAATGGTTTTTTTTTTTATAAAATAGCCTATGGCCCAGTTACCTCGTGGGTCCAGTTACCCCAAGTAACCTTACATATGAAATACAATAAATAAGTAATTAGATAATATCAGATAATAGCAATCTTAATTAGTTACCTGCTCATAGAAAACCGTTATGAACCGAATCGTTAGAAACCTGACAAACACATTATCAAAATCACTCATAAGACAAAATTCCTGCCTTCGATTATTTTTAAAGTAATCTCATTTTTTTTTTCGTTCTTTATTTCTCTTTTCCCGAAACAGAAAAGAGCTTATATATCGTGAACTAATGGATTCTAGAGTATAGTTCCTATACATTTCTTGATCCTCATATGACAAAAGCATTCAAACACCATCACCTGTTAGCATGTAACTCTTTTAATATGTGTTTAAAATTTCATGTCCAAAAATTAATCAGATGGGAGTTACTGCTATCCATATTAGTGTCACTTTTACATGCATACATAATTTGTGAGTTTCAAATGTACCTGACCACTTAAAATAATTTCACACTAAGTAAAAAGGAACTAAAGAATTTTCGTTAGGAAGGGGACCTCTCCTCCCCTGAATCCTCCTTCTCCATGAAAGACAATATTTAGCTCTTTTGTTTTCTTTTAGTTTTTATGTGTTTTAAAATTAACGGGTGTTCTTGGTGAACAGCACCCCCCCCCCCCCCCCCACCTTCCCTGACAAAAAAGAAGCTCTTTCAATTCTCTGTTTTGAAAAAAAAAAAAAAAAAAAAAAAAAGGGGGCTGAAACTTATTTTTCTATTTTTAATTATTTCTCATGTTTACATTTTTACATTGATATGCTTAAAATTGTTAAAAACACGCAGGTTTTGATGAAAAAGTCTTAGTTTAGCTTATTTCAAGTTTACATACTTAATTTAAAAAAAAATGCGGTCTAGGTTACGTATCTTAGCAATTTCTATTCGAAAATCTTGCCTCACCCTGGATTTCGTTCTACCGGTGCCCATGTTGCAAAAGGTTGAACTGCTTTAAACTATTTGAAATTTTACAATTTTTCCCCCCTCGATGGTAAAGCTAGAGTGTAGTTTTTGATTTATTTGAATTTTATTTTTGTTGCAGCTGCTGGATTTTAGTATTCTGATAGTAACTCGTCTTGGAGGAGATTTTGCTGACGACTGCCACACCTGCCATCATGATATAGAGATCTGTCTTCACAGTGAATTCATAAAGTTTGATATGAAACTATTCATGAAGAAAAATCTATGAAGCCTGAGATGCCTTATTTTGAAAATTGGCTCAAGAACTCAGTACAGATGTCTACCTGCATTTTTTTTTTTTTTTTAATTCACAAACCTTTAATAAATCAATGTTTGTTATTATTAATTTTAATATTAGTTGTGCATTACCAGTAATTTTAGTTTTTATGCACTGCTGTTTAATTAATGCAATTTTTCATAGCGTGACCCATGTCTTGCTAGTTGTGGATTTACATAACGGCGTGGGAGTTCTAAAAAATATATTTTCCCGTAAAACTTTCCGAAGCAATTAATGTCTCATTTCCAAAAGATCAATACATGACACTTGCAGGCATGACTGTTGAAGTGATCCATTATTGAACAGTTTTTTTTTTTTTTCATTTTTAGGGTTCCGTACTTAAAAAGTAAAAACGGAACCATTATAAGATCACTCCTGTGTCTGTCACAGCCATTTTACTCGTAAACTATGGAACGTGGAAAGTTCAAATTCGGGGAAATAATAAAGACCATTGACCCACATATTTTCAGATTAATAAAATATATTCAGTAAAAAAAGTAGAGGGGCTAATTATGCTACTTGAAAAAAAATAAATGTTTTCTTTGTATATCATGTGGGACTCTAAAAAGTGGAAAAAATGAAAAAAAAGACCATTTTCAACATTTAATGTCTTAAAATGTATATGATTTTTAAACACAATTTTAATTGGGATGAAAGATATAAGTATATTCTTTCGTTTCATGTATTTAAAAAATTGCAAGATACAGAATTAGTATTTATAAGGGGCTCGAAACTGTTAGACATTTGTCGAACAAAAAATTGGCATAAGAGTTTACGCGCAGGCTCACAAAATAAATATTGCAACTAGAATGAAAATTTTGGCGTTTTTTGTATTTAATTTGTATTTAAAGCATTTTTATATTTTTAATGCAATGTTGCATTTAGTTAATACAAAATTTTGAAAATTTCAACAGTAAAATCACATAAAAAATATTTTTTTGAACAATAAAAAGGAAATTTTAGGTTCATTTTATACAGACTAACACGAAATATATGTTTTGAAAATTTCATGAAAAAATATTCAGAAGTTTTTGAGGTATCCTGCCCGTTATTCCCAAAAAACGCCATTTGGAAAATAATGACTTTAAAGTTTCGGAAACGCCGCTTCAGCTATTGAGCGGGTATAATTCTAAAAGCCAAAACTTCTGTTCTAATGGGAATTTCAAGGAAACAATTATATCAAAATATTCAGAAAAGATAGGAGTTTAACATCTAAAAAAATTAAAATTTCTTAAATTTTGAAGCTTTAAGAGTCCTGCGACCACTTAATCCTTTCCGGCACAGAGTAATTCTATTTATAAACTTATGAAATAATGAACTGACACAAGAATTTATAAACAAATTTATTAGAAAATGCGAACTTGCTTATTTTCACGCACATGATAAAAGGAAAATTTTAATTAAATATTCTTGGTGCCGTTTGTCTGTTTTGGAATTAAAATTAGGTGTCCGTTTTTTAAGGGCATCGCCCTCGAAAGATTTAATTAGAATGAACCGCATAAATACTGTGGGATTCACGATAGTTTGCATTGATTGTATATCTCTCAATACGCCTCGAGTGACTTTAAAATTAATTAAACACCTATCTGGAAAAACGTGGCACTGACCAAGGCGGCATTGCAACTTTGAGACGTGAATTCGAAGCGCGCTTAGTACAATGCCAAATTTAAACTTTGAACAAAGGTTTTGTTTTAGCTACACTGTAGAAATAAAGGTTATTACTACGCTTAATTTAGTTTCATGAAATGCCAAATGAAGTTTAACCATGCACTGCTTTTATTGTCAGTACCGAATTAAGTTCAATCATAGACAGATTAGGATAATATTAATAAAAGAGTTTATACGAATAGCTATATTTGATATTATTTAGGTTCCATATCTCTTTGAACTTTCATGGTATACCCATTTACACTTTTCTAATATATACAGTTATATACCCAACCCTACGTTGTATATTTTTTTACAAAGTGTTAGTATTCTTTTAGCAACTTTTTTTTTTTTTTTTTTTTTTTTTTTTATAATACAATTACAAATTTATATATTTATTTTACGGAACCCTCTGTGCGCGAGTAATGCTCGCACTTGACCGTTTATTCAATAAATGAATTAGATGTTGAGTTATAAAAACGATTGTTGTCTCATAATGATCTTTTTTGAGCTGTCGTGTCCAAAAATTTGCTTCAAAGAGCCAACTTTGACAATATTTTATTAAAGATCTTCTGCCTTTATCGAAATATGAAAAAACAAAATAAACCAACAAAAACAACAACTAGGGGCTTTATTCAATTTCATAGTTTCTGAATAAGGGCACTCTCCAATCTCATGCATTTATGAACAAAAATTTCTTCAGGAATGATACAAAAAAGAGTCAGTTTTGACTTGAGAACATCCCTTAAATAAGTATCAGCTCAAATGATCAAACAAGCACGAGAATTTCGATATATGTATGATTAACAAATGCGAATATTACGAAAATTTCTACTCATATAGATATACAAATTTATTAAAAAATAATTAGGCTTGAAATACTATATTGCGTTCGTTAAAAAATGATGAAAATTTCATTTTTTGGCAATAAATTGCAGATTCGGTAATGTAAAGTTTTTTTTCAAAAATATACTGTTACATGTAAACAATGATAATGATATAGATTACCCACTTCACAAAAGAAAGTGCGCGCGTGTGTGTGTGTGTTTTAAATCGCATTTAAAATATTTTTTATTTTATTCTAAAAGCATATGTAATTAAAAATATTAATTAAAAATTATTAAATTAAAAATATATAATGATAATGAGAGAATTATGAAGCTAAAACAGAAAAACTCTTTCTTCAAAAATATTCCTTGTAATAATTTTTATGCGATTGTTAGTATGTTCATAACACATA
Source organism: Maratus speciosus (assembly GCA_963932465.1). Lineage (NCBI taxonomy): Eukaryota > Metazoa > Arthropoda > Arachnida > Araneae > Salticidae > Maratus > Maratus speciosus. The sequence goes on along the minus strand of OZ010789.1, from coordinate 608,222,695 downwards.
CGAGGGTTCAATAAGTGAATGATTGGCACATACGGATGAATTTCGTGAAATTCACACTATAAAAATATTTTGGGCATTCATGCTAACGTGAAATATGGTTCAGTGTGGTTTTTAATTTAATTTTGTCATCTGCAACATTCCTTACTCTAAATTTTCTCCTGGTATTCTTTGAATAACGTACAACAACTATTTTTTTTTTTTCACATCTACAGCCGTCATTTGAAAACAAGTGGCTAAGTGTAATCGCAGATCGCACAGAGGGTTTCGTTGAATATGTCTTTTAAAATCACTTTATCCTTAAATTAATAAATCAAAATTGTTAATTTATAATTATTAAAATCTCACATAAATGGCAGCACCATTAATTTTAATTTTAAAATAATTAAAAAAAGCATATTTTAACCACATTAAAAATATTCAAGTAAAATTATTTAAATAAATTAAAAAATCCGAATATTTTTAAATTCATCAATTTCAAAAAATTAGCGTAGCTATAAATAAAAAATAATATTTTTAAAGGCAAAAAATTGTTTAAAACATATGTAAAATGCTGAAATAATTCAGAAAAAAACCACATTAATTCCTCCACTTTTCAAAAACTCACTAGATGACGCCAAAAAGAATGTTACGATATATTAAAATTCGAAACAAAAAAGAAAAAAATATCTCGTAATTCCTCATTAATGCTTATAGATAACTTGAAAAAATTGTCCATAAAAAGTCTATTATTTAAAAGAATTGCCTGTAGATGGCAGCAGCAAACAAAAAATATTGCAGAGGAATCCAATATTTATTCCACTGTGTCGAATTAATTATTATAAATGAGGATTTTTTTTAATAGTAAATATGGGTTTGATTATATCATCTGACATGTTAAACATTAATTGTTCATAAAAGTGTATTTAAAAAAAAATATATATATATATATATGAGTGAGTAATTCTCCGGATTTTTTAAAAATTGAAATTTCTGATTTTCTCTGAAATAAAAAAGAGATATTAAAGACTATCGCTGCACAAAATAAATAAATAAATAAATAAAAATAAAGTAAGACTTTAAAATAGCAAAAAATTCTTTTAATTAAATCCATTTGAAAATGAAGTGTGATAATAAAAATCATAATTTGAAAGTTCCGCGTGACAGATTCGAACCCACAACCAACTGTGTGCGAGAAGTACGTCTTACTGCAGCGCTATCGGTCCTCTGAGGTATTTGCTGAATTTAAGATTATGTTTTGAAATCGAAAAATTGGACCCAATGGGTCCCACGTCGTATATTTAATTTACTTTCTTTTTAATTCAGTAGATGACAGTATACTTTCAACCCCCAGGACGTTAGGAAATGGGGGAAAAAATCAATAAAGGGGGAAGTCGTATCACGTTGGCGACGCTACTATCAGAGGAAGTGTAATTTTCGGCCAAAAACAATCGTGTTATTTCTTAAAAGTAAGGAATATTTCGTATAGTTAATACTAGCAGGAATGACCGAGCTAAGCTCGGTCAAAATGAGCTTTGTGTTTATCTCGATATATTATTCCCACTAAATCATTCTTGCTGTTTTAGATACAATTAGCTTGACCCTGAGACATAGTGACCCAAAATGACGCACTAATCGAATTTTTTCGAACATGCGACCTAATACAATGCTCTTCTCGAGCCTGAAAACGATGGAATACAAAATTTAGTGAAAATCGTTAGTCATATTCTAGATAAAATAAGCTTGACCCACGTTGATTCAAAATACCACTAACCGAAATTTATCGAAAGTGTGAGCTATTTCAATGGTATTTTTGTTCTGTGAAACGGTATAACAAAAAAAAAAAAAAAAAAAAAAAAAAAAAAAAAAAAAAAAAATTGTCAAAATTGTTTGAACATTTTTGAGATGGATGCCGTTAGCTTGACCCCGACCCATTATCACCAAAATGACCCACTAATAGAATTTTCTTGAGCATGCGACCCAGCCCACTGGTTTTATATTGCCCAGAAACGGTGTAGTACACAGTTTTGCCAAAATCTTTTGAGCCGTTTTTTAGATAAAGTTAGCTTGATCCTGATCCATTAGGACCCAAAATGACCCATTCATTGAATTTTCTCGTACATGCGACCCTGTTCAATGGTCTTATCATGCTCGGAAACGGTATTATACAAAATGTTTTCAAAATGTTTTGAAGCGCTTTTTAAATACAATTAGCTTGACCCTGACCCATTGTGAGCCAAAATGACCCACTAATCGAATTTCCTTGAACATGCGACCTAGCCCAATGGTCTTCTCGAGCCCGAAAATGATAGAATACAAAATTTAGTCAAAATCGTTTAAGCCGTTTTTTAGATAAAATTAGCTGGACCCTGACCCATTGTGACCCAAAATGACCCACTAATCGAATTTTCTCGAACATGTGACTTAGCCCAAGGGTCTTCTCGTAATCCAAAACTGTAGAATATAGAGTTTAGTGAAAATCGTTAGAGCCGTTTTTTAGATAAAAATAGCTAGACCCACACTGACCCAAAAATGACCCACAAATTGAAATTTATCGAACACGTGACCTAGCCCAATAGTCTTCTCGTGCCCGAAAATGGTTGGATACAAAATTTTGTCAAAATCGATTGAGCCGTTCTTTAGATATAATTAACTATACCCTGACCCATTATGACCCAAAATCACCCACTAATCGAATTTTCTCGAACACGAGACCCATCCCAATGGTCTTTACGTGCCCGAAAACGGTAGGGTGCAAAATTTAATTAAAATCGTTAGAGCCGTTCTCAAGATAAAATTTACATACACACACACACACAATTTTTGCTCGCATTCTAGTATAAGATTTGTTAGCATTTAAAGTAAAAATGAATATAACAACACCGTTAATCTACTTTAAGATACTATCAATAGTTTTATCATTACTTATTAGTATATTCGTTTATTGGGGTCAAAATAAAAAAAAAATGGCGGAGATTCCCATTATGGCCAGAGTGGGCTATATTGGGAACACTTTTCTGTTATATTTGTTTCTTTACTAATTTAGCTGCCTTTTTTATTATTCGCCATAATTTTGTTTCACTTCTGTTCTTTAATTAATAAATTTCTTAGTAAAAATAAATAAATATATATTTTTTTGTTTTAATTTAAATTTTTTTCGCGATTTATTTTTTGTGATTTTCCTGGCTTTCAAAAAATTGCAATTATTATATATATAGTATGATATATAAATATATATATATTATTATATAACCTGTAATAATTTGCAATTTTTTTGCAATTTTCTAATTTTATTTTGCAATTTCCAAAAAATTTACTAAGTGGGCCATATTGAGAATGGAGTGTTCCCACTTTTGCATTTCAGCTTATATAATTTTTAATATTATAATTACAAGTATCAAGTCTTTTCTTTTATTTACTACATTAATCCCGCTAAGCAACAGCATAAATAGTTTCCAGGAAAACTAATATTAGCATGGTTAAAAAAGCAATCAAACCTTAGGTGGGTCATAATAAGGACAGGTACCTTAAACAGACTTTTTAAAAATTTTATGATTTTGGGTATGGCAGGCGTTATTCAGCTCCATGTAAAAAAAAAAAATTTCAAGTCTGCAACTTAAATAGTTTCCGAGTACGAGCGTGTGATGGCCAGACGGACAGACAGAGAAGCGAGGCTGTAAGGGTTTCGTGAGATGAAATAAACCCTAAAAAGAGGAGAAAAAAATCTAATTTTACAGATCAAGAATTAAGTTTTTAAAAATAAATGTGATTGCTGCGGTTAAAAAAAAAAAAAAAAAAAAAAAACATTTACAAACTTCAAAATAGTTACCAAAAATTCTACCACAAAATTAAATAGGTAAAATAACACACCTAATTTGCATATGTAATATGAACTTAAAAGACAGCAATAAACTGAGTCATAATTTAAATTCTAATTTAGAAAGAAACTGCAAAATATACTCAGCAAAATATAATAGCAGTTCCAAATTCCATATTAAAATTACAAGACTTTTGGAATCAGTTACTCGCAACATCGCGTGGAATGCTAGTATTTGGTAAGAAAACTGAAAAAATAAAATGTTGTTCCAGGTAATTTAAGTTTTAGGTGAATCTGTCACTAAATATGAGTGATTCGACATTGTGCAAATCTTGAAGAATATTCACAATTTTCAGGGGGGAAAAACGGAATGCATTTTAGCTATCTTCCATTATTACATACATTATTCCATCATATACATACACATATCCATACATTATTATTAGCAGTATAACACTTGTGTAAAGAATCTACCAAAATGTGGATTATGTGCGTTGCAATTTGATATTTCTTTGTAAATTTGTAATTTGAAGGGTTTTTTTTTGCTTTTATCAAAAATATTTATTTTGAACTTAATTATTATTGTTTTTTTAAAACTCTTAAATGCATAGTAATGCATATCTGCAACTTTTAGCAACCACTATATTTATATGAAATATTAATCCTGTAAAAATTACAAAAATAATCTACTATAAAGTTAAAAATCTATCTTAAAATTTCTATTGTCTAATCCTTAATATAAGAATAACAAGTAAGAAAAATCATGCGTTTAGCGTAGATTATGAAACAATTTCCAACACTTCCTGAATGCTTTAACAAAACTTCGTTATTTAGAGAAATAAGATGTATAAGAGAACTAAGTAAACATTTTAGAAAACGCATAAAACATTTGAAAAACTGATTTCTGTAGTTACCGTATATAACCAAATATGTATTCCAATTCTTTTGAACAGCTCTGTATTTGATCTGTAGGTTGATATATAAACTATACAATGGGAAAATTTAGTTTAGCAAGAAAACGCGTAACAGGTTGAAATTTCTCTTTCAGCAATTTATACTAATAGATCAAAACATACTTGTATACATTTGTACAGCCCTGTAGTTAACCTAGTACCTTTATGACACGCCACTATTTAGCTAAAGTTTAATTCAAAGTAAAATACTCTTAAAACTATTGAAATCACATTTCCAGAAATTATCATTTATAGACGGCCATGTATCCAATTCTTTGCGTGACGCTGGTATATCCTTTTACCTATGTTCTACAAACATTTCTAACCAAATACAATTCCGTGTAAAAATGCATAACTTATTTAAAAACCACCTTTAAGCAATTTGCAATCATACCCAGTAACCATTACGAATTATTTTGTATAGCCCTGTATATGAATTGCAACATTTATACACACCATATACTATGAATAAATATAGTGAAACATAAAAGCACATAACATAACTAAAAATGCATTTCCAGCCATCATCGTACATTACAGTATACTGTACAGTACTTCGGATACAATATAGAATCTGAAATCTTTTGTGTGTCCCTGTAAATGCTATACACATGAAATAAGTTATAGTAAACCTCAGCGACGTATATCAATTTCATTATAAATGAAATAATTTAGCTTACGCCGCAAACAATTCCCTCCACCCCTACATCGTTCAATAACGGAGTTATTTTGTGTGGCCCTGTAAATGAATAATAACTATTCTTTGCATCGTATATTCTACAGAATGCATATTTTAGTGCACTTGATAAATGCATATGAATTTTATTATGTTTGAAAGCATGTAACATCATTAAAAACCATTTTGAACGATTTTTTCCCATAGGCCGTAATGTAACGGAAAACTTTTGACTGGCCCTGTAGATGAACTAAGCATGCTACAAACTTTGTTTGAAATAGGGATCGTGCTATGGTAGAGGTCACTAACATCCAAAAATTTCAGAACGATTCTACTATATTTACGAGAGTTAGAGCGCGGACAGACGGACAGACAAACCGATGTCATAAACACTTTTCAACTTTGTTGGTAAGTGTTAAAAAACACAATTCTAAAAGAATTGTGTTAATGATTCATGAACAATTTTTGAATTTAAGGGTTAAGTTTTACAAAATAAAATTCACATAAAATAAGTTACCTAGATTTATACTTATTAAAATAATTAAAAATTTTGCATTATTTTAGTTATAACAGCAATTTCTGCTTGCGTTGCAGCTGTGCAACATAAGAAAAAGTTAACGTATTATAACGAAAAATATATCTCTGACTTTTTTCATTATTTTTCCTGAGTAATAAACCTTTCTTAGAACCATATATATTTTTTTCGAAACAAAATAAAAAATCTTGCATTTAAGGGTGTATTCGAAAAAATAATTTTTCACACTCAACAGCTCGAAATTTTCTGAGAAATTTTCAGACTCATTTTTAAAAGTAAAAACATGAAACTTGCTGAGGTGTTTTTTGAAGAGATGTATAAGAAGGAGGCCGTGTGATTTCATTTTTCGCTCAATTAATTAGAATTTGATTTTTGAACAATTATTTTCTCAATATGACACTTTTTTTCATTCCCAGATCTCCCGCTTTGGAAAATTCGATTCAAAACGCCGACTTTGGCAGCATTTTTTTGCAATATTTTCTGCATTTATGAAAGAATCGACAAGCACGGCCCATTATGTAAATTCTAAATAAGAGAATTTGCCAGTTTGATGCGTTTGAGAGCAAAAATGAGTTAAAAATATAAATAAGAAAATAAGCCGTTTGGACTGGAATGCACCCTTAAGGGTTAAGCTAGCTAAAATGGTAGAGTTATAAATTCGCCAACATCACCCCAACCCTTTTCTACTAGAAATTGTGTATTTATTTTTAAAGAGTTATAAAAATTAATACTATGTTTTTGTAAAAAGAATATTCAATAAATGTCACAAATTATATACTTTCTGTGGAAAAATTATTGAACAATTAAAGTTTTACACATTTAAAAAACATACTTTCATCAATGAACCAACATTTCTTTAACTAAAAGAATGGGAATGCTGCTGGCAGAAAGAAAAAATATATAGAAAAAGTGTAGACTAATAACTCAATTTTTAAAATTATATATACATATTATTGTTAAAATAAAGATGTGATTACAATACTTCAAAGACTAGGTCACGTTTATAAACATTTGGGTTTTAACAATTGATAAAATAAATTTTTTTTATAGGATAAATTACATTTTGCTGTTCACCATGATTGTTTTATCTCTTCTTATCCCTTCGTAAACTGATCAATCAGAAGCAATCAAAGCCTTGTTTACACACGATTTCTCATTGTTTAAGTCTCAGAAAATACATCGATTACCTTTTTCATCGATGTGTTTAGGGGTTCGTAAAAGGGCAGATCTTTGCATTTCCACTTTTTCTTTCCTTTTCTTTTTCTCTTTTAATCATTACTATACAAGGTTCATTAATTTAAACCAAAAGCAGGTGTGTGGTCTTGGTGACAACAAAATAATTTTCACGGTCTACCATAATCTGGAGTTGAGGAAGATAGGGGAGGGGGGGTGGAATAATAGAGGGGGCAATTAAATGAAGAGAGAGCATGAAAATTGGCTGAAAGAAAAGAAAAAAAATCAAAGTTCGCTTTTGTTATTGGGTCCAATAACTACTGTTTTGTTTCATGTGCAGTAATTTGAAACAAGCTGATCATCGACACATGCTTGCGTTAAATAAACCTATAGGGGAGGGTGAAAACAAAAATTATGACTTCCAACATGTAATTATTAAAACAAGCAAGTTCTATATCCTCGCAATTATGCAATAGAAAAAACGTGGGTTTTTACAAAACAAGTTGTAGACGGCCTGGAAAGCTTTGAAATCCCAACGCAACGTACAAGAGTTATGAATAATACACTCAACTTAAGTCTTAAGCATTGTCACCGAGAAGCGTTTGATATTATCTGAAAGGTCTGTTTCCTAAAAAATACAAAGCTTTTTCTCGGCATCTATTATTTGTAAAAAAAAAAAGTCGTGTACCGCCCAAACAATCCAGCATGGAAACAGGTTAGAATTTTTCAACTAAACAAAGAATGCCGTTCATAAAAATCCATCATTATAATTTTATCTCTCCATATATGCATACATACGTAGCTGTACATAAATACATTATATGTTTACTAGGGTTGTTAATATATCAATCGAATAATCTAGTGCAGTATTATGAATATACTAGAAATGTACAAATAAAATACACTGTAAAAAAAAAAAAAAAAAAAAAAAAAAAACGGAAATACTACTGGCAATCTAGACGCCAGTACTATTTCCGTTTTTTTACGGGAATTTTTACCCATAAATTGCAGAAAATTTTCCGTTTTTAATCAGAAAAACGGAAGATTTTCTGTAATTTATGGGTAAAAATTCCCGTAAAAAAACGGAAATAGTACTGGCGTCCAGATTGCCAGTAGTATTTCCGGTTTTTAGTCCGTTTTTTTTTTTTTTTTTTTTTTTTTTTTACAGTGTAGAAAATAAATCGGTTTCAACGCTTTCCAACTTTACACCTTAAAGTTATGGTTTCGGAGGTGTTATGGTCTTTTAATGCTCAGAAATGTTAAGAGGTTAAAACTTCCAGCTTAATGGGAAGTTCCACTTCATTGTGTCAATATTTTCTATTTTTAATTTTCTGCATATTTTGCATCTCTTAAGAGCCTACGCTAGTCACGCAAAGAAACGAGAACGTTAATGTTAATCGTATGGGAGAAATCTTTACCGATTTCTCGCTTGTACTTTAATATTTTTGAAAGATTTTTTTGCACAGAATTACTTGAGGTCCATATCTTATATTGTGCGTTTGTACTTTTTTAGATTTTGGTTATATTTTTTCAATTCCTACTATTAGCTCACACTCTCCCTATATTTATTTATATATTTATATATTTATCTTGTACAAATTTTCAATCGTTAATAAAATACTCATTATTCATCCTATCAGGTTGAAATAAATTTTTTTAAACTTGTACTGGATGACAATTGATGCTAATAAAGTTTTTTCAAATATTAATTAATTAATTAAATTTTAATTAATTAATTTTAGTTTTGCATGGGAAACAAAATGGCCGCCATTGGTTATTGAATTTCAATGAAAGTATTTTCAATAAGGGTTACCATAGGGGGGACCCTGTTCTGTCGCCAAATACCGCCAAGTTTGTCGCCAACTTGGCGATATATCGCCAAATTTGGCGGCCAAAATGAGTCGCCAAAAGTGACGCCAACTTGGCGATATCTGTAATATTTCGCCAAATTCCCATAGAGCTCCATTGTAAACCTACTTGCTTATAGAAAATCAACAAATTGAGATACTTTAATGCAACAAAAACTCATATTAGCTTGATTATATTAAATTTTTCTTTGATGGCCTAAGTAGGAATTGACTTTAAAAACAAAATTTTTATATTACTTGTTTAATATGAGGGTAGTTTCTCTTTCATAACCGGTTCTGAGCATAAAATGTTCTAAAAACTTTCTTCGGTACGATTACTTTGGAACTGTATAGGACTAGAAGCATGAAACTTGACATGGCTGTTATTTTTTAAACATAAATACTCACAACAGAACAATTTCTAAAAAAATTTTGTCAATGGTTATTCTGTAGTGAGGAGGCCTTGCGGTAGTTTGGCGAAACGTAAATTCAATTTATAAATAATGATATAATATTAATTATGTACCATATTTTATGGAAGAAACGCCGCACTCTTCTAATTGGCCTGAATAAGCTTAAAAATATCGGAATCGCCGCACCCGTTGTAAACGACGCACCCATCGGAACGCTACTTTTGTCGACAGCGTCACATTAACCTAACTTTAATCAAAGTTTTCTGAGCAGTGTAGGATGCCTCGCTTCTTAATATCTTAAGATGTCCGAAGTTTTATTTAAAATATTTAAATCAGATTTTAAATACTTTTATGGATTTTTAAATTAAGGAGGTCCGGGACACAAAAATCTTCAAATTTTCAATTTTTTTTTATTATTATTGGATTAAAAATTTCTCTGCCGTTTTCGGCTTAAAATGATGTTTAAATCATGTTTCTATCTTAATTAGAACAGGAAATATTAATTTTTTCGTTTTGGTTTCTTTTCAAAATCTGCCTTTCAAGCTATGGTTGTCAAGGAAACGAGTTCTTGTGAAATTGCGTTTTTCTTCATGATTGGTTTTTTCACCATTTCTCATATTTAAATTCTTATAACTCGAAAACCGTTAAAGATACAGGGTTGAAACTCGGAACATATCTTTTTCAATTATTTTACTTTACTTTTGAGCCCGCATATTCGAAAAAAAAATATTTACTTTTGAAAATATGATTTTTTTTTTTTAAAGTTGCACCACTTTTTTTGTAATTTTTTCGTTAAATATTTTTAATTTTTTAAAAAATTAATATTTTTTAAAATGCTGGCTCTAAAATAATATACATATATTTCTGTTTATTTAAATGAAAAACAATTTAAATTCTACAAATAATATTTCGAGTTATAACGATTTTAAGTTATACCATTTTTAAATCTTTTTTTAAAAAAGCTATGAGAAGTTTTATCATTTGATTTTGTTTACAAATGATATGGTTAACCATCACAAAAAAATTCAAAATTTTAATTCAATAAATAAAAATTTTTTGAAAATGTGGCCCTTGACCGCCTTAAGGAAACTCAGTTGGTATTTAAAAACATCGTAAACGCCGCACATGGCCACTTGGAAAAAAATTAACTTTTAAACTCGTAAACGCCGCGGCGTTTCTTCCATAAAATACGGTAAATAATATTAAATTTTAAATAAAATATCACTGACAAGGGAACTGCTTTTGGTGCTGCTCGCGCCTAGCAATGAGACCTGGTGAAGTTTGATAATCGTTAAAATTTTTCTGTTAAAACAATATTTCTTGATTTTACAGCAGCATAACTTTCTGAAAATTCAATTTTTGAGACCACATATTAAAGTTTTTTAAAGGAAAGCATTTAAATATAAAAATTTGTTAATAATAAGTATAAAATATTGAAAAAAGTTTAAAAATTTCTTCAAAAACCAATAAATTTGATTCTGAAAAATTGCAACATTATATTCACATTTTTGGCGTGGAAAAAATTAGCGATTATTTTCAAAAGTAGAGCTTTCCGGCAACCCTAGCCAAATGTAATATCTGTTTGTCTTATGTGCGAGGACTTCAGTAGAAATTATAATGTCGACCTAATTAGGCACAGTAATTTTTCTAAATTGTGTAAAAATATTAATTTAATTTATGATTACTTTTACCAAAGGACCATTTAATACAGCAGCATTTCATTTTAAACATTCGAAACTTTACTCCCTTCGATTTCAAAGGAAAATAGTTTGCTTATTTTGTATTTCACTAAAAAATAATTTTCAATGATCTTGAAAGCTTTTATAGAAATGTATTTGCTATTTATATATTTATCGTCTGCATAGAAAAAAAAAAAAAAAAAACTAATTCTTGTTTCTTATGCTATCAATTCACAAACAAATCGTAAACTGATATAATTCTAATATGTACTGGATAAAGCGGGCGGATAAATTGTAGCACCATATTTGGCGACTTAACTCACTTTTGGCGTGAAATAAACAAATAAGAATATACCGTATCTTATGGAAGAAACGCCGCACCCGTCGTGAGCGCCGCATTCCTCAAAATTGGTCTAAATAAGCTCAAAAGTATCGTAAACGCCGCACCTGTGGGAACGCTACTTTTGTCGACAGTGTCTCATTGACTAACTTTAATCAAAGTGTTCTGAACAGTGTAAGATGCCTCATTTTTAATAATTTAGGATTCTAAAATTTTATTTAAAATATTTAAATCAGGTTTTAAATATTTTTATGTAATTTTTTTAATTAAGGAGACGCCAATTGGCATTAAAACCATCCAGAGCGCGGGACGCGGACTCTCTCCTTAGGCACTCCACTTTTTTTTAAGTGGCCGTCGCTACTTATTGCACGCTTTTTACGTCGCATGCACTTTAGCCCTTTTTTAGTTTCTACTCGAAACCCTCAAACTCTGAATTGTCATTATCTGAGGGGAAGAGTAGTAAATTTTCTTTATCCACCTGTATGGTTCAGTATCGTCATCTGAAATGTCACAGTTTTCATAATCGGTGAAGTCAGAAAGTTTCGCGTTGTTGAGCAGGGGACTTGAGAACAGTCTTATAATAATATATATTCATGGGATTAATGAATTTTTATTTTATCCTAATTTTATGCGCGCGAAAAAAAAAAAAAATAAATATCGTATATGTGCGGCACATGGTGTAAACGCCGCACTTGACAAAAAAATAACTTTCAAACTTGTAAACGCCGCGGCGTTTCTTCCATGAAATACGGTACTAATAAAAAATTAAAAGTATGAAAAAGTATATAAAACATAATTTTAACAGAGAAATTTTGTCGGTTCTCTAACTTTTATGTATAGGGCTACAAAATGCACCAGGTCTCGATGTTAGGTGCGAGCAGCACCAAAAGTTGTGAGTTGAGCTATAATTTTCAAACAAATTTTATTCGGAAGTACAAAGTTTTTTCTGAGTAAATAACAATCCATAGGGGGCGATTAGAAGGATTATCATGTTTTCTTTAATAAAGTCGATTTCTCCAGTTCAGAAAGAATAAAAGTTTGAATAAAAAGTTTGCCTGTACCAGGTAAAGCAGGCGATAAAAAAAAAAAAAAAAAAAAAAAAAAAAAAAGGAGAAAAATGTATAACAACAAATTTTCATGATGCTTTAAAATATGCAGAAGATTTGCAATATTTTTAGTTTCCATGTACTTGGTAAAGCAGACAATGAAATAAAGAAAAGGAGAAAAGTGCGTTATAAAGAATTTTTAATATGTAACACAATTACAATATTTTAAGTCTCCATGTACTAGGTAAAACAGATAATTAAATAAAAACGAGAAAGAAAAATCATGCGTTAAGCATAGATTATGAAACACTTTCCAACACTTTCTGAAGGCTTTAACAAAACTTCGTTATTTAGGGAAATAAAGAATATAAGATAACTAAGTAAACATTTTAGAAAACTTATAAAACATTTGAAAAACTGATTTCAGCAGTTACCGTCCATAGCCAAATATGTATTCCAATTCTTTTGAACAGCCCTGTATTTGATCTGTATGTTGATATATGTACCTACTATATAATGTTGAAATTTTGTTTAGCAAGAAAATGCATAACAGGTTGAAATTTCTCTTTCAGCAATTTATACTAATAGATGGAAACATACTTGAATACTTTTGTATAACCATGTAGTTAACCTTAGTATCTTTATTACACGCCACTATTTAGCTACACTTTATTTCAAACTAAAACACTCTTAAAACTACTGAAATCACATTTCCAGAAATTATCATTTATAGACGGTCGTGTATCCAATTCTTTGTGTGACCCTGTATATCATTTTATCTATATTCTACAAACATTTCTTAGTAAACTAAATGCAGTTCAGTCTAAAAATGCATAACTCATTTAAAAACCACCTTTAAGCAATTTGCACTCATACCCAGTAACCCTTACGAATTCTTTTGTGCAGTCCTGTAAATGAATTATGGCATATATACACACCATATAGTATGTATAAATATAGTAAAACATAAAAGTACATATCGTAATTAAAAATGCATTTCCAGCAATCATTACTACTGTACAGTACTTCGGATAGAATATGCTTGTCTGAAATCATTTGTGTGTCCCTGTAAATGCTATGCCCTTCGTATTATAGATGAAATAAGTTATAGTAAACCTCAACGACGCATATCAGTTTCATTATACATTAAATAATTTAACATAATTAAAATACGCCACAATCAATTCCGCATTGTATTTGTAATTTCTGTTTTACATTCTGATGACGACTCAGTGAAGGAGTTGAAACATGTCAATATAGGTTTTTAATTTACTTTTAATGTGTTTTTAGTAACGTCTTTTAAGCAGATAAATATTTTATGTTTTAAATTTTCCGTTTGGAATATGTATTGTGAATATGGTTATTAGTGGACGTAATTAAGGCTTATTACTCGTACTTACTTACATTTGTAATAATTTGCATTAACCTGTTACGCTCTGTGACGTACGTAGCGTACCTCATTCTATTTTGGTCATTTCCGACAATGACGTACGCAACGTACGTCATGATATCTGGTTGATTTTTTAATTAGACATTCCGAGTTCACAACAGAAAGTTTTAACTCTTATTTTTGCTTTACAAGATGATTGATTTTCCAAAAATAAAGTAAAATAAAATTACCAATTAAATTTTTGTAGTGTAAATAAATAAAATAAATTATTAAAAAATCTGACAGATGCGGAAACACTGATAACTAGTGGCATACATCCGCTAAAAGCGACAGAGCGCAAGAGGTTAATAATGTGTTATATAATATAAAATATACTTTTCTATGCCACTAAATGTTATGTATGGAAATAGATGATAATAATGCTATTTAATGTCCTTCTCTATCAGCAAAACCTCTGAATAAAGGACACCTCTATTTAAAGGACAAAATTTTGGGCCACAAAGATGTTCTCTATCGGAAGGTAGGAGTGTAGTTCTTTTTCTAATCCAGAAAAAAGTCTCATCCCATTTCCTTCTTTTTTCGGCGAAAAAAAGAGAGAGGAAGAAAGAGAGCTGAAGAATCGGCTCCATCAACTACACCTTTCCAATTTATAATAATACCTCCTATGAACTACCAAGTAAGTTTATTCAGGTATGTTTGGGGGTGTTCCTGTGTAGATTCTCCTGCTGTGAAAAATAGGGGGCGTTAGCCACGCGCTAGCCCCTTTTCATTTTTAGTTCGTTCAACATAAAGTTATCCACAGGGGGTGTGAGAGGTCAAGTGCTTGGGTGGTCAAAGTTAGTATCAACAGCGGATAAAAGAATCCGTTCCGGATTGAAGTACTTTGGAAAGTTTGATTATATTATCAATATAATCCGATGTAAACAGAAGTTGCCCGGGAACCTTCTTTTACCTTCAAGTTCCTTCTTTTTAAATCTGTCTGATAGTAAAATAGATTGTATGATCTGTATGATAGTAATAGAATTATAAGATATTATATTAAAAAGCAACCCACTATGCAAACTAATTTAGTTGGGTCTTACAAATTTAAAAAATATAGCAAGCATTAAAAAAAGTTCTTAAAAAAACCTAGCATTTGTGTGTAAACAGAGTTCTTACTGATTTTTGAAATTTTTTGAATCTGTGAATAATGTAGTTATTGAAGTGATTGATTCAATTTTAAACAAAATAAAATTTACGAATGCTTATTTCTTACTTAGAAAATGGTACGCTTAACATTTATAACTGTTTTATAACTTTTGCAGGAGCACATAAAATAATTCGTTGGTATTGCGGACTACATGAGATAATTGATGGTAATTCATTTTTAATTGCGTTATCCTTTTCTTCCATATATGATACGGGGTATGTGTAAAATCAATAGTCCTTGCAGAATACTGTAAAAAAAAAATCGAATACATTAGTGTCAGTGGATTGAGTGGCTTATGTGGTGCGCATATTATCTTAAAGGTTTATACAGGGTCACATAAAAAATGATTTAAAACTAAAACCTCAAAATTTCTTCAGTTTTTAAATTAATTTTAATAAATGTTATAGGTTTTTAAACTAAAATAAATTCTATCACAGCTAGAAAATGACAAAATGATTTTCTCCTACCCTACATCTTAAAGAGATGGAATTTATTTCACATATGATAATCCTAAATACATTTTTGGGCAATTTTTTTTTTTTTTTATTCCTCGAAATTCGCAACTTTTTTCATGTAGCAATCCATTCATAATTTGGGCTTATTCACAGAAATCCCTTTAATAAAACAAGTCCCTTTACAAAATTCCTCTTAATAAAACAGTTCCCTTCATAAAATTCATTGTAATAAAACACGCCCCTTCCCTTCTTACACTGTAAAAAAAAAAAATACGACCAGTTTTCCTGTAGGAATCGGAAAAATAGTTGCCCGTATCGTAACCGGAAAAATTTCCGACCCAGATATGAATAAAATCTGTAAAATCGGAAAAAAATCCGTAAAATATCGTTTTATTGACTATTTCCTTTTTTTTTTATGGATTTTATTCCGAGCTGGGTCGGAAAATTTTCCGGTACGATAAGGGCAACTATTTTTCCGATTCCTACAGGAAAACTGGTCGTATTTTTTTTTTTTTTTTTTTTTTACAGTGTAGCAAAATAGGTCCCTTCACAAAATTACATTTCATAAAAACATATTCTTCATTAATTATTTTTATTTTGTTAGGTTTTAAAAGGTGTAATTTGCAAATAAATCAAGCTCATCGGGAAAAAAAAAAAAAAAAAAAAAAAAAAAAACTTTTGCAGAAGGATTTAAAGAAGATACTATTAATAAATGCTTGGTTCGAATTTAAATAACTGGTTTTCATATTAGTTACAAAATGTTATTTTCCAAAAAAAGTATATAAATTTCACAAAATCACCTTTTACTTTTCACAAATTAAGCTCAAAGCAACAAAACAAAACAACAACAACAACAACAAAAAAAAAAAACAAAAAAAAAACAAAACAAAAAAAACAAACAAAAAAAAAAAACAGTGGCACTCCGGGAGTGCCAATAGAAGTGGAATTTTCAACAATTACGCGTGTGTTTTTTTAATCGTCAGGAAATGTTTTATGCGTTGAATTGTGTAGCAGCACTAATGAAAGCATCTGGGGACACGGCAGTGCCCCTGCCAAGTCTTGAAAGCACAGCCGTAAGCATCTTTTTCTGGAATCAACTCTTGGTACTTTTGACCCCCCAATATCTTTGTGTTGGTGATTCCCAGAAACTTGAAACTTCGTAAATCTAAAGTAATCTGGAAATGGAACTAAATGCTGAAATTTCACGTTTCTATCTTTTTTATTTCAGAAGATATATGAACTTAAACTTTCGCCTTTTCGACACTGATTCACCGATCATCAAAACTCAGAGGTACGTCCTGTATCCCTAGAATCTTGAAATTTGGTTTGAAGGTAGTGTTTGGGATACAATGAAAGGGAAAATTTAAAAAATCCGGAAAATTTGGATAAAAGGTCGAAAAATCAAAAAACCGAGAATTTGGCAGAGATGTGATATACGAATCAGGTTTGGCGCGATTTTTTAACGTCAATTTGGCAAAAGCCCGTTTTCCAATATTAGTTACAATATATATTTTTAAATTATTTTCTATTGTTTTAAAAAGTAAACAACAATAAATAAACGGTAATTTCATTAATAACTATAGAACAAAACAATTGTACAATTAAAAAAAAATAAAACAAAAGTAAATGAACAATTTATTAATAATTAAGCAACAGTAGCCGGGTTACCTTGTAAAATAAAGTAACGCCATTTTGCTGTCAATTAGGTACCCAAGTGCGTATCTGACATCTGTGCCCCGTATTTTATCTTCCGTAATCGAAATTCCCGCCAATACTGTTGGTCATTGACCAGACCATCAACACGATAAAATATAGCGTTATCGGTTTTTAGTTACACGAAATAGGTAGGTCACGAATACGGTATAATTCATTTTAACTGACGAAAAACAAAATAATAATTTGTTTTAGCAATACGCCGGGTGAAAAAGTGAGTTTTAGCTTCCTTCTTCTTTTGCGGATTGAGCTGAAGAGGGAAAAGTTCCTGTCATTCACCGCTTGGCGCGCTAGTGTCTATGTGTCAAAATGCTAGCATGTCGGTTACGTTACAGTGTCTCGAAATCAGTGGTTTTTCACCATGTCAAAAAAAGCTCAACGCGCCTAAAGAAGTTTTCACTTCAAAAAGGCCCTGCGTCGACATTTTTATTTCCAAAAAAGAAGGAAAAATCATGCGTCAAGCATAGATTATCAAACACTTTCCAACACATTTAGAATAATGTAGAAAATTTCACCGTTTAATAAGTTGAAATACGATGTCTAATTGAACCATATTTGGAAAAGCATACCGCATTTGAAATCCCAATTTCTGCAACTCCCATCTACAGTCAGAAAATTATCCGAATTCTTTGAGCGGCCCTGTATATGATATATATATTTGTATCTATTAAGTACATGCATGCAAAAATTTAGTTCAGTTAGGAAATGCATACCTCAGTTGAAAAATCCCCATCAGCTATTTCCGGTAATATGGAGAATGGTATGTGAATTCTTTTGTGCAGCGAGGTACGTACGAGGTACAGAATTTATACGCAACGAGTAACATGCAAAATTTTTGATTAATTTAAAAGCGCATACCGAGACTGAAAACGCACTTCCAGGAATTTTTGCTCAAAGACAGGAATGTAACCGATGTCTCTTGTGTGTCCCTGTAAAGGAACGACAAATGCTATATGAATATCCTATTTTATAGTAATCATGTGAAATCTTTTGAAATTCTTTTTACTCATTGACCATAATGTAACAGAATTCTTTTGAGTGGCCCTGTGAATGAACTATTAGTGCTACACACTTTACATTCATTACCGGACATGCCATGGTAAACATCATTAACATATATCAATTGTATGAAAGCATGAGTTAGGCTGCGTACAGACGCGAGTTTTGCCTTCGTTCTCCAGTTTTCGTGGAAAATCTTTTATTCTGAATGGTTTTGCGGTTTATTCACAAAAGATGACGGGAATCAACAATGGGTCAAGAGATAAGGAGCTCGACTCTACTTGAAGGAAAGGTTCCTCTTTTGCAGGACATCAGTCCCTTTCCTGCTAAAGTCATTAAAAATCAAAAATATCGCCCACAACAATCGACGCCGACACTGATAACAGTTAGAAGGATGGTGCGTTCGCAGCTTTAGAGCGCAGACAGACATATGGACATACGGACAGACAAACCGAATTCATAAACACTTTTGAGCTTTGTTGGAAAGTGTTAACAATGTCACTTTCTTAAAACTGAAACTTTATTTTAAAACACGAAATCTTTGCCCTTTTTATTCAAGACATTCGCGTATTCCAATGAATATGCGAATCCAACATATGTCCTTCTATTTTCCAGCAATAAGCTTTATGATGTCAGAGTGCAAGTTCATATAGTACTTTTGCTTTCTATCCGACAACGAATGCAGTTCCGACCATAAATGCGCAAAGGTTATAACAATGTTCCGTAACGTTTCCAAAGCGTATTTAGTTTCATTCTCCCATCTAAAAGGTACACATGCTAAATCTACTGGGGCTTTGGCTCAAAATGCAGCATTGTGTAGCTTTATGGAGAAAAAATAAATAGAAGAGGACGAACCAGAAGAAATCAAAGCAAAGAATGAAAAAATGGGGGGTAGAGTGATTCCCCGCAGCAAAAAAGTTGGTCATTAAGCTCTTATCTACCTCTGATAGCATCTATCTGGTAGCTGAATCTGATGTTATCGGCGCAGCATCTCGGAAAAATGGTCGATGCTATCTGTTCAGCCTCTCTTTTATATACCCTATGAACTGTTTTATTCCGTTTTGGGATCTCCTGTGTGCACAGAGACATGAGCGTGGAATATATATTTTTTGCTGTTTAATTTTTTTTTTTTTTTTATCTTTCCCTTCCCTTATTGTATTATCAATCTGCACAGTTTTCTTGTGTTCGCGTGTATATAATGTTACATACAATCTTTGAAGATTATCTTTTAGGAAACGTGTGAAAATTTTTATTGTTTTATACCTTTTTTCTTTTAAATATATTTTTTCGGGTGTATCTTTCAGAAACGTTTAGGAGCTGAGATTTTTATCATTTAATTTTTAAGAGTACGTAAGTTGAGAAAGTTTCTCAGTAAACGTTGGGTTACATGATCTGATTACAACTGACCTTCGATTTACACGGTAGATTAGTTCCCGGAAGCACACTGTGATATGGTTTCAATCTACAATTAATGTTTAATAGGATGAAGTATATCAAATGCGGTTGTCATAGTTAAAATTTAATATTGAACCTTTCAACTACCCATTGGTTATTGATTTTGTAAATTTAATGCTTGTCGCTAAAAAACAAATGTATAGAAGATATTTAAAAATAGATCATAAAATTAGAGTATCATAAAAATTAATAAAAGTAGAGTATGTAAATTGATAAAGTTTTTCAGTAAACGTTGTGTTAGAAGATCTGATTACAACTGACCTTCGATTTACAGCGGTAGATTAGTTCCCGGAAGCATACTGTGTATGGTTTGAGTCTGTAATTAATGTTTAATAGGATGAAGTAGATCAAATGTGGTTGCTATATAGTCAAAATTTAATGTTAAATCATTCAACTATCCATTGGTTGTTGATTTTGTAAATTTAATGCTTGTCGCTAAAAAACAAACGCATAGAAGATATTTAAAAATAGATAAAGTTACTTAAATTTTTTCATTATATAGTTTATAATAAGTCATTTAACCTCTTCAAGGACGATTTTTTAATGATAATAAAAAAATGACTTTTTTTTATGATTTATTCATTTTATATTAACAGGAATTCAAAACGCAAAAAAATGGGATAATAAAAATTCATACACAAATAATAATAATAACGTCCACATTTGTGGCTGCTTAGCGTTATGAATTCTTATAAAATACAAAACTAACAGTAAATTTCTCTCTTACATTTCTACAATTTATTAAAACTTAATATATTTAATGTATCTGATATCATTTTTATCAAATATTAACGATTTGAAATAATCCATCAACTCTGACTGCCGAAAAATTACTTCACTCATTTTTATATCTCTACACATCGGAAATAACATTATCACTGGTAGCCAAAACATAAAATTTTTACCCCTCTTGTTGAGGGATTCTGTAGTGAATAAGTTATTAGCAAATTGTTGTTCTTTTTATTATTAACAGTAATTATAATTATAAACAAGTTGGAATTTGTACGCCAGACTTCGCAAGTGAGTTGCGTTCGTGCTATAACGAAGTTTTATACCTTACGAATTCGTTTGTGTAGTCCTGTATATCATTTACGGAATTTATAAACACAACGTAATATGCAAAAATTTAGTTAAACTTAAAAACTCATATCACAACTAAAAATGCACTTCCAGAAATCATCGCTAATATACACTACTTAGGATACAGTTTAGTATCCGAAATCTTTTGTGTGTCCCTGTAAATACTATGCGCTTTCTACTACACAGTAAGTAACTTGTAGTAAACCTCAGCAACGTATATCAATTTCATTGTATATCTGAAATAGTTTAACATTATTAAAATATGCCCCAAACAAATGTTTCCCTCTATACCATTATATAACGAAATACTTTTGTGCGACCCTATAAATGAATAATAAATATTCTTTGTGCCGAATATTCCACAAAATGTATATTTTAGTGCACTTCATAAATCCATATCAATTTCATTATGTTCGAAAGGGTGTAACATCATTAAAATGCACTTGAAACTATTTTTTCCCATTGGCCGTACTGTAACGAAATACTTTTGACTGTCCCCGTCATCAAACTATACATCCGATTTTCATAAAATTTGAAATGACTCGACAAAATTATGCAACAATTACATATTTAAAATTTCAGACCATTCGGTTGGGTAATTTTCGCACTGTCATATATGCGGACAGACAAACAGGCAGACGGACGGGCCAGACGACGACTATAGGTGATACGTATTTATATAATTGCGAACGCACCTAAAAACTAAACGTCCACATATGCGGCCAAGAGCGTGAAGAGGTTAAAAATGTAAAAATACATTATTAAATTTACTTGGAAAAATGGGATAAAAATAATGTTTGATCATAAATTTCTAATAATTCATTACTGACAAAGAAAATCTCCAAGAGCATAAAAAAGAGAAAAAAATAAATACGTTATCAAAAATGTAAATGTCAACATTTATATATAGCTGGTTATTTAAAAATTCAAATTATAAGGCGTTTTTTTTTTATGAATTATTTTAAGAATGAGAGACAGAATTTTTAAATGAATAATTAATTTCTCTAATAATAATAATTAATTATAATAAAATAATTTTTATCTGACAGAATTTTTAAAATACAAATAGTTTCTGAATAAGGTATTTCTAAGGATATCTTTTTTAAGAGACACTTTCCAAGATGATGATATAAAGGTCCAGAAATACACAATATTAAAGAAAAGACATGTAAAATAATAATAATAAAACATGTGAAATGATGGCAATTGGCAATATATTTTGTATATCATTTGAATGTTGAAATATTTTTTGCTCCTTATTTTTGACAAACTAAACTGTTTGCATAAAGCATCCATGCGTTTAACTAGCTGTTGCTAAAAGTTGGAGGCGAGACATAGTCTTGATTATTGTCTTTGCTGCAACTTTAATCGTGCACTTTCTTAGGCGGTATTAATTCATATAAAAGTAACAATTTTATATATATATATATATATATAACCATTAATTAAACTTTACTCACCACCATCAATAATTGTGATAGTATGAATGAATTTACAACAATACAGTGTCCCCAAGTTCTCTGAATGGATACCAAAAACATAATAAACAAGCTACTATGTATAAAATAAAGTCCCTTGTACTATATAACAAGAATTAATAATAAAGAAAAAAAGAAGAATATGGATTTCGATAAAAATAATCGAAAAGCTTACATATTGAATTACGTTTTCAAGAGTACAGAATTCAATTATATAAGCAAAATCAGTCGTTTTCTGTGAGAAAAAAAGCTAAAAGCTTAAATATATATATATAAACGAGCATTATTCACACACACACACACAAAAAAAAACAAAAAAAAAACAATCAAATAAATCGTTCCAAAAAGTAACATCAACCGCTTTGATTTCTGTTTGGTCATCGAAATCTTTTGATGATTTAAAATTTTTGCCAAAATTATATCTACACTCTCAGAAATACTTTCTTCAATTCACGGAAATTGTACTGGCAGCAGCGCTACTAGGATATTTCCGTTATTTGAAAAATATTTGTTTCTTTTTTCTCCGTTACAGGAGATAAAACATACGTCAATTGAAGAAAGTGGGGATGATAAAAGAAAACTTGCTGACCTTGGAGTCGAAACAGGTACCATATTGTTATGAGGCGAGTATCTTAACAGTTCGGCTACAGTTGTTCGGCAGGGGTATTATAGTTCGAAGTAAATATGGGGCATTCTCACAATCTTTTAACTTTCATGTCCCAGAAT
Source organism: Maratus speciosus (assembly GCA_963932465.1). Lineage (NCBI taxonomy): Eukaryota > Metazoa > Arthropoda > Arachnida > Araneae > Salticidae > Maratus > Maratus speciosus. The sequence continues at coordinate 608,199,755 of OZ010789.1, read as the reverse complement.
AATAATCTTTTATTTAATTCACTTTTTTGTGTTTTTTTAATTTCATATCCTTGGGAACATCCCAATGCATGATTGCACAACAATATTAACGAGATAAATAAGTTTTGGACGATGTTGGGGGTTCAAACACATGGAAAACTCATCTACCGTCCAGTGTCCCTGATGCTGATTTTGAAGTTTGGAGCTGTCTGGATAAAATTGTTTCAATAAAAATAATTCGATGTAATTTTCTTCTGAAACTGGAACTATTGTTTTATATAAATATGTAGCTAAAAATTAACCTGCACACATTTTTAGGGTTGATATTATTTTTTGAACTCTGTCTCTGGGTTTTAGATTTTTTACCACCCTTCTTCTAAAATGATACAGAAAATCACTTCAGATGCAGCGACGAAATTTTTTTCAAGTTTTTGCTCATGCAGAAGTATGCTAGAGAAAGAATATCTAAAATTCTTTGACAGGAAATTTACTGCAGAATATAAATCAGCATTTAAATATTAATTTCAAGCACCGTGGCTTTATTGGTAGTCTTACCGTCTGCAAGGTTTAATCCTGCAATTTTCGAGGTAAATTAATTATTTTTTAAAATTTAATACAATGTAAATAAATGTTTCTAAAAATCAATGAACATTTTCGCTACCACTTAGTCTTAACATGATCTGCCTAAAATAGGCGGTAAGTTTCCTTGCTGTTCCATCCTTACCGTCCCTTTTTTCCCAATTTTGTCCCTTTTTCCCCCATTTTGTTCCTTTTCCCCCCATTTTCCCCCATTTTGCTCCTTTTTAGGTGCGTTCGTAATTATATAAATACGTAGCACCTATAGTCGTCGTTCAGTCCGTCTGTCAGTCCGTCCGTCCGCATATAATAGAGCAAAAACTACCCAACCGAATGGTCTGAAATTTTAAATATATGATTGTTGTAAAATTTTGTCGAGCCATTTCAAATTTTATGAAAATCGGATGTATAGTTAAATTACAGGGACAGTCAAAAGTTTTTCTTTACATTACGGCCAATGGGAAAAATTATTGCACGTGCATTTTAATGATGTTAAAGCTTTCCGAATGGTCTCAAATTTTAAACATATAATTATTGCGGCATTTTGTCGAGCCATTTCAAATTTTATGAAAATCGGATGTATAGTTTAATTACAGGGACAGTCAAAATTTTTTCTTTACATTAAAGCCAATGGGAAAAATTATTGCAAGTACTTTTTAATGATGTTACAGCTTTCCGAATGGGCTGAAATTTTAAATATATAATTGCTGCAAAATTTTGTCGAGCCATTTCAAATTTCATGAAAATCGGATGTATAGCTTAATTACAGGGACAGTCAAAAGTTTTCCGTTACATTAAGGGGAATGGGAAAAAATTATTGCAAGTGCATTTTAATGATGTTACAGACTATGCACTTATGAATTGCAAATAAATACACATTCAGTACAATATGGGGTGCAAAAAATAATTATAAAACTAGTTATAGTACGAACGCACCTCATTTGCCACGTTTGACGAGCAATTTCCAACTTGTTTCCTATACCATCCCCCTTTTTTTTTACATTACCGTCCCTTCTTTAACACCCCTTTAAGACAATGTTATACCAAAATTTTGCACTAAAAATACTACATTGTCATTATTTCTTATTTGAATGTCCTGTGGGTACTATGCAAATTCCTTATAAGTAAAAAAATTAGAAGAAAATAGAAAGTTATAGTGGTAAAATGGTAAGGAAAATTAAACTCGCAAGTTTAACTTAAACCTCAGTTAAATAATTTTTTTTTCATTGCTGACCATTTTTTCTTTATTTTGAATCATTATAGCATTCGTCTATCAGATTAAAATGTTATTTTAGCAAGTTTAATTTCGCCAGATTTTTTTTCTCAAAAGTCAAAAGATTGTGAGAATGCCCCAAATATATCATATTTCCTTCAGATGAGTACGATGCTTGATTAATTTCTTTAGAAAGCTAGAAAGGTTAAAAGTAAATTTTTGGAAGATTTCTTCGTTAATGAGACTGTGGCTAGGGTTTTAACTCTTTAGTACTAATATAGGATAAAAATATGAATTATAAATATTTTTAAGTAGATTGTTAGATGTAAAATATGAATATTGTATTTTTATTCGAGAAGAAATGTTTTTTTTTTCATTTAATATTTTCACTTTAATTAACATATCTATTTTAAATATTTTTCATTTATAACACATTTTAAATGCGAATATTTTTTATGACTTCGAAAAATAAATTGTGAGTAGTTATAAATGAATCGGAAAATTATATTGTTATTGTTATTTATTTTTAAATTAAAAAACTTTTTTTCTTGTTTCAAGTAAATTAGAAATTTTAATTTATAGAATTTTTGTTTTTTTCATTTTAAAAATAAATTTGAATTTTAGTATTAAAAGAGTCAATGTGAATGCGCGCTGGGAATGAACGGAATTCCCCCCCCCCCCTCCTTTTTAAGACTTTCAGGAAGAATTCACGGACAAAACATATTTTCTAGAAGTACGGAAAATATTTGTTAAAAAATGTGAGGAATAAATTAGCGTAATAAGGACGAGGTTTCCTGATAATGTACCCGTATCAGTGGCACATACAAAATTACGCTTTGGAGAGGGCTAACATATTTTAGAGGCCTATATGTGCCCAGATCTGGTCCGACCCGCTGCCGAGCTCAGTCTTTCTTCCATTTGATTTGATGAGACGTGTCGGATCAGGTTCTGACTTACATTTTTTCTGCTTTCTTGAGCAGAGACGTAACCAGACAGAGAATCCAGAGGAAGCACTGGAAAGTTTGGTGGGGCTAATTCTGAATGCATTTTTAACATGTTAAATAATGAAATACTGTACTAAAATATATCTTAGTTTTTGCGATTTTTTTATGTGTTTCTGTATTTGGATAATTTTAAAGTGTGTTTGCAATCAATCGATTTAAAGTTTTATTATAAAATTATCAAAATATTATTGAGGTTAAAGAGAGCAGGAGGTTGCACGGGGTCTTAAATTTTTTATCAAGTAAATTTTAAACATGCTAATATTTCGAATTTCATAATGAAATTTATAAAAGAGATAAAAATGTGTAACAAAATTACCATATTTTCAAAAATTTCGATTTTTTTAAGGACCTATTAAAAAAAAATAATGGTATTCTTTCATATATTAAAAAAAAAAATTATCTAGTCTAGTCTGGGAGGGGCTTCATCCCCCTTAGCTCCCCCCGTGTGTGCGCCAATGTACTCTTTCTTGTGTGAAACTCTTCTAAGCAGCCGAAGTTAAAATCAATAATTTCAAAATATGAGGTTTTTATGGTTTTAGCTGCATCAGCAGGGGTGGGGACTTTTTAGAAAATCTTACTAGCCAAAGATTTATTTTACCCGCCAGCAAAATGCAATTACATTACTATAATAAAATTTACATGAATTCAAAAATAGTTGATTATTATTGCTACTAATACATTTAACACATACATATTTTTTCACCCTGTAAAATTGAGAAATATACACAAGAAAGAAAAGTTTAATAAAGAATACAACTTAGTACCGAGTTTACATCGCAGTAATTTGGAAAGTTATAAAATATAGCTAACTATTAAAAAAAAAAAGTTTTTGGCATGAAGTTTTTTAAAGACTGCTTATAAATTCACTCGCCATATTAGAAAATCCACTCACCAGTGGCGAGTAAAATGATGTATTTTCCCACCCCTGTGCATCAGTGTTTGTTAGATCAACTTAAAAAAAGGTTAAATTTTTTGTCAATGAAATTAGCAATATCTTCACTGGACACGGCAGACATTTTCACAATGACGTCTAAAACAAGCATAATTTAAAATAGTATAAATAAAGAAACGCTTATAAAGTAACGTAATAAAGAAACATTCTAACATTTCTTTATAGGAAAGAAGGTGGGAATATGGACCGGGGTTTTAATATGAACCAGATGATTTATTAAACGTCTCTGCAGCGATCTGTTGAAGGATTCGATCTACGTTTCCATTTTGGTTCCACTGAGTCCTCCGGATTTCTTAAACGCTAGTCTTCAGCATCATTTTATTTAATAAAATTCATTATCAGTAATTTATGTTAATTTAAGGCTAAAGCATGATATAATCTATTCATTTAAATTAACCACAAATTGTTGTTAAGTTGTTTTTTTTTGTTTGTTCGTTTGTTTTTACCCTTAAATGCTGTGACAAAAAATGTCGCATAGATACCCCGAACGGCTTCTGAGTAAAAATATAGTACTTTGCGCAGTTTTACGAATTGGCATTAATATATAAAGAAAAATATCTCTTGAAATGCTGAAAATTTGAATAAAAAATTAAACAAAAACCTCAAAAAATTAGTCAAAATAAAAAAGTAAATGCAGCCTGCACGCCGTATGCTTATAATGCGCATATCCTTAAAAATAATGATTAAACTCCTATGCAGCGTTTTTGCTCCTATAAAAAATTTTTAATCGATGAATTTGACAGATTTTAACATTAAATAGCTCTTAAAATAATTATTCAATTTAAAAACGATCTGCTGTAGCTTGTTTATCAAACAATTCTCTATAATATTGCCAATTTAATTTTTTTTGCATGCAGCAGTTTTCTTAATATTAGCGAAGAAATAGTTCCGGTCGCAAAAAAATCATTTATGGCAGCGATGACAGTCTTAGTTACTTTTTTTTTTTTTTTAGAATAGAGAGATATCCAATTTTTTGTACATTGGTGTTGATTTATCTGTATCTTAAAGCAACATACTAGTCATTTACATTTCCCTCTTATATTTTTGGAGCAATCGACAATGAGTACACTTGTCGACTGCGTACTGTTGAACCAGCCTAACCTTAGCATATAAATCAGCGATTTCCAAAACATGGGTTGCGGAATGACCAATCAGTTTTTCAAACACATATTGTAAACCTTTAGGTGCTGTGACAAAAAATTTCTCACAGATACTATGAGCATGAGCGTTCTTCAAGACCGCTTGCTCTAAAGATGAATAAAAGGGACAGTTTACCTTTTCAACAATTTTGTTTATTTAAAAAATATATGGTTCAAATGGTGAACTCACTGTATTTCAATGTAAGTGTACTAAAAGTACATAAAAAAAACCTGCATATTTAATTAAAATTTAAAAAAAGTTTTAAAAAATTTTAATTTTTAAAAATCACTACTACTTTTTTAGATATTGATATTTTTGCCTATTTTTTTAAGATTTTCAAATGTGTATTATACAAGACTACATGGATTTTTAGATACATCTAATATTACATTTAACATACCTTTTTTTACCGATTATGTAGTGTAAAACGATGGAATCCAGCACATCTTCATACACTGTTATTTTTAAAAAAATAACAAAAAGCCTAAAGGCTAACTCCATGCTCAGATTTACCACATGTATGATAAAGAAAAGAGCATGTGCAAAAAAGTTTAAACCTCTATCTCAAATACAAAAAAAAAAAAAAAAAAAAAAAAAAAAAAAAAAAAAAGCCTTAGCATTTTAAAACATTAAAGTGAAAAAAAATATGAACATGGAGAAAAAGTCATTTAAAGTTTTAATTTGTGTGGGTAATTGCATTGGGTGTATTAACATAATTTACAATATCTCGCGATATAATTGCCGTATAGGTAAAAATGAGGTATCAAAATATTCACAATTAAACAGGATTTCATTTAACATTTTAAAAAAAAAATGTTGACTGTATGACCAATTTTTGAGGCAAATTGTCCCCTTAAGGGTGTATACGAAAAAATATTTTTCCACCCTCAACAGCTCGAAATTTTTTGAGACATTTTCAGACTCATTTTTAAAAGTAAAAACATGAAACTTGCTGAGGTGATTTTTGAAAAGATATATAAGAGGCCGTGTGATTTCATTTTTCGCTCAATTCATTAGAATTCGATTTTTAAACAATTATTTTCTCAGTATGACCATTTTTTCTATTCCCAGTTCTCTTGCTTCTGAAAATTCGGTTCAAAACGCCAACTTTGACAGCATTTTTTACAATATTTTCTGCATTTATCAAAAAATTGAGAAGCATGGCACATTATGTAGTTTCTAAATAAGAGAATTTCCCAGTTTGATACGTTTGAGAACAAAATTAAATTTAAAAATGAATCAGAAAATAAGCAGTTTGGATTAGAATACACCCTTAATAGCAAATTTCTAAGATTGTTAGCAGTGGTTCATATGTTACCATCCGTTTTTTTTTTTTTTTTTTTTAAATCCTTTTTAGGATGAGTTAAAAAAAATTCCACTTTTTTTTACTTTAAATTATAAAAACGCTGTCAAGTTTGATTCTTAGCTATTTTTGGGACCAAAGAAAATTGAAGTACAACCGATTTCGACGTATAAAAGAGAAACGTGTTACAGATGCTTTACTATATCACCATTACATGTCATTTTCATTCATTGATTTTTTCTTCTCGCTAAAGTTCGCGATGAGCAGCCGTCTTTTGGGCGGATGCTGGCATTAGCCTCTCTCAATGAAGTCAAACAAGGTAATGTCAGTTCTTGCCTACAAAATAAGCGCTTAGCATCGCAGCGTGAATTCCGGGGCTCCCTACCGGTTACCTCCTATCAACCTAGACAGCTGTATCAGACACACGAATGTATAAAAAGAAGAAAATATGAAGAAGCAAGGGGGCAAAATCGAATATGAAAAAGCGGGGGTAGGGTGAGACACCATTGTCGAAGTGAAGTGAGCCGAATCACTACGGGGCGTACAGCTTATACTAAATCACTGAAGGACCTCTATTATAGTAGCGAGGGATCTAAATATATACTCCTTGGATAAACTCCTTCTGTGTCAGGAGCACCCACTTTTCTGTAGCTCCTTTTATGGGTCTCGCCGACCCCTTGCTGTTTCTTAACACCCCATCTCGCCAGGGTAGGTAGTCTCCATGCAAAAACCTTTTTTGTATAACTGTTTGTCATAAGTCAGGTATTAAAAAAAGCAATCGAGTAGCATAAGGAATTTTTCTATTTTTATTGTAAAAAGGGGAAGAGATGGACTTCGTTAGATTTCTTGACTTCCAGCGTCATTGTGTCCTGGCATATGCATCTGGATTAGAGTATAAAATATTTGAACATCGACATAATGGCAGAGAGAGGGGATTTATAAGTATGTTATATGTCTAAATCGTGTCAAGTACTATGAACACGGCATTTTGTCAGCTTATACATTTGTGCATTTTTTATGGGCTCACGGCAGAGGTATAAGTAAAATAAATAATTAAATATTTCGGTACAACTTTTCCTTTTTCTTTTCAGTGATTGATTTATGCATAATTTTTAAATCTTATTTGTAATACTTGCAAAAGTATTTGATTCCAATACAAAAATAACCTTACCGAAGTTACAGTTTTTAATCGTCAGTCTTTATCGTCGTCTGATGTCATGGGACATGTTTGATGTCAGCCATTTTTAAAAGAAGACAAATTTTAAACTATCATGAATTATTATATTATGGGCTTCCATATAGTTTTTGTAAGACATCCATAACAAACAAACTTGAGCAATTTCTTTCTTTCTTTCTTCTTCTTCTTTTTTTTTTTTTTTTTTTTTTTTTTTTTTTTTTAGTGCAGTTGTTACCATTTTTTAATTTTGGGGTCATATTGACCCTTATGCTACTTTCTGTACATAAAAAGGGTTTTTCTGTTTTCCAAGTTTTGCGCGGGAAGCCCACTGGCGTAGTGGTCAGCACGCCTGTCTGCCACGCTAGAAGTCGCGAGTTCGGCTCCCGGCTGGACAATGTTCACTCAACCTTTCATACCTTCAGGGTCGATAAAATGAGCACCAATCTTGCTTGGGAACTAAACACGGAGGGTCTGGCGTTGAACTGACCACCCGGCCGGGGCACATGCTCCATAGCACCTTGGGGCCCAGGGTCACGTAAACAGAGTTGGGCACTGTAGACCCTGATCCTTCATGGATCGTTCAGCCACAGGTTTAGTTTTTTTTTTAGGTTTTGCGCGGTGTAGAGAATAGAATACAGTGTTGGACGATGTCAAGATGTTTTAATCAATTCTCTCGATTGTCTGAATATTTCGATAGTTTTCGTCTGCGTCATTCGTTTTCGATTACTCCGGTAAACAAATGTCATTCATCTCCAATCCGATCTTATCATGAATCGTCTCCGATGGATGAATCGAGACAATCTTTGAAGGCACCCAGAGGTTAGACACAGACACAGGGCGAATTTTCATTTCGTAATCTCCCGTGCTAAAGGATTCATATTCATTGGCGCGAAGTTGGGCTTATGTTTTTCTTTAGAATACAGCAAACAACCATCTGCATGAAATATACTATATTGAATTTCTTGCTTTTAAATGCCAAATATTTAAAAATAAATCTCAAATAATATTATATTTGTTGTATAAAGAATAATTTGTTTTAGAATCCCCAGTTTAAAACAGATCTGAACCAATATGAACACCAAAGTTTCGCATGTGGCAAGTGACAGTGATCTAATTCTTAGATAAGAAACTGGGCATATCATCTATTTGGAACTTCTTTGTATATTTTATATAGCAGTAGTTTTTTAAAAATTATGGCCAGTTTTTTTCCCCATTCTGATGAGCAGAAAATCAGATTTCTAACTTTTTACGGCTGTACTTTGATTTCACCTAACACTTCATTTATAATGGCCGTTTCATAATAATGGAAACTATCAGTCCATCGAAAGAAAATAACTCGGTTAACCCTCTCGTCACCCTGAGCCTCATATGAGACTCCTACTTCGAATTGCAATATTTGAAAGAAAAAAAAATATTTTTGTTAATTCCAGCACCTAATAGTGATAGCATATGTCGATACACTTTACTTATGTTTCAACATTTAATAATAATAATATTAATAAAAGTTTTATTAATTATTAGTAAACCGATGGCATTTCTTTTAATTTAAACATATGTTTCACGCTTTAAATTTAAATTAGGGACTCATTTTCCGAATTAGTAATTTGTGCTAAAAGATAAAAAATACTACTAAATTTTTTATGTTTGTTTAATCTGGTTGTAATGCGACATTTTCCAAACGTCTTAAAAAATTCTTTCTTAGACTATTTTTATATGAAAAACACGCAACATACCTTACATTCGTTAGGTTTCAGTAAAGAACGCATTCTTTAAATTTCAGTAAACTGTAACTTGTGTGATTTCGCTAGCTTACTTTTAATTTTGTTAGCATAAAAGTAATTTTTACCAAAATTGGGAAAAAAAAAATTCAGTGCCGAGAGGGTTAAGCGGGACTCAACTGTATATTTCATTTTTAAAATGATCTTTAGAATATTTTTGTTCATGTTCAGAGAGGGTCATGACCCCCGTCACCTCCCCCTATGATTTACCATTGAGTTATCCTCATTGTGTATAAAAAGTTTGTAAAGTAAGAAGATCTGCGTGAAACAAATAACACTGATCAACAATTTTGAATTTTTGCTCTGTCCCAAAACAGAAATTTGTTGTTTTTTATGCGGTTTTTTGTGCTGATTACGAATCTAGTTTTCGATTAACTCGAGCGAGTCTTCTTTTTGAGATATTTGCATATTTCGATTTATGCAAATTATAGTAAATTTTATTAAATTATATGGAAATTAAAGTTATAAAGTAATATCAGACTGGCGTTTTATGTTTTAAGTTATGATTACTGCCTAGTTTACCCCACAAAAACTTTGTTTCTGGGATTACACTGACATGTGACCGTGAAATATTGTGCCTAATTTGCATATTTTTCATGTTTTTCTAATAATGTTTCTTGACGTTCAAATATTTCTGCCAAATGAGTACATGTTCTAAACTAGTTTCTTGCGCTGATTTTAAATCTGCTATATGTTTTCTTCTATCACGTCTATAGTATTTGAAAAAAGTGATTTTATTTATTTATTTATTTATTTATTTATTTTTTGTCAAAAAAGACAAAAATCACTTTTTATGCTACTTTTTGATGTACGTCAACTACTTAGGATAGATAAAAATTTTTAATTTTTTTTCGATTTTAAAATGTTTTTCGATTATGTCAATTGTTGTTTATGTATCCGTTAGGAATCTAACACTGTTCACTCTCTTAACAATGAGGTACACACCGCAAAAAAGCATCTTATTTCAAACTTGTGTTAATGCCGTGCAAATATAGAAATTCATTTTACTCAAAAACAAGACATGATATAAAAGAACAAATTGGAGATTTAAAATAAACATAAAAATCTAGCCTAGAAAAACATGATGTCAATTCTGTGGCTGCTACTTTAAAGTTAAAAGTAATGTAAACATGACACCATTGAAAAATATGCAAATTAGGTTTATAACTGACAAATAAGTGTTAAGAATATGCAAGTCATCACATTTATCTGAATTAAATAGTACAATAGTCATTATCTAGATAAAATAAGCCAATATGACATATATTGTATCTAAACTTTGCATAAAATAGCACAAAAAGCTTCAATTTGCATAAACTTAAATATGAAAATTTCTTAAAAACTAGATCATGCCTAGAGAAAAACGTAAAGCATATTCAGAATCAGCGCAAAAAAGGGATTTAGAATAAACTAATTTCAGTTCTGGAACAAAACCATTGTCGCGCAGTGATTGACGAATACACACTGTAATAAAAAAAATCTGTAATTTTTACAGAAAATAATTGCATTCTTTTACAGAAAAAAAAAACTGTTTTGAAGAAAAACGGTTTTTTCTGTAAAATAAACAGAACTTTGTAATTCTTGCAGAACAAATCTGTACTTTTTACAGAAAAAAACTGTTTTAATGAAAAATTACAGATTTTTTCTGCAAATTAAACGGTTTTTTGCTGCCGCCAAAATCGACAGTTTTTCCCGTCAATTTGACAGATTTTTTTTTTTTTTTTTTTTTTTTTTTTTTCGGTGATGATATGTACAATTCGTTCTGCAAATACTCACAATTTTCTCACCAATCTCTGTTTAACAAGGGTGAATTCCTTGCATGTATATCTATGAATAAAACATAATATAAAATTCTTGTTTTATATAATTGTTTCACAGATCTTTTAATTTAAGTCGACATTTACCGACTCCTTACATTAATTGATTCACATCCATGTATATGCATGTTTGAATACTCGTTGCCCGTATGATAAAGATCTCTAACATTTAGAGTCATTTTTTCTAATGACAGTCTATTAAGAAACCAAACAAAAAGAAAGAAACTCCTGTTCATTTCTAGGCCTGTGTATCGCTGAAATATCACTTTCGATGGTGATTATTATCCGTTTCACCTGCTCATCATATCATAGATCGGTGACCAAACGTATCATCTCGTCCAACACTTTTTTCCTGGATGAGTGACACCCCCTTGTTAAACGCTTTTTATTATTGTCATTATCCTCATCGGAACGACGTCTTTTGCTAAAACTAAACGAAAGCTGAAATTGTATCAAAAGAACAGCGGCAAAATGCTCATAATTATGATTAATGGATGCACCAAGGTTGTAATTCAATCTTTTTTTGCTATTGCTTTGCCCCCAAAGCCATATAGCCGAGGCTCACTCGAAGGCAATCAACTGCAGAAGACTCATTAGTAAAAATATTCCTATCGAATCCTTCTTTCGCTCTGTGTTTGCGATGCTATATACTCTGTCTATTCCACTGTCTGTTCTTAATTGAGAAGTGTATTAGCAAATGCACGTATCCGGTTCTCAGCGTAATACTTATATCGAAGGATGCTAACACACCGAATTGAATGTGTAAGAAAAGCCTTCGAGGGCAAAGTTTGGAGAAAGTATACAAGTCTTTTATGAAAATGAGTCATTTAAGTTATTATCGACGATTAGTTTGGGCTATGTTTACCAAACTTGCAACTTCTTGTTCTGTTTGACTTCGGAATCAATTCTCGGTCGTGCTGTAAATGAATATAATGACTTCGAAAGTTATATACAGTACCCCAACCAGCGGGCAGGTGAAAACAGCTATTTCCCATTGAATGAATAGAACTGTACAATTTGTGTTTTTATAATTGACTTTTCTATTTGAAAATGGATCTGTGAGGCCATTTTTTTTTCTTTCTAAATGAAATTAATATTTTTCATTTTCATATACTACCGAAGTAAACAGAAAAGCAAAGTGCCGTAGCAAGTGTGTGTGTGTGTGTGGGGGGGGGGGATCAGCAGGGTTTGATCCCCTTTCAAAATTTCTATCCGCATGAGTATAACTATGCCAATAAGCATCAGCAAAGTGGTCAAGATTCAAAAATTAAAATTCTATGTTTTTTTTTTGTAAGCATGTTATAAAAATGGATGCAATTTTTAGGAAGTCTATAAAATTCATGTGAAATGTTTGGAATGAGACCTTGCAAAAAGCGACTTTCTATGCTATAAAATAAAACTGCTAACACAGCCGGGTACAGGTTGACCAACTTATCTAATTGATACTTCTGAAAAAACACTCAGTCTCGCTTCCAAATACAGTAGAACCCCCCTAAAGTGACCACGTTCAGTTCCAATAAAAATTGGTCGCTGCGAGAGGTGGTCTCTTAATGGAGGCCATGTTTAAATCTATATTTTAATTGTTCAAAAAAGGTAACAATTAATGATACCTAATTTTATTTCTCACATTAGAAAAAATATAAAAATTTAAGTATCAAAGCAAAAGCTAATTACATAAGTTAATTACTGCAGAGTTTAAAAAATGAATACATTGATACGGTTTTATCTTTTAAAACTTTTATTTCCCAGTCCTTTCGAAGTTCAATAAATAAATGCATTTTTTTTTTTTTTTTTTTTTTTTTTGACAGGAACAAATAATGGGGATTTCATTAATTTATCTATTTCTTTGAGAGTTTCCCGACAGAATAGGGCAGGGGAGTTTATTGACCGTCATTCTTAATTTGTCATCAGAGTTAAATTCATTGCCTAAAAAGGCACAAAAGAGTTTAAACACTTAAAAGTTACCCGAATAAATAAATAAATATATATATATATAAACGTAGTTTGGAAGTTTGATGAATAATGCGTTCTCCGGAATTATTTTTCCAATAAAACCTTCTTCAAGCGACCAGGAAAAAACGGAATTTTCTTCAAAGAAATTGGACGCTCATGGAAGGAGTTCATCTGGGATGGTCTCTGAATGGAGGTAAAATTAGTATTGATCCTATGGGAATAAATTTCGTTCCATGAAAAAATGGTCGTTCAGGGAGGTGGTTTCAAAGGGAGGTTTCACTGCATACACAAATTTTCAAAAAGTTTGAATGATTGGCAAGAAATAATACAATAATAGAAGTGACATAGTCATTCTGTAGCATTTCAACAATCAAATACCGAATTTCAATTTGGATACAGCTCCTAAAATAGTCTCATTTTAAAATAATTAATTTCTCGGAAATTAATGATACGAATTTCATGAAAATTTGGATTTAGGCTAATTGAAGGGTGTAGAATCTATTTATGGTGTCAAACTTGGTTATTTCTATTGAAAAAACAAAGTTTGGTTAATATTGATATGTAGATAGCCCCCTAAGCAAATTTCATATAATTTAAAAGTAGACATTATTTCAAATCGTTTGGTACCAGAAACTTTCTTCTACAGCAATTTGCTGCAGAGTTTAGTAGGGGGGGGGGGGGGTACTTTTTTTTTCCACGACTGTACTTTACATACAATTTCATAAGGATGACGACACAAGGAAGTAAATGAAAGAAGAAATTATCTTTGTTTTCGAATTTATTTTTAATTGCTTTATTTTTAATGTAACAACCTTTTTCCTTTAAAATTGTTCCTGAAATGATTTTCCCTTTACTCATTCTTTCTCGATGAATCACCACATTTAAAAAATACAGATGCGAGCATAGTATGGATATTCTAAACAAATTGATGCATGCAAATACAATGAAAAAACAAAAACAGGTCAATACATTAGGAAAATGAATTCGAAATTTCTCTTAAAGAAGATAACGTTATCTACGGACTTTCATAAATAAGTTATATAATTCTCAAATTCCACGAAATCCAGAAACTATTATACTTTAACGATGCTATCAATTAAAATAAATGTTTGTTTCCCGTCATATCAAAATTTGTTTGGGTAATCTCTCATTTAATTTCTTTGATCTGAAGAGGTTGATGCATTCTAGAGATGTACACGTTTCTTTCTGCTATCGTGGAAAGAAACGTGTGCATCTCTTTTTTTCAGCAAACAATAAGAACTGGTTCGATCCCCATCTCTGATTCTGGCAACGCAAATCTATGCATTCAACTTCTCATGCTTTCAACCAATTTGCTTATCAAGTCTGAATCACACAATGCGACCATTCACGGACTCCGATATAATTTTACAAATCCTTCGTATCCAATCGGCTCACTGCTTCTAATAAATGTTGCATTCCATAATAATTTTTTTTGCTTTTACAGCCGAAGTAAGAATTTATAATCCTTGATCAGTTTGGCACGGCTTCTTTGTCATTGGAGAAATAAGATCACATCGAGAGATATACTGTGGACTAATTCACTTTATCTAAACCATTCGGCATGTCAACTATCACCTGATGATGTGCTTGTCTGCAAGGATTTCATCTTTCATCTTTAAATCCACCTTCATGTATAGGCGTGCTATAAATTTAGCTGTTATTATGTTAGCATGGAGGAACATGATCATACACAAGATAGGTTTGTGATATTAAGGGATGAGCCTACTATTAGCGATATCAAAACCCTTCGCAATGGCTTCGTTATGGGTAGTCGCAAGGTATTATTTTCCAGGTCAGGCGGAACACTAACTAAGACAGAAAAACTATCTTGAGTGCAATTTTTTTTGTGTGTGTGTGATTGAATTTGATAAATCCTTTGATAACTTTTTCGGGTATAAGTTAATAACCCCATTATTCATCAAATGATTCCAGCTTTGCATAAAATCCAAAATCATTTGAATCAAGCAATATCTACATAAAAGTGATGTGTAGATATCACTGCTCGAATTAAGACGTATATCTTTGCATATATTCTTAATTATTTCTTCGGCATTAAAGAAGTGTGCAAAATATGCGAAGTGCTGAACTATCTTAAATGATGCAGCTTCCGAAAATGTTATCTTTCTACGGTAGCTTAAGCTTTGTTTCGATTAGTTTATGACTTATCATTCCTAAATTTTTATTTAACATCCGACATTTTTCTTTTAATATTTTTTAAGAACTTAAACATATAATCAGATGATCTCAGCAGGAACGATACATCTAATAATAATAATAAAAAAAAAATATATATATATTATTAAACCGTAAATTTTGCATACCGATTAATTTAAATGCTTATGCCAATGGATGATTAATTCTCTCCCCCTTCCCCTTCAAACGGGAAAATTCTTGGTATGTATTTTTTATGCATATTGCGGGAAAAATACTCAAGGAAATCTATCTCCCACCATTTCGAAAGAAATTGAGAATTTCTGTCTGGATGGTAAATTACAAATTTAGTTATAAATTCATCAGAATTTCCAAATTGTAAATTACAAATTTGGTCATAAATGTAAAGATGCCATTAAACATGATAGCTGCAAGCAGTGAAGAAACAAATATTCATAAAGTGGAGAAGGGGTTGAGGAGGTTCTTCGAGGAGTAGAAAAAACATTATGATGACTTTTGACTTTGTGGTAGCCGTGACAATTTAATAAAATATAAGATGCTACTTATTTTTAAATGAATTTTTTTTTTTTTTTTTTTTTTTATTCTGTGGCATATTCTTTTGGAATTTTCTTTAAAATCTACATTTATCTTTACTTTGTGGGAAACGTTAAATGATAGATGAAAAAAGCTCGGTATGCCACTGAGGTGTACTACACTGTAGAATATGGTGTGCATAGAGTTTATCATTCATTTACAGGGGCACACAAAAGAATTTGGCTACAGAATAAAATGAACAATAATAGAACTATTAAAGCCATACGAACAATAATTGCTGAAAATACGTTTTCAGTTGTGGTATGCGTTTTTAAATTTAATTATTTTTAAATATCACTTAGTGAGAGTAAATTCTATGGATCATATAGAGGACTGCACAAAAGTTTTCAACAACATCCGTTTATTGGCAGAAATTGTTCAATGGAAATTCTCAACTGTTCTATGCGTTTAACTGAACTAACTTTTAGCATACTATGTGGTATACATACAAATATATAGATCATATACAGGGCTGCACAAAAAAAAAAAAAAAAAAAAAAAAAAAAAAAAAAAATCGGATATATTCCCGACTGTTAATGGTCATAGCAGAAATTGTGTTTTTAAATGCGTTATGCATTTTCCAAATTATTTATTTATCATTTTTCACCTTAATAAACTGTGAAGCTTTGTTACAGGTTCTGAATGTGTTGGAAAGTGATTCATAATCTATGCTGGACGCATGACTTTTTGTACTTGTTAAATTTAAAACTTGGTTGCATAACATGAAAAACTGGAGATCAGTCAATCGAATATTACATGTACGGCCACCAGTTGGGGCAAACTAAAAACTGCTTCAATAATAAATACGTGAATTTTTTCACACTGCTAATTCTCATTGCTCACTCTGTTGCTTTACGCTTAATTGGCGATGTGATAAAATTCACGTATTTATTATTATTCAATAATTTCGGGCGTAACTTCACTGCTGTAAATTAATTGAAAAATAAATTAAAATTATATTTAAAAACTGCTTGTTGATAACAATGTTTTGTATTTTCAAATTCAGGATAGAACACATATTAATTTTCAGCAATTTATAAAAAATGCTTTTTTTGGATCTCAAATTTGAGAAAAAGAATATCGTATCAAGAAAGGGTTAAAATAAGGTAAAAATAATAAGATTGTGTTAATGAAATTACCCTGCCAATTACTTTTAAAACGTTGCACTTTTCAAATATTTAATTGTCAAAATTAATCCATTAGAAAATTTTACCCTTTGCTGCAACAAGATTATTATAAAAAGTTGCATACCTGGTATTTTTAAAATTGTACGAGTAGTTCTTAATAGAAAATTATTGACCAATGTGAAATACAAATTATAATAAATCTCAATGGTGTGCAGTGTCCTAAGAAGGCGGTAGCGATGGTCGAGGGTTTTTACTTCGAAGGCATAACGACTAATATTCTCTTAGAATATGACAACATGATTTTTATTTTTATAACAAAATAAAAGATATTCTTGAGTAAATAAAAGTTGCTATGTACACAACAATGTAATTTTGTTGAACAAAATGTTTATGCATTAATCAAAATAGAGTCCATGAGAAGGTGGCAGCTCGTTGATTAAGTCCACAAGGCAATGCATTATTTTATCGGCAGACACTTGTCTAATTTTAGAGATTAAGATCTCTACACCGCGACGGCACCCGGTGCCCTGTCGCCGCTGATCCCAGGTATAAGTCCCCGGTCCTAGGAATTGTAAACCTCGGCCCTTTCCGGCCTTCAACTTTTCTCCGGAGAGGACTTTCTCCTCTCAAAACTCGCTCTTCCAACTCTAGCCAAATCTAATCTCCTCTCCATCCTCCTCTCGTATGTATATCTCAATTATCTCCCTCTAAAAACAATAGTGAGTTTCTCAGCCACTCACTGTCCGTACCTTTCAAGAACCTCCCAGGGACCTTTTCCGCTATCCCCTGAATGGACACCTTAAGAACCCCCTCTTTTTTGCACACGGACTCTCTAATCATCTGTTCTTGTGAGAAGTTCTGTGAGTTATGTACCCACGCTAAAGATCACAAGAGTTCCGACTGTTCCTTTGCATTAGCAAACTGTCACCGATTGTCAAATGTCCAAGACCGATGGTGACTGAGTAGTTTACTTCATCTTGCCGTTCGTCTTAGTGGGCTTTACCATATTTTTACTCTGTTTTAGAAATACATTAGTTCTTTCTATATGGCGAATCTGATATAGCTCAAATCTCTACAATGGTAAGAAAAATCTCGTCTTAAAATAATAAATTTACGATATGTTTTTTTTTCTTCATTCGTGGCTTATTAATGCTTTATAATGGTTTTTGTGTACAAGTATATATTACTTTGATTACGAAAGACTTTTTAATTTCACATAAAGATGCACACATGGCAAGAAAAAACAAATAAAGTATCTACAGATAATCAAATTTGCACATTAGCACTGTCCGATAAAACTTCTAACTCAAAAGAATACATATAAAAACTTAATAAACAAAAGTTTTCATTTCATTTCTCACATTTTGTCATCTGCACGCCAAGGTATAAGAGAATTTTTTTTTAAAATAATATTTTATTAAGAAGAGTTTGTTCCTACCAGTGCGACTTATTAAAATTTTATTCCATTTGTCGCACAACGTAGGGCGCCAAAAATGGTGACCTTATGGCATGTAAACTTTGACATGTAAATACGTGGGGTAAAAAAAGACAAGGCTGATAATGAATATGCAGCTGATATTAAACAAAAAACAATTGATGCTTCCAAAATATTTGCGATGAAGAATAGCAAGATCTTTATAAGCATTTAGCAAAGTTAGTTAATTATGTATTGGAGAGGAGGAAAAGCGCTTTGAGAATGCTTTGTGATTTTTTATAATTATATTTCTAGGATTTAAAATTACATTTGTTTCTTGTTTCACCTTACCCCTGCAATGCTTTATTTAGATGCATTTGTGATGAAATTTTTCATACATTTGTTAAAATATCTGTGAGCTAAAGAACGTAGTTGTCAATTTGTATTTATAATTCCTTTTTTTATTGATGGAATAATATTTCCAATAGTACAAAAAGTAATAAAAAGCATGGTAGAAGATCAGGTTTTTCCTTCGGTATAATTAATTTAATTTTACAGAATGCAGTTCTTTGTAATGATCTTGCTGCAGAAACAAACAGGATTACATCCTAACTGACCAATTTTGCCTAAATGAGTCATACAGAAATTTAAAAAGTATTTTTTTTAATTAATGGGAAAATTATTTAATTAACATAAACTTACTTCCTACTTTATTTTTAAAGCTTTTGCCATTTATCTCGCATACTTATTTCGAATTTATAAAAAAACTAAAGGCCTTCTTAACATTCTCGGAAAATTAATATGCTTTTTAAAAATACTTATCGAATGTGATATCATTATATATTGGTATATTAAATGCCATATTGATATATTCATTACAAATGAAATCTGAAGTAGGAGACATGATTTTTTTCGGTTTTATTTGATTTTAT
Source organism: Maratus speciosus (assembly GCA_963932465.1). Lineage (NCBI taxonomy): Eukaryota > Metazoa > Arthropoda > Arachnida > Araneae > Salticidae > Maratus > Maratus speciosus. The sequence continues at coordinate 608,180,624 of OZ010789.1, read as the reverse complement.
CCATGGTTCTGTTGTATAATTTCCTTAAATGAAAACTGAAACATCATTTAATATTTAATACAAGTTACAATGTACGATTTATCCGATTATCTGACACTCACGTGACGAGGTTATTTAGGAAAATCAAAATCATTGGGTAATCGGGGGGACATTGTCAGACGCATTTTCCAGTTATTACGAATGTTAAGGGTGTATTCGAAAAAATATTTTTCCACCCTCAACAGCTCGAAATTTTCTGAGACATTTTCAGACTCATTTTTAAAAATAAAAACATGAAACTTGCTGGGGTGATTTCTGAAGACGTGTTTAACATGCCGTGTGATTTCATTTTCAGCTCAATTAATTAGAATTTGATTTTTAAACAATTATTTTCTCAGTATGACCATTTTTTTCATTCCCAGATCGCCCACTTCGGAAAATTCGGTTCAAAACGCCAACTTTGACAGCGTTTTCACAGTATTTTCTGCATTTATCAAAAAATTAAGAAGCACCGCACATTATATAGTTTCTAAATAAGAGAATTTCCAAGTTTGATGCGTTTGAGAGCAAAAATGAATTTTAAAATGAATCAGAAAATAAGCAGTTTGGATCGGAATACACCCTTAAATTAATTAAGATTGTTGTAAACAAAATTAAATAGTTTCTATTATAAAGTAAAATAAATAGGTGTTATAAAAGAAAGATAATGTGTCAATAAAAATAAAATAAATTTAAGGAAACAATCCTGTAATTCTGTATTTTTAATGCATTGTCATAAATAAAAATAACATAATTTAAGGAGGTAAATCATTGAATTAACCCAACGGAATATAAAACTAGAAAACAGGAATTCTGCTTTTTCAGAATTTAGTGTCGCTCCCGATGAAAGAAAAAATTATGTATATATAAATAGTAAAAACATATTTCAATTTTAAGACTTAAATCATACGCTTTTATTTATGTAAAATGACGTCATTCGCATCCGCTTAAGAATTCCACATTTACGATCCCCTCTTAAATATCTACAGTAAAGTATGCATAGGACGTCACTATTGCGAAATATTACACAAATGAAGCAAAAAGATGCTGTCATTAGAGAAACTCGACAAAAAAAGGCTATCTAATGATTCATAGGCCTTCATTTGTTTGTAACATTAATATAGATAGTTAAAATTAAATATAGTTTATAATAGCTCCATATTTTAACAGAAATCATACGTTTATATTTTTTTCAAAATAGCACGTATTTTAATTGCATTTTCTTTTGGTTGTTATGAGAAAATGGCAACAAAAATATATAATTGCTATTTTTCAACAATTTTTTCTTTACTTTCTACAGAAATAGAGTACTTGAGTTGCCAGAATAAAACAAATAGCTCTAAAAACTACAAAAAAAAAAAAAAAAAAAAAAAAAAAAAAAAAGAAATTAATATTTCAAAAATAAATTGAGATGCAGTTTGCATTTAAATTGCATTTAAAAGTACATTTTTTTTTCCGAATACGACGGTATAAAAATTGAAAATGTGCGAGGTTTAGAAGTTTAAAAAATTGCTATACAGTATTTAATCGTAACAATGATAAATCTGCTTTGTTTTATGGCTGGCTTCTGTAACGTAACGTTATTTTTTGGAGACGACACAAAATAAGCTGGGGAAAAGAAATAACATACCGGGGGCTAATATTTGTGTGCTTACGAAACGTTATTATTATTGTATTTTTTAATATTTCTATGAGGCAGGATGAGAAAAATTGAAATTATTGATGTTGGTATAATTTGATACCGTTTTTATACACATTTGGTAAGGAATATTTAAATTAAAAACATTAAAATAACAACTTTTTTATTTACATTGATTTATTAGCTAATTTCTTATTACTGTAACCGAAAATGTTATCAAGTACACAAAAGGGGACAAACATGAGAAATATTTTTATAAGTCAAACAAAATTATCCATTTTATCCTCATAAAATTTTTTTCTTGGGATATAGAATATTTCATATTTTATCAATTACTACTACCGTTACTGTTACCTTTAGTACTATTATTTCAATTATCACTACTCCTGTTGATATTTGTAAACTTCCCTTTCCCCTATTGAAAATTAAAATAACTTGCAAATTTAAGAACACACTGTAAGAAAAAATTACAAAAATTGCCATTTGCTGGCACCCAAACTGCACAGATGCTCTTCCGCTGTAAATTACAAAACTCCCGACCTTCCTCCCGTTATTTTAAATTCAAATTAAATAAAGTAAAAAAGTTAATGGCAAACCACATAAGAAACAAGAAACGTTTTAAATATTTTTTCTTGTTCAAATTATGTTCATTTGACTTTTTTAACACTATTTCTAACGGTGTCAAATAATACCTTTTAAGATTTTTATTTTTCGTTATTTTATTTATCATTTTTAAAGTAAGATAACCATAACTCAGACAAATCAGTGTATCAAAAATGATTTGTGATTATTTTAACTAAAAAAATACCTATAACCTTAAATTAAAATCTTAAAAGGTGTCATTTGACACCGGTAGAAATAGTGTTAAAGAAACGGAAAGTTGGCAGATATGATTAACTGCAAAATTGCAAAATTAATAATAGTATGTTTCATATGGGAAAAAAAATCTTTAATTTTGTCATCTTTCAACAAAAGCGGCTAAAAGCATGTGAAATTTCATTGCAAAAAATGGTGGCAATATCCTTGCCAGCAAATTTTGATGCACTTTTTGCCATAGCTGTGCAAGAGTGCAAGTAATGCTATTTCCGTACTAATGCAGCAATTTTAGTTTTCAACTTTAAATGAGCTGTCAGAAGATTAAAAGGTTATTAGAATTGTGATTGCACACCATTTTTCCAGTGATCTGATTTTGAAGTTGACTTAATTGATAAATTTCTCTCTCTGCAGTGTGCCTTAAAGTACACAATTTCTAGAAAATATACAATTTTCTAATAGCTGCCATCAGCTACAATTTTTTGTCACAACTAATTCCTAATAATAATCTTTGTCTACTTTAATCGCTGATATCTGCGACCAAATAAGTTTTCCAAGGAATTAGAGTGGTGACCAAAAATTGTAGCAGTTTCCAGCTATGTTTTCCGTATGGTTTTTTTTTTTTTTTTTTTTTTTTTAATAATATGTTATTTATACGATGATGAAGAATAGGAAACAGCAAAACTTAATCTGTGGTTACGTCTTACAGAGTAATTTTGATAATTTAGCAATAATTTTTTTTTTCAGAATCTACCGATGTAGCCAAACGTGCTTATAACAACATACATATATTTAAAATGCATTTGCCCTGAATTTTCTTTCCCAATTATGCCAATTTACTACCAAATATTTCTAAATAGCCGTACAAATGATTGCTAAATTGTTGGCAGAATCTTACTGTAATGATTTAAACCATCGTATTAACGACTTCTGAAAGTTTAATTTGGATGCTTCATATTGTCAAATTGTGGTGACTGACACCATTTGGCACCATTAGTCTTGTTGGTAATTTGTTCTTATTGCTGCAGGCTAGTAGTAATCTAGGGACTTATGGCCAATACAATGTAACAGAAAATTCCTGTTCTTCTCATGATAATACTATCATACATCTATTTAAATATAAAACGGCAGGATTTTCATCTGTCATTATGTATTTATTATGTATCATTACGATGAAGTTTTGATTTCTTTCTTGTAACACATTTGATTACTGCGATTCTACGAAAAGATTCGGCGTCATGGCATGACTAATCCAATTCTTTGAACAAGATATCACAGGATGTGGCTATTAAATCAATAGAAAAAATTTTGTCCTCTTGTCCTCTTTCCTCTTCATTTCCCTATGAAGCATATTAAATCGTTGCCAGAATTTTAGAAGAAGAAGAAGAAGGAAAAAAAAGAAAAGCGTTCGGGGAATGGTCTAAAACTATCAGACAATCGCTCTTCGGAGGGAGACACTGATTATGGAAGGGTGATAGAAATGTAATGTGGTCGATTCAAAAGGGATTTAAGCTCTTTCCAATAGAGATGCTAGTTCTGACAAAGAGATCTTCAGGGAAAGAGTTTAAGCTTCTTGGAACCGAGGTCTTTTTGGAGGTAGAGACCGCGGAGAGAGAACAAAAAAATAAGAGAATCTTTCAAGAAGATCCCTCGAGCATGGAGAGATCTATTTAGCAAGATATCTAACGATGAGAAAATTTTTGCATCTTCCCTCTTTTCAAAATGTTCATTTCATTTATATAAAATACACTAAACTAGCATAACCGCCCGCCGTTGCTTGTGCTAATCTAGAGGAAAGAGTGCTTCCGATAAATAAACAAAAATAAGATAACCTAAAAAAAATGGCAATCATTGGGTCATTCCATGTCAACTGGCCTAGAGGCTCCTCCTCGACCCCTTTCAATTTTGATGTAATTGTTACAGGACATACATATAGGTCTAACATGGAAATCTGTAATCTGTCAGAGGCAGAAGTAGTATAGTTAGGTGTTGGGGGTCTCCAAAGGTTTTTCTGTAAAGCTCACTGTTTCACAGTTGTAGAGAAACGATCAAATCATCAAGTTTGTCAACTTATTGCTCATGATACAAAAACCTTACAAATTGAAAATATTTTATCTAGTGCACATTTTTATGCTAAAACACATAATTGCAATATTAAAGATCAGACATATACATTCATCAGGGCTCGAAATGGAAAAATCCACGAACCGGAACACTATTTCAAAATTAATGTTGACTAAGTTTTTTTTTTTTTTTTTTTTTTTTTTTTTTTTTTTTTTTTTTTTATAGTTTAGACAAATTTATATCTAACCATACAAAAACACTTCAGAAAATGCATTCAATATTCTAAATAATAATGAAAACAAGTTAGAGAGAAAGCCATGTATATAAAACTATAATAATATGTTTTAAAAATTCCACAAACCGGAATATCGTTCCGGTTTGCTCCGTTAAATTTTGAGCCCTGAAATTCATCATTATTTGACCTCAAAGTAGGTTATACGTCCTGTCGCAATGAATTTTCTCCTTTAACAAGCGGTAACTGAAAAAATTACTTTAAGGCTGTTCTAAATCCAAAGGGTCAACTTTCTGACATAAGTTTTAATTCATTTTTGTTCGGAAACGCATGAAAATAGAAAGTGTTGTTATTCAGAAACTATGTCATGGACTGTTTTTTCTGTTTTCTTGTAAACGCAATAGATCTTTCAGAAAATACAGTCAAAGTTGGCATTTTGAACAGAACTTCAGAACGAAAGAAGAAAATCCATTCAGTAAGGGGAGAAAAATGCCATGTCAAGTGATCAAAATCGCTTCTAACTCAATAGGTAATTTATTGATCAAAAAATGGAAAACACAGTTAGATTCCAAATCGCTTCCATGGGCAGGTTTTCCAATTTTATATCTTTCCGTTAAAAAATGAACTTATAAATATGTTAAAACGTTTTGTGCTTGTTGAGCAGAGCACTTGAGAACAGCCTTAAAAGTTGATTATTTTACCAGTAAATTACCTAAGAACATGCCATAGAGCTGCTGAAATTGTTCTTCTCCTACTTAAATATTCAATAATTTATTCAACTTTGAAATACCTTACACAAAATAAAAATAAAAAAATCACAAACCCCATTCAACGTCATTTTCAGAAGCCCATATCTCGAAAGTGACACTTCTGATTTTATTACCGTTTGTACCACTTGAAAACAACACATCTTAAATTGACAAGAAAACTTTTGTTTCAATTTGGGCATCTTCGGTATAAGGTGAACGAAGCAATGTTCAAAACATCTACTTTTTGTAAGATTTGCAACTACATCCGCGTAGAAATTGATTCTAGAAATGTCTCTGGAAGACTGAAAATACTGCAGTAACGAAAGAATAACATAAAAATATACGGAATAAGTGGATCTTCCATGGCAGCTGGTCTAGGGGGTACTGGACTGGTGCAAAGTAATCTCCTGTCCTGATACTCTCAAACATCTCTTGAACGGATAAAACTTAAATAGTTGAACAAGTTTCTCCTATAGTAAAATGACTATATGTGCTGTAATATGAGAGGGGTTGCAGCGCCCGCTAGTGGCTAAATGTAGAAATTGTTGACCCTATCTAGTAAAACATGAGAGATGGCGAAAGAATGTCAATTACAAAAAAGTGGAAAATCCTCGATTTAGTATGAAAGGATGTCTTACATGTAAAAATAACTTTATTAGAATCTCTAAGATTGTTTTTCGAAAATTTAACTTTTCAGATCTTCTCATACAGTTATTTCCACATGTAAGATATTCCATTCTATATGGAGGTTGCTCTCAACTTTTGTAATTGACATCTTTGGCTATCTCATATTTTTCATGATAGGGTCGACGATTTCCCCATTTAGCCACTAGTGTGGCTAAATGGGGTGTGCACCCCATTTAGCCACAACCACTTACAAATGATATAGCATAGTCATTTAACTATACGTTGAAACTTGTTGTACTATTCCAGCTTTATCGGTTCAAGATATATTTGAGTGTATCGGGACATTACTTTTCACCCGGCCCGGGACACTCGGCCATAACATCTTAAGTCAGATGGCACGGGATGACCTAAGTATTCCATATACTTTTGTGTTATTATTTCCCAAATGTAAGTGTTCTTAGTCTTTCATAGACTTATAGAGACAGTTTTCGAATCAATTACTATGGCGTATGTAGTTGCAAATCTCACACAAAGTAGATGCTTTGAATCTTGCTTTATTTACTTTATACCGAAGAAGCCCAAAATGAAACAAAATTTTTCTTGTGAAATAAAGTGAGTTTTTTCCAGTGTTCTATACTTGTTTCGATTAAATATATACTTTTTAATAATGTAGAAATCATCCTGCTGTTTTTTTTTAAATTCATTATCACATTAAAAAATTATTTTTTAATAAAAGGATTGACAGAAGTTCATTGATGAAATTAATGTATAAAACATAGAGCATTTTTCTTCAACAGATTCTTCCATTATTTCTTTATCTTTTACTCGTTGCTTTCTTTCCTTTTCCTTCTTTTTGCTTTTTTTTTTTTTTTTTTTTTTTTAAACATGAAATAAACTTACGTGGCTTTAAAATAAAAATTCATCAAAATAGACCTCCATAACAGAAAGTATACACATTTATGTAAATAATAAGAATGAGTGGCGAGTGAAACAAGAGGGGGTGCTCGATGATTCAAGAAAGTGGGAGGGAAAATATTACATTCTGAGAAAGTTTTCCCAGTTCTTTTGGTGTGGAAGCTCCGTCACGATTTCATTAATGTGTCAGACTTTGAAATGGTAAATGTCGATCAGGCAAAACAAGGGGGAATGAATTAAAAGCTACTGGTAATTTTACAGCAGCAAATAAAGGGAGAACGGCTAATTCATGTCGTGCAAGAAAGATTAGACCAGAGAACAAGATGATTGAAGATGAATTATGAATTTCATGCATAATTAGGCTTAATTTTAAACCGGAATAAAATAAGAGTTTTGAGGTATTTGAAAATGCATTTCTGCTAGTTTTTCCCAGTACTACCATGATTCAGTTCCTATTAGTCTTCCATAGTGTTACTGTCGGGGGTGTGGGACAGTGGCCCCAGGCTCCTCGGTAAACCGTCAGAAGTCTCTAAAATTCGAGTTTTAAGCTTTTACATTCTTTTATTTGTATGTAAAGGTGGAATTGTACAATCAAATTTTTACCAACTTCCTAAAAAGCTGGAATTATACAAATTATGTACAAAGGTGTGTTTGCAATGCCAATACAACATTTTAATATTTTCACAACTTAATTATAAATTAATACTTTTTTTCGTTAACTTATGACGTGTGATAAATCTCCCAATATTTTTTGTAATTCGTAAAATTGTATAATAGGAATTGGAAAAAACAATGGTTTTATCGATGCGTCAATAAACGTTCGCCAAAATATGTCATATCACTGTGAAACTGCAACAAAAAAACATTTAAAAAACAAAAACAAAATAAATAAATAAAAAACAAAAGTAAAAAATGCGGATAAATATTTTTAAATATACGATTTCATCAGTCAATAATTTAATATTAATTAATTTACGATTATACGTTGAGAAAACAATATAGGAATCCTAAAAGATATTTTAAATAATGTTTATTTTTTTCTCTTCCTGCTGCCCTATCTTAAGGGTGTATTCGAAAAAATATTTTTCCACCTTCAACAGCTCGAAATTTTCTGAGACATTTTCAGACTCATTTTTAAAAATAAGAACAGGAAACTTACTGAGGTGATTTTTGAAGAGATGTTTAAGAGGCCGTGTGATTTCATTTTTCGCTCAGTTAGAATTTGACCTTTAAACCATTATTTTCTCAGTATGACTTTTTTTTTTTCATCCCCAGATCTCCTGCTTCGGAAAATTCGGTTCAAAACGCCCACTTTGAGATAATTTTTTACAATATTTTCTGCATTTATCAAAAAATCGAGAAGCACGGCACATTTTGTAGTTTCAAAATAAGAGAATTTCCCAGTTTGATGCGTTTGAGAGCAAAAATGAATCAGAAAATAAGCAGTTTGGACTGGAATACACACTTAACACATTGCCGACGGGCAATTTTTATCAAATCTGAATTTGAAAACAGTAGCTCCTCCCTGTTCTGAAAGTCTTTTGTAAATTGGTGTTCTAGATAGGTTTCCCAAGTTTATGCGTCGAGAAATATATTTTTATAATTATTTTTACGAATTTAACATAAAGTGTTTTACAGTCTAAAAAAAATAGGGACAACATGATATAAATGCATTTTCTGTAAGATAGAAGCCACGCCCTTAGTCAATGATGTTTTTTGAAGGAAAACGAGAATTCTCGTTTCCCATCGTGAATGTGTTAAAAATGAAACAAATAAAAAATTATATATCTTTTAAATAAATTTACCTGCTGGCTCTTTCTACCAAGCGTAGAAAAACTAGTACATTTTTCATAATAGAGATCTTTGCCCAAATGTAATGAATCTATTGAACGAAATTTTTGGGAAAAAACATGAATTGCAGTGAAAATACTAGGCGTTTTCATTGCACTAATTTAAAAAAAAAAAAAAAAAAAAAAAAAAATGGTCATTTTCCCACCCTATTCTGACCAGAAAATCAGAGTTTTAACTTTTTACGGCTGCTCTTTCATCTTCACCTAACGCTTCATTTATAATAGCTGTTTCATAATAATAGAAGCCACCAGTCCATCAGAAGAAAATAACTCGGTTAAGCGGGACTCTACTGCAGTGCAAAACATATTTCAATTTTAAGACTTAAAGCACGCGTTTTATTTTATGTAAAATGACGTCATTCGCATCCGTTTAAGAATTCCACATTTACGATCTACTCTTAAACATCTACATCACTATCGCGAAATAATGCCCAAATGCAGCAAAAAGATGCTGTCATTCAAGAAAATCGAACCCCTCCCCCCCCCCCCCCAAAAAAGTCTATCTAATGATTCATAGATATACTTAAAATTAAATATAGTTTATAATAGCTCCATTGTTTTAACAGAAATCATTCGTTTATATATTTTTTCAAAATAGCACGTATTTTAATTCCATTTTCTTTCGGTTGTTATGAGAAAATGGCAACAAAAATATAAAATTACTATTTTAGAACTATTTTCCTTTACTTTCTACAGAAATGGAGTACTTCCGTTGCCAATATTAAGCAAATGGCTCTAAAAACTACAAAAAATTAATATTTCAAAAATAAATGGAGATACAGTTTTCAAACAAAATGCATCCAATACGACAGTATAAAAATCAAAAATGTACGATGCTTAGAAGTTTAAAAAATTGCTACAGAGTATTTAATCGTACTTGCTTTGTTTTACGGCTGGCTTCTGTAAGGTAACGTTATTTTTTGGAATACACAAAATAAGCTGGGAGAAAGAAGTAGCATACCGTACCGGAGGCTAATAAACGTACTATAAATAAGAAATTTACTTAATTAAATGTGTCTTACTTGTATGGAATAGTGAAATAATTTCAATTTGATTTCATTGATTAAATAAAATTTGCTGATTCGAATATGATTATTTAACTTGAAAAACCAAAAACTTGGTAACTATGCGTTTGAAAATATACTTATGGTATGTATTCACTGAGTTTCCAATGTAAATACCTTTTTAAACTGTTTTAACATTAATTAGTAAATTCTACTGAAAGAAAGAAAGAAAAAAAAAAAAAAAAACCTACACTAGTCATGCGAAGAAACTTGCAATCTGATGTTAATCCTATAGGAGTATGTTCTTTACAAATTTCCTGGCTTGCATTTTAATATTTTTAAATGACTTTGCAAGCATTGGATAACTGAGGTCGATATCCTATTTTGTTAGTTTGTACTTTTTCGATTTTGGTTGCAGATTTTTTTAATATAAATTTACATTCACTTTCGGAACCGGTTACGAAAGTGAAATTAAATGAAAAAAAAAAATCTACAACCAAAATCAAAAAAGTACAAACTAACAACGTTAGAGATCAGCCTCAGTCATCCAATGCGAAAAAAAAAAATCATTTAAAAATATTATAATGCAAACAAGAAATTTGAAAAGAACGCTGCTATTGGTTTAATATTAGCTTCCGAGTACGTTCGCGTAACTAGCGTAGGCTCTTAGAAGCCACACTACTGTTATTATATATATATATATTTTTTTTTATTCTGCATATTGTAAAAGTAATTTGCTAGATTGATTATGTGAGTTAAGTATAATCAGGACTTTCATCCAATTTCTATTATGAATGTATTTTCTTTACGAATTTTACTCACCTTTTTGTCTACATATTGTGGCTTATAAAAAGTGGATTCCAGATTTCAACTTTAAAGGATATCAGAATAAGTTTAACCAAAGAGAGAATTAATAATTTGTAATAAGATTTTATTTCATAATCTTATCTAAAATCTCAATATCAAATTTTGCGCAATTTTCATATAATAACGGGAAAAAAAAAGAAGAACGTGGAGGAAAACATCCTGAGAATGATAAAGTCTAATTATCGTGTTTATTTTTATTTATCTGCAATCTTTGGCTGGCCCTTTGGTTTGATTGCTGATAATTCGAATTAAGAAATCACTTAACTGTTTATCTTGAAACTGAGTCAGTTTTTAAGCTGTCAATATCCTTGATATATGCTATTTATAGCCCCATTTTTCACTTATATCTCCTTTTAATATTTTGTAAGATCAGCCTTATAAATCTAATAAATTCAATATCAACAAAAAATTCATTGAATTTAATAGGCTCCGTGTGAAAATTAATCGAGATTTGATAGGTGTGTCATCCTCGGCGACCACTCGATCGTGATAGCCGATGCGAATGTGTCCTTTCTCCAATATATCATCGGCATTGACAATAATAACACAACGCTCTTCAAAAGTTCATCAATATTTCATAAGGAAACATGATTAATTGATCCCTCTTTCCTGACGTCCGCTATGTCGCGATTACAATCAGGGGGAAAAAAAGTGTCGCAGATGACGATCAAGTGGGTATTGAAGTGTGATTCGATGTTGAAATGCTACTGAAAATGGCACCACATTTAGATATAAAAAATTATTTCTTTTCCTTTATTAAGAAGAATAATGAGAACGAAACCTGCGATGTGTAAGTAGACATTTGATAGACGGCGCCGTTGTGGTTAGGGGTAACAACAATTTCATATTCGCAATTATAATTGCCACATATACATCATCTAATTATCAAGATAAGATATGAATAAGTAATGGATTTTTCAACTTTTACGGTTATAACTTAGCCCAGGGTCGGCGAACCTTTTTACATCCGCGTGCCAATAATAAAAAAAAAAGCAACAGAACATGGCGTGCCAACAACGCCACCCCCACGTCCCATTCCGGCAAAAAAATAGCGAATTAATTTAATAGTGAATTATAAATTAGTTTAATTCTTATAATAATAAATATTAGTGTCAAAATTATTTATTATTATTATTAGATTATTATAAATATAGCTAACATACCTACAGGTAATACACGCATTAAATTAAACAATATTTAATATAGAAAACTCGAACCAAAATATTTTTCACATTTAAAAATTAATTAATCATAGAAACAGTTATAGAAAAAATATAATTATAGTTTTAATTTCATTTTAAAAATGTTTTAGCAATCAAATTATTATTTTTTCATAACTTATAAAAAAAAGGGCATGTTTTATTAGTTTTATTAATACTTTTCTCATTTAAAGATCAATTAACAAATTCTAGCAAAAGTTATATAAAACCCCATATGCTGGTCAAAACACGTTAAATTATGCAGAAAAATTAAAGCAAAGAATAATTTTATTTGCTAGATTTCTATGCGAACCATTGGTGTAATCATAACGAAATCGAGGAAATGGAGAGTTGGAAAGGGTAAAATATTTCTAAGCGGGAAAGTTCAGTGATATAACAAGTACCTATTATAGAAAACAATAGCTATTTTCAATTAAGTTCTGTGTATTAATAAAAAAAGAATAACGAGGTGCAGAATTTTGGGAATTTTACTGAACTTTGATTTAGATATTCAATCAGCGGCGTGCCAAATATATCTTCCCGCGTGCCATAGGCTCGCCAACCCTGACTTAGCCCATCGGATGGTTACGCTAAATTTTTACTATGATTTGTTAGCTTGGTGGACATACATTTGTTTGCAGACTAAAGTTACCGATACCAGACGCTATTGATTTTAGACAATTTGTAAAATATTTAGAGAAATACTTAAAAAATTGTTATTCAAATTCGAGGATATAAAGAAAAAGTTTGAGCTCTTTTTTTTTTTTTTTTTTTTTTGTGGGGGAGGAGACGATTGAGTTTCAAGGGCTATTAGTATGGCAATAACAAATCAGAGAAATTCTGCGATATATAAATGTCAAATATTTCCAAATACTGTTAACAATCGCATTTGATAGACGGCGCTTTTGTGGTTTAAGGGTAACAACAATTTCGTACTTGCAATTATAATTGCCATATATACATTATCTAATTATCAAGATAAGATATGAATAAATAATAGATTTATCAACTTTTGCGGTTATAACTTAGCCCATAGGATAGTTACGCTAAATTTTTACTCTGATTTGCTCACGTGGGGGACATACACTTTACAGACTAAAGTTACCGGACGCTGTTTATTTTAGACAATTTGTAAAATATTTAGAGAAATACTTAAAAAATTGTTATTGAACTTTGAGGAAGGATATAAAGAAAATATTTGAGTTCTTTTTTATTCTGGGACGATTGAGTTTCGAGAGCAATTAGTATGACAATAACAAATCAAAGAAATTCTGCGATGTATAACAGTAAAAAAAAAAATCGTAAATGTTGTCGGCTATGTTTGATTTATGATGGAAAAGAGTAATTTGTGTAAAGCCACTTATCGTCCTGCTACTTTCAGAAAATAAATGAAATTTAGCTCACTACATTGCCGATATCTTCCTGAATTTTCACGCTATTTGATTGGTATTTTTGTATAAGTTGCTCTATATAGCTGACTATAAAAGTATGAAAGAAAAATGTTCATTGTAAAAAAAACATGTCGTTATTGTTCCTGCCATTTATGTTGTATTTTTCCAAGCACCGATACTGTGAAAGGGAATTCAAGCAACAAGTGACCTAAAAATCCAATTCTTTTTGTCATGTGTATCACGTAGCTAATAGGAACGCCACTTTCCCCAGACTTGAGAATTTTACAGCACTCTTAAATAAGCAGCTTATAAATTTTACAGCAACTGTGTTGGAAGCCGGTGTGACAGCACCTTTTGTTGTAAAATACAGCAATTTTTCCTGCACTTTATGTTGTAATTTTTTAAGCACCGATGCTGTGAAATCGAATTCAAGCACCGATGCTGTTAGAGCGAATTCAAGCAACAAGTGAAGTAAAAATCGAATTGTTTCTGTTACGTGCAAAACGCAGCCAATAGCAGGCTCTCCTGAAACTTCAGAAATTTTACCGCACTATTAAATACAGCAGCTCATAAATTTTACAGCAAGTGTGTTGGCAACCGAGGTGCCAAAGCGAATTCCGCCAAAGCGATTAATGAATGATTTCTGGCATTCAATAAATCTACAAAATTTTGGAACAATATTACTAAACAAATAATGCAAAGGTGCTTCAAGAATAAATTTAATCGTTTCCAATTAGAGATGGGAAATATAGTTACTTTTGGTTAACAAGTTACATTGTTCCACACTTGTACTTAAAAATAACAGGTTCCAACAACCTGTTATTTTTATAACATATAACTAATCGCTGTGTATCCGGTCGACGGGTATTTTAATTAGAAGGCCTTTCAAAAAAATGTCTGAAGTAATTTTTTTGACGCAATTATAAATGCTGTTTTATATTCAGATGAATCAGAATCTGTTTGTGGCTAAAAACTTAATTTTTTGCAAGACAAAAACTTACCTAGTTATAATACTTTGAATTTCATGCATTTTTGGCGTTTTCTGACACTAAAAACATGTTTTTCCATTTATGGTGATTAAAACATTGAAAATTCATAAAATTCCAAGTATCATAACTCAGTAAGTTTTGACCATACAAGAATAAATTTTTGCTGTTTTACTTGTTAAAACATGGAAAAACTTTTTCTAAATAAAACTTATAGGATGCAGGCATATGTATAAAATTTCTAATTCCTTATCTATTTAAAAAGTAATTGTTGTAATGTAAATCGATTTTTATGGGATGAAAAACAAAATTTGAAGCATTTTTGAAACTGGCCATGCCTCTAAAACTAACGGCTTAGAAATTAGTTATTCGTAAACGATAAGAAACACGCACTGTATAATATTAAACGCAGTTTTAAAAACACGATTTCTAAAAAAAATTGCATACAGCATAGATTATGAAACACTTTCCAACACATTCAGAATACTATAACAAAATTTCACAATTACAAAGGTGGGAGATGACGTCTTAATAAACAATTTGGAAAATGCAGAATGCATTTGAAAACACGATTTCTGCTATTACCAGGAATAGTCGTTAAAATATACGTTTTTTTTGCAGCCCTGTATATGATCTACAGATATGCATGCATACTACATAATATGCTAAATGTCAGTTCAGTTAAACGCATAGCCGCAGTTAATAATTTCCGCTTAGCAATTTCAGCTAATAGAAGAATGTTGTTGAGAACTTTTGTTCGACCTTGTATATGATCTAGAATTTATACACACCAAGTAATATTTAAAAATAGTTAAATTTCAAAATGAAAACGCACTTCCAGCAATTATTGTGAGTAGGTTTCAATAATTCAATTATTGCTCATTTTCTTCTATATCGAAATACTTTTGTGTGTTCATATAAATAAACGATAAGTTCCTTGCACACCATATTCTATAGTAAGAACCTTGCAGTACACCTCAATGATTCATATCAATTTAAATGTGTTTTAAATACTGTAATATCATTAAAATACACGGCAAGC
Source organism: Maratus speciosus (assembly GCA_963932465.1). Taxonomy (NCBI): domain Eukaryota; kingdom Metazoa; phylum Arthropoda; class Arachnida; order Araneae; family Salticidae; genus Maratus; species Maratus speciosus. The sequence continues at coordinate 608,165,228 of OZ010789.1, read as the reverse complement.
GATTTCCCCCCATATACCGTAATGTAACGGAATTCTTTTGAACGGCCCTGTAAATGAACCAAAAATGCTATACACTTCTTTTTCAATACCGAACAAGCCATACAAGCCCAAGAATAACATATATCCATTTCATGGCAATCGGGCAATATTTACACGAGTTAGAGCAAGGACAGACAGACGGACTAAGAAACCGAATTCATAAACACTTTTCAACTACGGTGGAAAGTACCAAAAAAGAGAAATTTGATCCCCGACTTCATAGCAACCATATCTGTCAACGCATATTCCAAGCTAATTTCACAAGAACACAAAAATATTATTTATATACTTTTAATCAAATGATATTCGTCCAAACAAATTTCGTTCGTACAAATATGTTTTTCAAATTAGTTATGTGCACTAAAATTATGTTTTCTCACAAATTATAGGAGGCTATTTTCTTTCTTTTTTTTCAGCGCAATAAAATCACAGAAATTGAATGTTTTCCGGCTCCCATTAAACGCAATGATAAAACAAAAATATTAAAAAATACTTGGCCAAAAAGCGAAATTTATAGTGCGAGAATCACCCCCCCCCCCATAAAAAAACAAAAAACAAAAAACAAACCCTCCATGAGTACGTAGTAATAACCCTTTTAAATATTCAAAGAAACTGTCCATAAATATCTCTCATTCAAAATCTCAACACAGATTAAATCCTTTCCCATTATTTTCTCAGAATAATTACTCGACTTGCAAAACACTCTTTCATTCATTCCACTGAGACAAAATTATCCTTTAGTGTATTTTTTAAACCTAAAACACTTTGGTAGCAAATGTTTCAAAATAAGCAAATGTTATATTGACCGCAGAAAATTTTAAGAGATAAATAATTGCAAATATGTGCTATTATCTCTGTTTATACAGATGCTTACTAAACGATAATAGATCACTTTATACGTTAAGAACTAGATTTACTGATGGCGTAATGAAAAATTTTCCGAATGAATTGAGACATTATCTGTGGTTAGTTTTCCACTGCTGTTTTCAATTGAAATCAATCTAAGTTCTAATGTACACGTTTTAAACGCGGTAATCAATTAAAAAATTATAAATTCCTGCATTTTATTTGGATGCAGTCAAACAGTGTTTCGTAATTTTTGAAATGGACTTTCTATCCAAAATCGAGAATTAAAATTTTTAAGGCATAAATTTATAAATAAATGCATTTTACTTAAACGTTTCAAAAAGGTACTTTTTATAAATTTAATGATTCTAAACTCGAGTTTTGCTGTTTTGTTTATTTTTTTGTTTATTTTTTATTTACTTTATTTATTTTTTTTTTTTTTTGTGTGTGTGTGTGTGGGGGGGGGGGGGGGGTAAAAAACGATGCTTTTAAATTATGTAAAATTGTTCAATTTTAGTTTGGAATATTGAACAGGCGTGTTGTTGTGCTATCTTTAAAAAAAAAAAAAAATCCTCGAATTTTTGCAACACCATGTTCAAAGAAATCCATTGTAATTCCTATTCCTCATTTCTGATGTGTAACTGGGCTATATATTTGGCAATATAATTCATAGGTATATAAATTTAATTTACTCATTGAAAATTAGAAGCAAAACAAGAAAAAAAAAGCACGAAAGTGTATTTTTAGTTGGAAAAAGACTGGTTAAGTCAAAAGTTAGACAAAACTTTGCTGGGTTTTAGAAAGTCAAACTTAGCTTTTTGAGGAAATGCTAAATGAAAACAATTAATATATATATTAATATATATATACGATTCATGCGTACAAAACATCTCAAGCATGAGCTTTTTTCTTACCAATTTTCAGATATTTTTCTGATCTACTATTTGTTTCAGTGTTTCGTTTATGCTCTGCTTTGCACAGTCAGAATCGGAGAAAGTGATGGTGGTGACCTAGCATCAGGCACCAAGCCGGAAAAGCGTTTAATTAGTGCTGCAAGTTGTTAGTATTCATGCATTGGGGATTGATGAAATGTAAAATAAATTTTTAGCCCCACACATCTAACAGAGTCATCTATAACTAGAGATTGAAGATGAGCACGTCTCAAAAGAAACGATTGAGGACGTTTTTAGTGAATGTTGTTCTATTTTAGAGACACGAAATTGAATTCTTGAATAAGGCAAATGAATGAAGACGCTGCCATTTAAAACCATATGTTATTTAATTAACAAGGACTTTTCCGTAACATATTAATGGAATATTAGGTTCCAACATAGTAACAGTGTTTTTTTTTTTTTATCCTAATACGTTAAATAATACCCATCCCTATTTCCAATATACTTGAAAACACTTCATGAATTAGGTTTTTCTGTTTGCCGTCTGTCCGTGGTTTAACTTGCGTAAATACACTCGGATTCCTATACACTTGATACATGCCATTAAGGTTTACTATGTCATGTCCTGTATCGAGAATGAAGTTTACAGCATTTACAGTTCGTTTTCATAGACAATCAAAAGCAATTTTAATGAGGTTATATTATTTCAAACTGTTGAAGTGTGTAACCCCTGACAGGAATACTTAAAAACCTTTTTGCGATCTAATTTCAAGACTTTTAACTTTCACTTTTCTAGCTTCGAGAAGATTGCATATTTGCGGTTTTGCCTCTCCCATCTTCTACATCTACACTGTATATGTAATTATTGTGCGGACTTCATCTACGACTAGACTATGACCTTTTCTTTTATATATTCTTTTTTAGAACTCCCTTTGCTGTGTTTGTATGATGTCGTGTTTAATAGGCTCCGAGAAGAATTTTATTCTCTCGGTGCATCTTCTGTATAGTATTATATATTAACCAAGAAGATTTTCATGAAAGATATTGAGTGGATATAAAAATCATCACTTCAACCATCCATAATACGAAAATTATAATAATGCAAATTATAAATAATATCATTTCTATTTTACACTCTAGATAAGCACAGTGAAATGCGAAACAACGGTGCAATTGCAGATATCTTTCGGATCTAAAGAAAACGGGATTGGGGTCTAAACAGCGCTACTGAGTGCAGGTAAGAAATATCTTTTCCTGTTTTATTGCATCTTGTTGATAATTTGAAAAGTAAAGAAAAATTATGCACACTTAAATCTAGAGTGGAAATATTATTTATAAAACAAACAGATTGAAATTTTATACATCATAGCATTGATGTCCATTTACAGCGACATACAAAATACTTCGATTATAGGAACTGTCTATGAACAATAATTGCTGGAAGTGCGCTTTCAGATGCTGTACGCGTTTTTAAAATAAGCTAATTTTTTGCCTATTAGTTGGTCTATATAAATTCTACAGATTATATATAGGGCCGCACAAAAGATCTCAAATGCATTTAAATTTATTGGTGGAAATTGCTGAAAGGGAACTTTTAACTGTGCTATGCGTTTCTTAGCTGAACTAAATTTTAGCATGCTAATGCAGTATATACAATTCTACAGTGCCTGATTTATGGCAGGGCATTCGGGGGTACGGGCCCAGGGCCCCTGATTTTCAGGAGCCCCCAAATGCTGCTGAAAGTTTTTCCATTAAATGCCCGAGATCTGATGTCGTCTTTACATCTAATGGTTACAATTCATCCTACAGTGTTCGCATTGTACTTTTATAACATCCAATATTTTGTCTATATCAATGTCTATCGCATATTTTATCTAATGGCTACATTTCATTCTACAGTGTTCGTAATGTATTTTTATAACATCGCATATTTTGTCTGAAACATCCACATGTAATTACTTAATTTTAGTGAATATTTCATTTTATCACTTTAAAAAATATATTTTATTTTTAATTCTTATTTAATCCTATATTCCTGTTTTCGTCAGATTCTTTGGAGGTTGGTGAGCGTATCTCGTAGGCGGCAGAGCCCCCTAATATTTTGAATAATTGGAGACTGGTATTGTGGAAAAGTTATTAATAGTTGTTGCATGCTTTATCATTCCATTTACATAGAATTGCATTGGAAAAGATGATCAGTACCGCACAATTTATTATAAAATGTCTACTCATTAAATATCTTAGTTGTGAAATATTTACTTAAAAGTAAATTAATGATTATCAAATTTAATTTTTTAATGGCTATTTTAAAATAATTATTAAAGTCTAGTGGTTGACTTAGTAAGTACCTTTTTCAATTTTTTTTTTACTCAATCCCCCTGTAAGCATAGGTGCAAGGGGGCCCCCGTAAGCATGTGTGGCCGGGGTCCCCAAATTTTTAAATCGGTCCCTGCAAATCTATAGATTATATACATGGCTGGACAAATGGATTCGGGTATTTTTTCGACTATTGGTGTTAATTGCTGAAATTGGGTTTTCATTTTTCTTTTTTTTTTTAATGCATTTTCCAAATTGTTCACTTAGACATCATCTATCATTTTATTACTACGAAGTTGTGACTACGAAGTTGTGTTACATTATTCTGAATGTGTTGGAAAGGGTTTCATAATCTATACTTGACGCATGATTTTTCATTCTTGTTTAGTTTTGTAACAGTATTGGGAGTATGTTTGGAAATTATGCACACATAAATGTAGATAATAAAATGACAATGGTATAGCCATTTTCGGAAGCTCCAAAGTAGTGACTTTGTTCTAATGACATGACAAAAAAAAAATTAACAAGAGAACCATATTTGGTGCTGCTCGCACCTATCATTGAGACCTGATGCGTTTTAAAGACCTTTTTTAGGAAGTTTAAGAATCGATAATATTTTTCTGTTACAATAATATTTTCTGATTTTACAGCAGCATACCTTTCTGAAAATGCAACTTTTGAAAAACTTATCGGACTATTAACATAGAATTTTTTTTTAAAGAAAAGCATTTAAAAATGAAAATTAGTCTATAATAGGTATAAAATATTGAAAAAAGTTTAAATATTCCTTCAAGAACCTACGATTTTGATTTTGAAAAATTATAACGTTACATTCACATTTTTGGCGGGGGAAAAATGGGCGGTTTTTTTTCAAAAGTAGAGCTTTCCGGTAACAAAAACCGAATGCCATACCAGCTTCTCGTGTGTTATCAGTACTTTGGACTTCACTAGAAATTGTAATGTCTGACCTAAATAGGCACAGTAAATCTTCTAAATTGTATAAAACTATTATTCTACTTTATGATTAGTTTTATCAAAAGACACAACATTTAATACAACAATATTTCATTTTAAACATTCGATACTTTATTCCATCAGACTTCAAAAGGAAACAGTTTTCTTATTTTGTATTTCACACACACACACACACACACACAAAAAAAACCGAAGTTTTCAATGATACTATTTATACATTTATCGTCTGCATAGAAAAAAAACCTTATTCTTGTTTTGTATGCTATCAATTATCAAACTAATCGCAATCTGATTTAATTCTAATACATTCACTTCAGGGATAAAGTGGGGCTAAAAATTTGTAGCGCTATATTTGGCGACTTAACTCACTTTTGCGTGAAATAAACAAATAAAAATCCAATAATAAAAAATTAAAAGTATAAAAAAGTATATAAAATATGATTTTAACAGAGAAATTTTATCGGTTCTCTAACTTTTATGCATAGGGCTATAAAATGCACCAGGTCTCGATGCTAGGTGCGAGCAGCACCAAAAGTGGTTCCCTTGTAAGCCTAATTTATTCAATTTCTTATATTTTACCGTTCACATTGCTGGCGCTGATTAAGTCGTTTACGTTCATTATGCTGAATTAATACCTTTTAGATTAAACGATCTCTAATTATTTTTTATGTTATTTAAACATTTATATTTTTGCATATTTTTTAAGGTAATGATACTTTGATTTTTTAAAAACTTAAATGAGACGCAATCGCCGATATGAACGGCACAATGAACTACTTTGGTATGCAACAGTTTTATATGAGACATTATAGACTAGTGAAAATTCTATACCATGACGCAGCACATATGCTATAGAAAACAAGTGGGGTAAGTGTAATCACAGATCGCACAGAGGGTTTCGTTTAATATTCCTTTCAAAACACCTTATCCTTTTGAAAAATCTGTTAGTTCTAAATTTCGCAACCAGGGGCGCACTTTATTCTAAACAAACCTCTATCCGAACGAAATTCCGTTTTACATACTATCCGTATATATATTAGTCGAAGGGATTGTGCCCATAGCACCCGAGATAAGTAGGTGCCCCTGGCGGTAAAAAGTGAAACTAAAATACCTAAGGCTATGGTGCATAATATGAAAGAATGGTCAAATGGGTGTCGGCAAAAGTTGGAAAAGTGCTCCCCACGTGAAAAGGGCGGAGGTTAGAAAAAATGCTTAAAATATACAAGTTAGAGCACGGAGGAGTAAATAATATAAGACTTTTTGAAAATTTTATGACTTGTCGTGTGGTCTGAGGTATTCAGCTATATGTATGCAAAAATTCATGTCTTCAACTTAATTAGGGGCTCTCTTAGAAAGAATTGCTTAAAATACATGTGTGGTAGCTCAAAGGGTTAAACGTAAGACTTTTTAAGATTTTATGATTTGTCGCCTGGCCTCAGGTGTTCTGACATAAGTATGCAAAATTTCAAATCTCCAATTTAATAAGGGGCTCAGTTAGCAAGAATTGCTTAAAATACACATGTGGGAGCCCAAATGGTTAAATGTACGACTTTTTCAAAATTTTATGATTTGTCGTATGATGTGTGGTGTTCATCTATAAGTACGCAAAATTTCAAGTCTCCAACATGCATAGTTTCTGAGAACGGGCTCTGTGACAGACAGACAGACAGAGGAGCGAGACGAATATGGTTTTATCAGATGAACGAAACCCTAAAAAACAAGAACCTAAAAGAATGCATCAGACATAGATTATGGAACCCTTCCCAATACAAACAAATTATTATTAAGAAAGTTCATTTTTCTTTTTTTTTTAATACACTGAAATGAGATATCTAAATAAGCAATTTAAATAAAATATACCGAAAACAAATTTTCCCCATACACCATAATGCAATAGAATTCTTTTGTGTGTCTCTGTAAGCGAACCATAGATGCTACACACTTCATTTTCATTATAAAACATTCTACAGTGAACTTCATTAACATATAAAAATTACATGTCAGTCCGAGTATATTTACACGATTTAGAGCACGGACAGATGGCCAGCAGATAGACAAACCGAATTCATAAACACTTTTCAACGCGCAAAGTTGGAAAGTGTTAAATAGTACACAAATTGTTCATGCACCCTTCTTTATTTTTTCCGTTTTTTAAGGGTTGGGGAATGGGAGGGGTAATCCAGTTTTTTTTAATATAAAGATTTTGGGCCAAATTACTTCTTGGTTAATATTGAATGGACTTTTAACCATAATGGAAGATTAAGAAATCTAAAAATCTTAGGTAGCTAAAATTATAAGTTTATATGGATTATAAATGAATTATAATAATGAGGTCTAATCATTTATAATAATGAATTATTATAAATGAATTAGTTTTATAAAATATAGTTGCAATATATAAACATCCTTCCCTTCAGAAATTCATTCAAAGTGTTCATTCAAGTGTTAACAAGTTTTCAAAATATAAACGTCCTTTCCTTCTTAGAAATTCCTTCTAAGTGAGCATTCAAATGTTCAATTCATTCAAAGTGTGAAAAAGTACCCCAAATGTTTCATGCATCCTTCTTTCTTTTCCTGATTTTTAGTGAAGTTTCTGTCGTATAGTCATAAAAATTTGGTTAATATTGAATGAGCATTTAACACAATGAAAAATTAAGAAATCTTAACATCTTAGCTATTAAAAATTATTAGTTTTGATAAATTAATTTGCTTTTAAAATATAGCTGTAAAATATAAACGCCCTTTCCTTCAGAAGTGTTCATTCAAGTGTTAACTTTTTGTTAACAAGTTGTCAAGCTATACACATCCTTTCCTTCTTAGAAATTTCTTGTCAGTGAACATTCAAATGTTCAGTTCATTCAAAGTGTGAAAAAGTACCTAAATTTTTCATACATCTTTCTTCCTTTTCCTGCTATTTTAGAGAATGGGTGGAAGGGGTAATACGGTTATTTTTATTTAGAGAGTGATGCCAAATTACTTCTTGTGACGACGGAACTTAGCTACGCCACTGTTTCGGATAACTTGATTGGTGGGGCTTCCGTGGGCGAGTGGTTAAGGCACCACGCCGCTAATCGCTTGGGAGCGTAGGAGGCTTGCTGGGTTCGACTCCCGCTAGCTCCGTTGTACGCTCTTTGTGCAGCTCCCGGCTGTTTATCTCTGGTGTTGTAAATTTTCTTGTGCTATCTCGTCCTTGTATGTTGACGAATTTGTTATGTAAAAAAAAAAAAAAAAAAAATGTAATTATTTCTGTGTATAAAAATAAAGGATCGTTCGAGGCGACAGACATTGTAGCTATCGGCCCCAAAGCAATTCCCACTTCGTTGGTCTTCAAAGTTCAAACTTGATTGGTGAAGTTTCTGCCGTATAGTAAAAAAAAATTGTTTAATTTTGAATGAACATTTAACATAATGGAAGACTGAGAAATATTAACATCATAGCTAGTTAAAAATTATTACTTTTGATAAATGAATTTGCTTTTTAAAATATAGCTGCAAAATATAAACGTCCTTTCCTCCAGAAATTCCTTCCAAGTTCATTCCTTCAACACTTTGCTAAGAAGTTGTCAAAATATAAACGCCCTTTTCTTCTTAGAAATTAATTCAAAGTGAACATTCAAATGTTCAATTCATTCAAAGTGTGAAAAAGTACCCAAATTTTTCATCCACCCTCCTTTCTTTTTCTGATGTTTTAGAGAGTGGGTGGGAGGGGTAATAAGGTTATTTTTATTTAGAGGGTGGTGCCAAATTACTTCTTGAGAAGGCGGACCTTAGATACGCCACTGTGTTGGATAACTTGATTGGCGAATTTTTTATCGTATAGTCCTAAAAGTTTGGTTAACCCTTTCATGACTAAGTGAAACATTTTCCCCATTTTAAAATAGGTTATTGTCGTATTTAATTATAACCTTATCTGCATTTTTTATACAGAATGTCAAATTAGAACGTATGCCAAACGCAATTACGTAAAAGAAGTACAAATTATGCTAAACGCCGCATAGAATATAGGATGCATAATATACCGGGTGAGCAAAAAGTCCGTATTAACTTTAAAAATTCATAAAATCCGAAAAAATAACCGAAATGAAAAACGGTTTGCAGGGTTAGCATCTATAGGTCACGGGAATTTTTTTATGACAGGAAAAAATGATTAAAAAACAGCCAATAGGTGGCGCTGACGTACCCAAATCAAATAAAAGATACGCAAATAAAGAACATAATGTTTCCAAATCGTTTGTTACAGCTCTATGTGTTCTACATGACCACCACCACAGGGGATGACACATTGGAGTCGAGTCACAAATCAGGCAACGGCAGAGTGTAGCAGGTCTGGATGTATACATGGCACTTCTCGGCGGATTGCATCTTTCAGCTCCGACAGATTAGACTGACCGGATCGATACACTCGGGATTTCAAATACCCCCATAACCAGAAATCTGCCGGGGTCAAATCTGGAGACCGAGGAGGCCAAGGGAACTTGCAACACCTGCTGATGATATTGCCTTCCCCGAACGTCTGTATCAGGAATTCATTGACAGAAAAAGCAATGTGACAAGGGGCTCCATCTTGCATAAACGTGACGGTAGAAAGCGCATCTTTTTCACGCAAACATGGTATGACCTTCTCACGCAGAAGCATTAAATAACACTGAGTATTTACCGTAACCGTTTTCCACCCATTTACTCGGTAAGGTGTTTCAAAGAATAAGGGTCCTATGATAGACGAACCTGTGAATCCACACCACACAGACACTTTTGGGGAATGCAATGGTTTCTGAGTGTACTCATGTGGATTAGATGTCGCCCAGATGCAACAGTTATGGGTATTAACGTCGCCATGAAGCGAAAAATGAGCTTCATCTGTCCAAAAGATGTTAAAGACCCATTTGGGATTCTGATCAATTTTGGAGAAAGTCCACCTCGCAAATGCTTCCCTCTGTACAGTATCCGCTGGTAAAAGTTCGTGACATGACTGTAAACTGCATGGGTACAGATCAAGTATTCCATGAAGAATATAGCGGACTGATGATTGTGGTAAGCCCAAGCGTCTGGCAGCTTCAAGAGCACTGTTGGTCCCGGCAGCTGAATCAGACGCTAACGCTTCCATTTCGGATGCAACACGCGGCAATCTTGCCTTCATTAAAGATGGTCGTCCGGATCTTACACGATCCTCCAGCGTTCCTGTTTCCTCAAACCGCCGAACAAGCTGTACGAGGCCTGCCGTTGTTAAAGGCCCTTTTCCAGTCCTCACATTCTTCTGAACTCAGAAATTACGCAAAGTAATAGTCGCTGATTCCTTGTTCATGTAAAATAACTTCACCAACAAAGCTTTGTCCATCTCAGTCAGCATCCTCGATCATGTACACGGCTCACAACGGTGAACTAGATGTGGATTAGGAGCGCAAGTTCTTATAACCGGTTCATTTGCATATTTCCACGGAAATCGCAAGTACCAGCGCCATCTGTCGGCTGTTTTTTGAGTTATTTTTTAATTTCTGTCTTTAAAAAGTTCCCGTGACCTATAGATGCTAATCCTGCAAACCATTTTTAATTTCGGTTACTTTTTCGGTTTTTATGAATTTTTAAATTTTATACGGACTTTTTGCTCACCCGGTATGTAGTACTATGTGCAATGTCCATCTTTGTTTCACAACCAAAAGAAATTGCTTCGCAGAATATCATAATTGGCACATCATTTTGTATAGTAATATTAGTATATAATTTTAGTTAACATTTTGTTATAATAAACTAATAAATAAAAGACATCGTATAATAAGCTAACTATAATTTGTGTTACCTTTACAAATATTGGGGAAAATATTTCCCACAAAATTCCAAAAAAACTGCACATTGTTATGTAGTTTTCTTATGATTTTTATTTATTTTACGTCTAAACACACTAAAATAATCAGTTACGTTACTAATATTTACTCTTAGCAACCTTATGGTCCTGTAAGGGTTAATATTGAATAGGAATCTAACATTATGTAAGATTAAGGAAGCTAGAGAAAAATTAATTATTTTGATAAATGAATTTGCTTTTTAAAATATAACTGCAAAATATAAACATCTTTTCCTTCTTAGGAATTCATTTTGCCCGTGAGACTACCCAGAACTGAGGAGGAAGCTTTGCCATCCATAAATCAGAATACTAAATGGATTTTGTGTATATTTCACCTCCGATGAATCGTGATGTAGAAAGAAAAACACCTTCTGTATATCCGTCAGTGCTTAAGTATATTGAGATATTAGCACCTTCATTCACTCTCGTTCTTCGTAGTGCTAACTTTTTCACGAACCATCGGCTTGATGATGGCGAAGGCATTTTGTTAGGTATCAAATGATTGGTCACGATTTCCCGGTTTCTGTGCGATTGCATTCTCGAGCAGCCAAATTTTTCATTTTTTCCCCCTTTCTTCTTTGTATCAAGACAGCAATATTAAGAGGTGGTATCTGTACATAATGCGTGTTAATGGATTCTTTTGAAGCGATAATCGCTGTTTTCCTAGCTACATTGTAATGATCCCAAGTCTGACAACTGCTATGTTAAGAAATATAAAAGAAGTGTTAAGTGAAAATCCATGCTGGCATTTTGATGATTTTGAGTTCAAATTCTGATTCCTTGAAATGGTAAGGGTATCTTATGATAAAAAAAAAGAAGAAAAAAAATAAAATAAAACTAGAAAACAGAAATTCTGCTTTTTCAGAATTTAGTGTCGCCCCCGATGAAATATATATATATAACCATTATATAATTATTACAAATCATCATCGATTTCCAATTACTAAAATATAAATATAGATACAGTAGAGTCCCGATTATCCGAATTAATCGAATTTATACCTTTGGAATGGATCCTTTTCTTCTGATGGACTGATGGCTTCTATTATCATGAAACAGCTATTATAAATGAAGTGTTGGGTGAAGATGAAAGAGCAGCCGTAAAATGTTAGAACTCTGATTTTCTGGTCAGAATGGGGAAAAAAATGGCCAAAAAACAAATTATGGCCATTCCCCCCCCCCCCCCCCCCATTCTGACCAGAAAATCAGACTTCTAACTTTTACGACTGCCTTTCCATCTTCACCTAACACTTCATTTATAATAGTTGTTTCATAATAATGGAAACCATCAGTCCATCAGAAGAAAATAACTCGGATAATCGCGACTCTACTATAGTACAAAACATATTTCAGTTTAAAGACTTAAAACACACGTTTTTATTTTATGTAAAATGACGTCATTCGCATCCGTTGAAGAATTCCTCATTTGCGATCCAATATTAAACAACATCTACACTTCTACAGTAAAGTATGCATATGACGTCACTGAATAATACACAAACCAAAAAAGGAAATATTGTCATTCCAGAAACTCGACAAAAAAATCGGCTATCGAATGCTTCATATGCCTTCATTTGTTTGTAATATATTAATATAGATACTTAAAATTAAATTTAGTTTATAATAGTGTTTTATCAGAAATCATTCATTTATATTTTTTCAAAATAGCACGTAGTTTAATTACATTTTTTTTTCAGTAGTTATGAGAAAATGGCAACAAAAAGATATAATTGTTATTTTCCAACTATTTTTTCTTTACTTTCTACAGAAATGGAGTACTTGAGTTGGCAAAATGAAACAAATGTGGCTAAAAACTACAAAAAAATTAATATCTCAAAAATAAATGGAGATGCCGTTTTCAAACAAATTGCATTAAAAAGAACTTTTTTTTCCTAATACGACGGTATAAAAATTGAAAATGTGATGCTTAGAAGTAAAAAAAAAATCAGAAGAGTATTTAACAGTACAATGTTACATCTGCTTTGTTTTACGGCTAGCTTATACAACGTAACGTTATTTTTTGGAGACGACATTATATTAGCTGGAAGAAAAAAATAACGTACCGGGAAAAAAAAAAAAAATTGGTATTGGAGCCGGAATCTGTTTCACATGAGGGCATTCTTTATGGAAATTGACTTCTAAATAATTATTTTACGAAGTTTTCACTGTAAAAAAATAAATGTTGGGGTTTTCCCCCACTTTATGTTATAATTTTTCAAGCACCGATGCATGAAATATAATTCAAGCACTGATGCTGTGAAAGCGAATTTAAGCAACAAGTGAAGTAAAAATCGAATTTATTTCTGTCACATGCACCAACGTGACTTACCCCCATATTTGAGAAATTTTACAGCACTCTTAAGGGGCTACTTCAGTCGCAGATATCTCGTTTGCATTTTAATATTTTTAAATGATTTGTTTTGCATTCGATAGCTGAGATTGATCCCTACATCTGCCCTTTTTTACTTTTTCGATTTTGTTTGCAGATTTTTTCCAAGAGGATGCTTTCACTTTCGAAACCGAATCCAAAAAGGAAAGTGTCCTAGTTAAAAATATCTGTAAACAAAATCGAAAAAGTAAAAAACGCCCTTTATAAAGATCGACCTCAGCTAGCCAATACAAAGAGAATTGTTTGAAAATACTGAAATGCAAACGAGATATCTTTAAAAATTTCTTCCATAGGATTAGCATTAGTGAGCGGGACTTTTCAGGTGACTGAAGTAACCTCTTAAAGACCTTGTAAATCTTACAGTAACTGTGCCTTACAGCCGCCGTGCCAGCAACAGTTGTTGTAAAATAAAGATTTTTTTTTTTCTTTTACAGTGTTGTTATGCAGTTTTCTCGATTCCGGTTTTATAACCCTGAAACCCTCAACCCTTTATTGCTTGATTTTATCTATTTATACGAAAATTTGATATTTTATATACTATCTAATAATTTATAAATGGTTTGAAAATGTAAAAATACATTTTTCAAATTTTATTTCAAATTTTCAGACAGAAATTTAAATTTTATATGTTCGCGACTTAACTGGCAAAGCATACAGTTTATCTATATTTAAGCATCGTGATGTACATAACTTCAAAATTCAATCAAATTATTAAGGAAAAAAGTACTTTTTCTATTTTTTCCAGGGAAATTATTAAGGAAAAATGTACACTTTCTTTTTTTTTTCCGTTGAATTATTAAGAAAAGGCGAACATTTTCTAATTTTTTCAGTTTAAACATTTCGGGTCCGATTTGATCTTCAATTTTGAGAAAAGAAAAATCTCTTTTACATTAATAATGTTAATATTAGTTATCAAATAGATTGACTGAAGTTTAAGGGGGCTGGTCACTCAGCTTCGCAATCCTCTTCCGTAATGTTAAGTGTACGGACTTTTGATGCATTCGTATAGTTAAAATATCTTCTCCGGAAATTAATATTTTTAACATCTTTTCTCTGTGTACTCTTCTTAAGGGTGTATTCCGATCCAAACTGCTTACTTTCTGATTCATTTTAAAATTCATTTTTGCTCTCAAACGCATCAAACTGGGAAATTCTCTTATTTAGAAACTATATAATGTGCCGTGCTTCTTAATTTTTTGATAAATGCAGAAAATACTGTAAAAAACGCTGTCAAAGTTGGCGTTTTGAACCGAATTTTCCGAAGCGGGCGATCTGGGAATGAAAAAAATGGTCATACGGAGAAAATAATTGTTTAAAAATCAAATTCTAATTAATTGAGCTGAAAATGAAATCACACGGCATGTTAAACATGTCTTCAGAAATCACCCCAGCAAGTTTCATATTTTTACATTTAAAAATGAGTCTGAAAATGTCTCAGAAAATTTCGAGCTGTTGAAGGTGGAAAAATATTTTTTCGAATACACCCTTAAAGGATGTCTATTTTTTTTTCTTAGTTTTCAAAATATTTCTAAAATCTAAGATGAATTTAGTATTTTATGTGTTAAAAGCGGGCGAACTGTGAGTAAGATTTTAACACTTCGTATAAAATTAAGTCTATACTTTAGAAATATTTCGAGGACTAAGAAAACTAGTTGGATGTGCCGATCCCAAAACTTTCTTCTATCTCATATATTTTAATATTTCTCATATATTTAAATAATAATGTTGTTACAGATGTCAATATTTCATTTTGATTAGTTCAGTACTATAGCAACTTTGACTTTTATCTTAAATTTCTGCTTCAGTCAATTAATCGGAGTAAAAACGATTTAATATCGATCATAATATTTATTAAAATCACGAATACGCAGCTTATCAGGATGGGAAGTTCCCGTCGATTCACGAGCCACTGGTGTACAATAGAACTACGAAAAATTAAGAAGATTACACAAAGATCGCTATTAAAGCGCCGAATTCCGGCGGAATTTTTCCCCATTCAGGGAGGACTTTCTTGCCATGGCCAAAAACATACACAAAAAATTTGGTTCAATTCTATGCATAACTTCATACACTTTTCGATGGTGCAATATTATAAGCCGCACAAAAATCGCTATTACAGCGACCCCTGTCGGCGGAATTTTTCCAAATGCAGGGAGGACATTCTTGCCTTGGCCAAAAACATACACACAAAAAAAATTGGTTCAATTCTATGCATAACCTCATACCTTTTTCGATGGTACAATATTCAAAATCGCACAAAAATCGCTATTACAGCGCCCCCTACCGGCGGATTTCTTCCAAATTAAGGAAGAACCTGCTTGCCATAGCCAAGACCTAAAAAAAAATTGTTCAATTCTATGCATAACTTCATACACTTTTTGATGATACAATGGCGACAGACACACGGACAGACGGACATTTTCTATAAACATGTTTTTTTTTAGGTAGATTTCGTATGAAATACTACCTATTGGGATCGTTCCCATGTTGGAATTTCTGAAAAATTTTTGCAGATCTACACCGATCATGACCCCTAGAACCCAAAACCACCCTCAGTAAAAAACTTTATATATATATATATCTATCTATCTATCTATCTATCTATCTATATATATATATCACTTTCTTCTGGACACGATAACTTTCGTAATTCTGCACCAATCTCTTCCAAACTAATACATAAAATCAATGGGCATAAAATCTCGGTCAAGTTCGTTAATGGGCAAAATCGGACCAAGGGGGTGGAAATAGGGAGGGGTTTTGCGAAAACCGAAAACCCCCCATAACTTCTTAATTTTTATACATATCAAATCAGTTTAAAGTTTTTATTACTTCTAAAAATAGGGCCAAAATTTTATGTATCACAGATTTTTGATAAAGTTAAAAATGGGCTCAAGGGGCGCAAAAAATAGGGTTTTTGGGATAAAAAAATTCATAACTTCGTCAATTCTTAAGATATCAATTCCAATTAATTTTATTATAAATCTCCTTAATATTATCTACAACTTTTATATTCACAAGTTTTTGATAGGACCAATTCGTACCGCAAAAAAAAAAATAAAAACGAAAACAAAAAGGGGGTTTGAAGAAGTAAAAAATCCATAACTCCGTCAATTCAAAAGATATAAAATCCCCATGAATTTATCATATATCTTCTTAATATTGTCTACAACATCTGTATAGACAAGTTTTGGATAGGATCAATTCTTACAGCAAAAAAAAAATTTAAAAATACATAGCGGTTGAAGAAAAAAATCATCTAAGTAAGGGTGTATTCAAATCCAAACTGCTTATTTTCTGACTCATTTTACAATTCATTTTTGCCCTCAAAGGCTTCCAATTGTTACGTTTTCTTACTCAGAAACAATATAATGTACCGAAATGGTCGATTTTTTGATAGAGGCAGAATAAATTTAAAAAAGTGCTGCTAAAGTGGGCATTTTGAACCGAATTTCCCGAAGCGGATTGTGTTGGAAAAATCATTGCATTAAGGATGCACTCAAATCCATACTGCTTATTTTGTTACTCATTTTTAAATTAATTTTTGCTCTCAAACGCATCCAATTGCTAGATTCTTTTATTCAGAAACTATATAATGTAAAGTAATGATCGATTTTTTGATAGAGGCAGAACATATTTCAAAAAATGATGTCAAAATTGGCATTTTGAACGGAATTTCCCGAAGCAATTGTGTTATCACTTTCTTCTGGACACGATAACTTCCCCAATTCTGCACAAATCTCTTTCAAACTGATACATAAAATCAAGGGACATAAAATCTGGCTCATGTTCGTTAATGGGCAAAAGCGGACAAAGGGGATGGAAATGGGGAGGGGTTTTGTTAAAACCGAAAAAACCCCATAACTTCTTAATTTTTGTACATATCAAATCAGTTTAAAGTTTTTATTACTTCTAAAAATAGCGCCAAAAATTCATGCATCACAGATTTTTGACAAAATTTAAAATAGGCTCAAGGAGCGCAAAAAATAGGGTTTTTGGGAGAAAAAAAATTCCTTACTTCGTCAATTCTCAAGATATCAAATCCAATAATTTTATTATACATCTCCTTAATATTATCTACAACTTTTATATTCACAAGTTTTTAATAGGACCAATTCGTACCGAAAAAAAAAATTAAAAACGAAAACATAAAAGGGGGGTTGAAGAAGAAAATTTTTAATAACTCCGTCAATTCACAAGATATAAAATCTCCATGAATTTATCATATATCTTCTTAATATTGTCTTCAATATTTATATAGAGAAGTTTTTGATAGGGCCAATTCTTACAGCAAAAACAAATTAAAAATACATAGCGATTGAAGAAAAAAATCATCTTATTAAGGGTGCATTCAAATCCAAACTGTCTATTTTCTTACTCATTTTTAAATTCATTTTTGCTCTCAAACGCATCCAATTGCTAGATTCTCTTATTCAGAAACTATATAATGTACAGTAATGATCGATTTTTTGATAGAGGCAGAATATATTTCAAAAAAGGATGTCAAAGTGGGCATTTTGAACAGAATTTCCCGAAGCGATTGTTAGAAACGAAAAATATTGCCCTACTGAGAAAATAATTGTTTATTAATCAAGTTTTAATTAATTGAAAGAAAAATAAAAACACAGGTCGCTTATAAATCTTTTCAAAAATCACGTCAGCATGTTTCATATTTTTTTTTTTTTAATTAAAAATGAATCTGAAAATGTGCCAGAAAATTTCGAGTTGTTGAGTATGGAAAAATATTTTTTTTAATATCGCCTTAACATGATTCTGATAAAACCAGCTATTTTATAAAAAGGAAATAAAAATTCGTCAAAAGCAGACAGATGTTAAAGTGGATTTATATCTAATAATGATTTTGTTTTTGTTGGTGAAATTAGTATACTTAACTTCGAAATCTACCTCTGCCTGTAGGCCGGGCCGGCAGGGATTTTTTTTTTTTTAATCTCAGACCCCTAAAGCGTGTAAATCCGTCGAAATCAGGAAGTCGAAAAAAATTTCGATTACAATATACCTTCTTTTATTGAAGATAGAAGGAAGTAAAAAGAGACATCTTTTAGGAAGTGAACACAAAAAACAGAAGTTAAAAATATTAATTTCCCGAGGAGATATTTTAAATATACGAATGCATCAAACACCCATAGAGTTTGCATTAGTACGGGGAAATCGGAAGCAGAGGTTTGAAATCTAACGAATGTAGTTATTTTGCTTACTTATCAACAGGGATGTAGTCGTAAAAAAGACAGAGCGTATTCGTTCTAAGCAGAGGGTATACGCTCAACGCACAGAGTATACCCTAGATTGTATATACTGTAGTTTTCATGACAAACAGTGGTATACGGTACTCCTTAAAAAAATCCAGAGGGTATACGGCGTATATCCGCGTATACCCTCCACTACATCCCTGCTTATCAATTCATATTCATATGACAATATAGGCTAAGGAAGAGTTTTTGGAGACGTTCGGAAAATATCGTGTTACTACAGCACTTAACGGATATTACAATTTTCTAATATTTTTACTTTCTTCTATCTTCAATAGAAGAAAGTATTGTAATCGAAATTTTTTTCGACTTCCGGTTTTCGACGGATTTACACGTTTTAGGGGTCAGAGATCGCAAAAACATGTTTATAGAAAATGTCTGTCTGTCCGTCTGTCTGTCGCCATTGTATCATCAAAAAGTGTATGAAATTATGCATAGAATTGAACCAATTTTTTTTTTTAAGTTTTTGGCTATGGTAAGCAGGTCTTTCCTTAATTTTGAAAAAATCCGCCAGAAGGGGACGCTGTAATAGCGATTTTTGCGCGATTTTGAATATTGTAACATCGAAAAGTGCATGAAGTTATGCATAGAATTGAACCAAATTTTTTGTGTATGTTTTTTTGTATGGCTCCCTGCATTTGGTGAAATTCCGCCGAAAGGGGGCGCTGTAATACCGATTTTTGTGCCATTTTCAATATTGTACTATCGAAAAGTGTATGAAGTTATGCATAGAATTGAACCAATTTTTTTATGTATGTCCTTGGCCATAGCAAGGAAGTCCTCCCTGAATTTGGAAAAATTCCGCCTGAAGGGCCTGCTGTAATAGTGATATTTGTGCGATTTTGAATATTGTACCATCGGAAAAGGTATTAAGTTATGCATAGAATTAAACCAAATTTTTTGTGTATGTTTTTGGCCAAGGCAAGAAGATTCTCCTTGCATTTGGAAAAATTCGCCGAAAGTGGGCGCAGTAATAGCTATTTTTGGTGCCATTTTCAATATTGTACCATCGAAAAGTGCATGAAGTCATGCACAGAATTGAACCAAATTTTTAGGTCCTGCCTGAATTAGGAAATATTCCGCCGAAAAGGGGCACTATAATAGCGATTTTTGTGTGAAGTGACGGAAACTTCCCATCCTGATAAGTCGGCTATTCGCGAACAGCTGATATACAGCAGAATAACGGAAAACTATTGATTTTAAAATGTGTCATGATGAAGATTAACTCGTTTTTACTCCGCTTAATTGACTGAAGTAGTAATTTAAGATGAAAGTCAAAGTTTATATAGCATTGAACTAATAAATGAAATATTGACATTTGTAACATTTTGAAATATTAAAATATATGAGATAGAAGAAGGTGTTGGGATTGGCACATCCAACTAGTTTTTTTTTTTTTTTTTGCGTTTTATCTCACTTGATTCGTTTAGTAAAGTAACCTTGATTTTAAATTTAAAGAGTGAAATACTTGTTTAAAATAAAAGACTCCCAGCGATGCAAAGAGAATTAAACAAGCTTTTATCATTATTATTATTATTAAAAGCCAAAACATAAATGAACTCATAATAAGAAATGCATTGGCATATACTACCATTACTACATGTAGATAGTAGCAAAAGTAACTTTTATGACAAAATAATACTCAATTCAATGAAACCTATGTCCTATTAATAGTATGCGACACCCGAACGTGTTAAGATTATTTATTAATAAGAATGGAATGGAACAGAAAAACTCACCTTTAACACTTCACTCCCACTTCTTATGTTTTATCACACAAAAGTAAATAAGCTGTGTAGAAAAGCCTATAAGTAGAAAACAGTTTTGCACTTTAATATGTATATGACTCTTTCAGACACAGAACATGGTTAAATAAGCAGATCTTTTCTAACTTCGATGAGAATTGTTATATAGCTTCGTGTGAGACGGGTCAGAGGAGTGCACGTAATCCACAACTTTCTGAGCACCAAATTTTTAGGAACAGTTATTTCAATTAAGGACAGTGTTATTTATCTGAAAACGGACGAAAATTATCAAATATATTAACTACAATTGATTTAATTTTCCAATTTCCATTCCTTAAGGTGTCAGAGTACCCTTTGAACTACAAAATACATGAAAACTGACCTCTATAAAAATAGCAGTCTCTCTATAAACTCTAAAATTTGGAGTAGTGAAAAGTTCACTCTTTGAAAGAGTAAGAGGCATTTTCACTCTTTTTGGAGTGAATTTTATAAAAATACACCCCTTAAAGAGTGGAATTTTCCCTAGAAAGGAGTGAAATATTTCACTCCATTGTCGAGAGTGAAAATATCACACCGTTTTTGAGAGTGAAATATCTCACTCCGCTGACGAGAGTGAAAGATTGGCATTATACACTTTAAAAAATTTCCGATCAACTTTGAACCAATATATATGGAATAAAATAATGAAAAGCACCAAAATATGTCACTTCTTAATTTTCAAAAACTCCATTTCATAATGTAACCTTTGAAATTACGCTGATTTGGAACTAAAACGCAGTCCTTTTCAAGAGTGAATAGTTACTCCTTCTTAGAGTGACTAAACACTCCTGCTTAGAGTGACTACAGTCACTTTAAGAAGAAGTGAGTATCGTAATATTGGTATTACCCATCAGCCAATTACAACAGCAAGTCTACAACGCTTTTTTTAAGATAAGAGAAAGACGTTCGCCATTTTAGGATTAAAATACACGGATATTATTAAAGTGATTATTTATGGAACGTAAAGGTAAATATTATTTACTTTTAATCTTTTATTCCTGTAGTTTTGTATATTAAGATCATGAGTTAAATGGTTTTATGTCATATAGAAAAAGACTGATCTGATTTTGTTTTCAAAAGCGATCTTTTCCTATTCGATACTGTGATGTAAAATATCTTAATCTGCCATCTCTTGAAAAAAAAAAAAAAAAAGCTAACGCAGAGACTGATTCATGCCTACATTCATAGTAGAATGTAAACATTAATTTGCAGTTACATGACATTGAAAATGTGTTGTGACAGTTATTTGGATTTTTTTTTTCGGTTTCTTACTGTTTTCTGATTACTAAGACTTACAGTATTTTTCGTTATTACTATTTTGGAGTTAAATATGATATTTGAACCTTATGATATTACGAAAAGGTTTCAGATTAGAAATTAGCATTATACTAGGAAGATTTCTTTTTACATATTACAGTAGTGAAACTTGTAAAATATTTATTATTATTATTATTATTATTATTGCTAATAATATTTTAAATTATTATTTAAAACCCTAAATCTACGTACCAACGTTTTCAGATTTAACATTTGCAAAATTTATAAAATAATAGAAATTTCTTATAATATATGGAAAGAGTTTTGAGAAATTGTTAAATCTAATAATGCATTTAATTCATCTATTGTAGTTAGTTGTTGTTTAGTAGTACAATTATAAAATACTACTATAATATACTAAAATAATTATTATTTTTAGCGTGTTTCAAATTGGTATATTTATTTTTTTAATTATATGTAAGCTTTTTTTTTTTTTTTTGCTGTTTGTGATTTTAATCAAACATTTAATTATAGACATTCTGAATCAGTTATTAAATTTCCTTCTATTATAAACGCATTTTCTACGTTTTTGATACAGATAATTACTGGCACTAAAAAATAAAACATGATATTTCAGCATTGAAATAAAGTGTTTTTTTTTTTTTTTTTTTTTTTTTTTTTTTTTTGCCTTATGTTTATCTATAAAAGTGCTTTAGTATATTTTTTAAAAAGTTCATAGCATCACTTATATAATATAATATTGAATATATTTTAAAGAAATAATTAACTACTTTTTACATTAAAATGTTTTTCAAACAATAAGAACAGTACATTTTTTTTTCTTTTTATATTTCCTTTTTATTATTTCCCAGATCAATATTTTCTTATAAAACATACCAAATCTATTTAGCCCATATTCGCAGAATACAATATATACAGGAATAAAAAATTTAAATAAATATGGCTTACCACGTCGTTCTGTAAATAATCGTTGTATTAATATCCCTTTTTCAGCAATAGCGGAAGAAAATTCGAAACCATGATTAATTTAAGGAATATGTTTTTACATATTCCAGTAAATATAAAATTATAGACATGTTCATCTATACTAATCTTCTATACTAATATTATAAAGAGGTAAAAATTGTTTATTTGTAGGAGGTAAGCTCTGGATCTACCGAACCGATTCCAAAAGTAATGGTATCAAAATGATGGTGTTAGTCCGACTTAGAACATAGGCTATATCTCATGTCCGTGCCACTGGCCAAAATGGGGTGCAGGAGTAAAAAAAGTTTTAAAAATGCGATTTTTGTGTTACTAGAGGGCCTAGAAACATGAAATTTGGAATGGTAGTGTGATGTCTGGAGGCGTCTAGATAATTTTTCTTTCGATTTCTTTTGGCGCGTACGTCACGTGATGCGTGAGCGCGCGCAGAGGAAGGGTAAAACACTGTTTTTTGTGAAGAGTGTGGAAGGAAGAAGGGTAGAGGTTAGCCGTGCAAGTTTGCCGGCTTGTTGTTTTGATTTATAAAAACCGAAGTGTTATAATTTGAGTTTGTGCCATGTCATTTTGTGTTTTGTGAATAAACTAAATATTCTGTGTTTTTAAAAAAAGGAGTGCTATATTTACCGAAGGATTACACACCCGGGATGTTTGGCGAATTTCGAGCGTATATCACAGGTAGTTACTTATGAGATACTAATGATCTCTAAGGACATTCCTTAAAAAAAAATCAAAATTAAAAAGGGGTGAAAATGAGCGAAAAGCGTTCTAACAAATGTTCTAAATGGCGATTTTTACGCAATTTCAGGAAGTACGAAACCGATTTAAAAAATAATGGTGTCAAAATGATGATGACAACCCTTGCTCCAACATAGGCTACATTCTATGTCGGTGCCACTGCCCCTAAAGGGGGTGCAGGAGCAAAAAAACGTTCGAAATTGCGATTTTTGTGTTACTGAAGGGTGAATTTGGCATGGTAGTTACTTATTAGATATAAATTATCTCTAAGAACATTTCTTAAAAAATTCAAAATTTAAAAGGGGTGAAAAGCGCAAAAAGCGTTCTAAAAAACGTTCTAAATGGCAATTTTTACGCAATCTCAAGAATTACCAAACCGATTTAAAAAATAATGGTGTCAAAATGATGGTAACAACCCTTGCTCCAACATAGGCTACATTTTATGTCGGTGCCACTACACCTAAAGGGGGTGTAGTGTAGGAGCAAAAAAAACGTTCGAAATTGTGATTTTTGTGTTACTGAAGGGCTCAGAGACATGGAATTTGGAATGGTAGTTATAAGATATAAATGAACTCTAAGAACATTTCTTAAAAAGTTCAAAATTTAAAAGGGATGAAAATGCGCAGAAAGCGTTCTAAATGGCGATTTTTACACAATCTCAAGAAGTACCAAACGGATTAAAAAAATAATGGTGTCAAAATGATGGTGACAACCCTTGCTCCAATATAGGCTACATTTTATGTCGGTGCCACTACCCCTAAAGGGGGTGTAGGAGCAAAAAACCGTTGGAAATTGCGATTTTTGTGTTACCGAAGGTCCCAGAGACATGGAATTTGGAATGGTAGCTATGCTACTTATAAGATATAAATGAACTGTAAGAAAATTTCTTAAAAAATTCGAAATTTAAAAAAGGTGAAAATGAGCGAAAAGAGTTCTAAAAAACGTTCTAAATGGCATTCTAAAAACGTTTTAAATAGCGATTTCTACGCAATCCCAGGAAATATAAACAGATTTCGATTTCATAATTAATGTCATCAAATTGATGGTGACCGTCCCATCTCCAACATAGCTTACATTTTACGATGATGTCACTACCACCTAGGGGTTACAGGAGCAAAAAACGTTCTAAATTGCGTTTTTTGTGTTACTTAGGGAGGTGGGGGGGTCTAACATTTTAAATTTGGAATGGTAATTACTTCAAAGATGCAAATGCTTTCTAAGAATTGTCGAAAGAATATTCCAAATTTAAAAGGATGAAGTTAGCGAAAAGAGTTCTAAATTGCGATTTTTATGCAGTCGTATGAAATATGAAACCGATTTCAAACATAATGGTTGCAAATTGATGGTGATAGAGACTGCTCAACCATAAGCTATATTTTGTGTCGGTACCACAACCCCTAGAGTGTTGCAGGAGTGAAAAACTTTTGTAAATTGCGATTTCTGCGGTACTGAAGAGGCTAGAAACTCTAAATATAGCACGATACTTACTTATAAATAGAAATCTCCTCTAAGAACAGTCGAAAATAAATTCGAAATTAAAAAGGGGTGAAGAGAAAGGAAGGAGTGAAAAGCATTCTGAAAGAGTCCTAAACTACGATTTCTATGGAATCTCAGGAAATAATGAACCGATTATAGAAGCTATTGGTTGCGAATCGAGGGTCGTAGTCCCTGGTCCTTACATGGGATATATTTTATGCCGGTGTCGCTACCACCTGGTTGGAAGGAACAACAAGAAAGCCTTTAAAAGCATCTAAATTCCGTTTCCTGTATAAAATTAGGAAATACCAACCGATTTCAAAGTTAATGTTGGCAAACTAATGGTGACAGTCTCTGTTTCAACATTTTTAGAGACATTCTATTTCAACTCTGTTTCCGCATTTTATGTTGGTGCCACTAACACCAGAGAGGTGGTAGATTGTTAGACAAGAAGCTTGGAATTTGACATGATTGTCGATTTTAAGATGTAAATGTGTTGAGATGGTTTCTAAAAATTTCAAAACTTCAAATGAATACTGAAGTGAGCATAAAAGTCTCAAAATACTTTCTAAATTATCATTTAATTGGAATTAGTTTTAATTCTTCTTATTAATTAAAACCTGATTTCTGTCTATTGCACTTTTATAATGAAGTTTAGTCAAACTGTGGCTTAATTTGTAATTTTTGAATTAATTCAAAAAGTCAAAATTAAAAAGTCAAAAGAATCAATTCAAAATCAATTCATTTCATTCTTCTAATAAAAAATAGTCATGCAAATATCACTTGACATATTTCAACTATTACGCGAGCAAAGCCGCGGGGTTTGCTAGTATTTAATAAAGCAATGACAAATCCAAGCACATAAAAAAAGTATGCGCATTCTTAATATTAAATCAAATTTGCATTGTTTTTGAGTGGAAAAATTAAATATATTTTAGAAAAATAGGACTCCAAAATAGCGATATTTTGTTTAAAAGTACGGTAAAAAGATAAGATTTTATATTTAAAACAAAACGTAAAATAAAATCGCACGTTGTTAATCATATAACATTCATCTATTATTACAGTTATTAATAAAACTTTAAAAGTAACTAAAATACAGTAAACAATAACGTTTGATTAGATTTAAATTAAATAGCAATAAATACTGAGAATTAAATATTTCAAATTTGAATTACACATGGAAAAAAAGAACATAATTGCGTTCATCATTGGAATTATTAAAATACTAATCATATTAAGATACTAATGTGTATCTGAAAAGAAAAAAATAATATTAACTGATTAAGATTTCGGTTAATTTCAGGGCATGTAATGAAAACAAACACAAGTGATATAAGTTTGTAATAAAATACTTTAGGTTTTTTTTTTTTTCAGTCAGAAATCTAATTTAATTCACATGTAGCTTTAATTGAGTTTTCCCTAAAAGTTCAATTAACGTTACAAACTATGATTTAAATAAATATTGTCAATTAAGTATTTTATTCCAATCTTTTCTACGCTTCTATTTATTTTCATTGCATGCTCTAAAAGATGTGATTCTTTTAAAATTCCCATGAAACAGCATAGAAAAGAATTCCCTGCATAAAAACTGAACATTCACTCCTATGAAAGAGTGACAATTCACTCCTACCAGGGGAGAAAAAACGCCCTCCTTTAGCAAGAGTGACTAGTCACTTCTCCAAAAGAGTGATTATTTCCTCCTGTTTAGAGTGACTATTCACTTCCCAGGAGTGGGTATTCACTGTTTCAGAGTAAAAAATTCCACTTTTGCTCAGATTGAATAGTCACTCTAAAGAGATAGGGCATATTTTGACTCTGCGATAGAGTGAATATGTCATCTCTTTTTATTTAGAGTGTAACTAATTGACTTTTAAATATAAAATTTAAGACACATATTAAGAAAGATTTATTTTATAAAAGTGATAAAACACCTTTATTTAGATTAACGAACGATTCATCGCACAAACGGCGACATTTTCAAAATCATTCTTGATAGAAAAATCTTCGAATTCTTTTTCTATCAAGAATGATTTTGAAAATGTCGCCGTTTGTGTGATGAAACGTTCGTTAATCTAAATAAAGGTATTTTATCACTTTTATAGCATTTTTTAGCTTAGTTGTTTCATTATAAGTGAATATCATACGTATTGTTATAAGATTTATTTTATCAATAACAGTTCTAAAAAAAAGTATGTACAGGTATAAAGATTTTTTTTTTTTTTTTTGGATAATACAATTTTTACGAAAGAATTGTTCTTGCATGCATTGCGCGCGTGATTTTTCCCATTTGAATCACTGAATCAAATCCAGATTTTTTTTTTATTGAGTACACATACAATGTGTTTTTTAAAATGACCTACAATGAACAAAATCAAACTTGCAGGTACTAAGATTTTATTTATTTATTTATTTTACTTTTTTAAGAAACTCAAAATATCGAGGTTTTTATTATACAAAATTAGTCCTGAATTTTAAACTTCTTACTTGAGAAACATAATAACAAGTCCTTTCATGCCTCTATACGTTTAATACATTCAGTGAAGATTTTGTGAAATTCTAGGCAACTTATCTTCAGAAATCGTGCGCGCATTGATCAAAATCGTGTTTTTTAGAAAATTACTGTATATATTATCTACAGATTTTTTTTATACACATTACATAATGTATTAAATTTTAATTCAGCTGAAAAATGAATAAGACATGCTTGAAGACGTGCTACTATTCAATCAACATTCTAAAATGACAATCAATAGGTTTTTTTTTCTGCGTAGTACTGTATATGAATTTATTTATACCATTAAATACCATTGAATTAGAGACAGCCAATACTATTAAAAAAAGTAGTGCTGGTGCGTCATTCTTACACATGTACGAAAGCTGCCATCCTGTCCCAATCCTCTTTAATGACGACTGGCTTTTTCGCTAATCGTTGCCACAGTTTAATCTCAGAAAATGAAACATTTGAAGTTACTGAAAAAATTAATTGCTCGAAAAGTATTTGTCAGGAAATTGTTAGGAAAACTGAGTTAGAAAGATAAAAAATTGCATTTTTCTACCAACAACTGATTACCGATATAAACAAACGAATTTTTCAGAAATTATGATTAATTGTACAAATGTAAACAATGTGTAGTGAATCATTCATTTTTGAAAATTCATTGATAAAATGTAAAAACTTTCGCGCATTGAGTATTTTAACTCCTGTAGTATTAATATGCTTTTGACGTTATTCGCCTATGAACATAAAAAACCAAATTTTAGAAAACTCAAATCTATTTTCGGTGCTTTTATGTTATCCGGGAGCAAATCTCTCCAATGACAGGGGTTTTTTTCGCCAACAGTTGTTATTCTTTTGCGTGTGTGATTGAGGAACAATGCTTTAAAGTTGAAATAAAGTGCTATGATATTTATTATTATTGTTATGTATTTTAGAGGAAATGCATGAAAGGTATGTATTTTAATTGTATGCAATACATGTATTTTGAATGTTTGTATTTTAAATAAAAGTTATGCTTTTTAAATGAAATGGGTTAAAGGTTTATATTTTAAGTGAAATTAATGCAATATGAATGATGTCAATGGGAACAATATTTGGTGATTTATCACATCGCCAAGCTAACATAAAAGTACTCTATTTTCTGAGAATTAATGTAATAAACGTAGTCTTTAGTTTGTTTGTTTCAATTTTTTATGTTTAATTTATTTTGGAAAAATTGATTTTATGAATAATTAATCCATTTTCCTTTTTTTTTTTTTTTTTTTTTTTTTTTTTTCAAACAATTATTTCTTATCAGTACATAATTTTAAATTTTACACCGTTGAATGGTGTACTTTCAAATGTAAATTGTTTGAAAACTGTATTTCAATTTACTGACTTTTTATGATTTTTAAACCAAATAGCCTGATTATATGGAAATATAATCATGGATTATATGGAAATATATAAATATTCTTATCAATTATTTAAAATTTTAAGGGAAAACCACGATTTCCTAGGCCGAGCGTTTACACTAGTCATATTATAAATACGAAATATCTGTGAATGTTTGAGCACCCCCACCCCCCGAATACTAGGTCTTAGCGCCCACACAAAAATGGCGGCGGTCGTAGGCGGATATTTATAAGCGTTTTGTACAGTCCTCTGAATTTAAACATTAGTATTTTCCAAACGTTTTTTATTTTTACTTTGTTAATCTCAGAAAAAAGTTAGCGGAAAAACTAAAATAAAATTTTGCTATTAAAATTCAGGGGATCATATAAACGCTGAATAAAATCCGCCTACGACAGCCGCCATTTTTGTTCCAGCAATCAAGCCTAGTATTCAGGGGCGGTGTTTTGAAGCAAGTAAGCGTCAAAACGAATGAATTAATATGCCTTTCCATCTTTTCATATAGATGGATTATAACCCAGAAATGAACATAGGCTAGAATTTACTTATTTTATTAAAATACACTGCTGGTCATCCAAAATGCAACACCAAGAAAGACAAGAGGTATCAAAGACAAATTTATTTTAGAGATTACACATAGTATCAGTATTAAATGATTCCAAAGAAAACCTTCTTTGAAATGAGATAGACGGGAAAATCAGTAAGAACTGTTACCTCCGCGTCTGTCAATAAGTGCTGCTACACGCCATGGCATAGAGTGAAAGAGGCTTTAGATGTGTTGTTGGGAAATGGCACTTCACGCTGCCTCCACACGTAGCCAAAGTTCATTTGGTATACTCGCGGGGGCGACATTCCGGGCTAGTCATTTCTCCAATCATTGACCAGACATGCTCGATGGGTGACAGATCTGGAGAATAGGCAAGCCAGGGTAACAATGGAATATGGTGAGCTAAGAAGAAAGCTTGAACATTGCGTGCAACATGTGGTCGGGCATTTTCCTGTTGAATGGTGGCCGCAGGCAAGCGCTGAAGGCAAGAGAGGAAAACAAGCAGCAAAATCTCAGAGATATAGCGCTGGCTGGTAAGTGTACCTTTAATGCGTACTAGGGGGGTACGGGAGTCGAATCCAATACTTCCCCACACCATAACACCGGGTGCAGGACCAGTGTGACGATGCATAATACAGCAGTTGAACAGCCTGTCCCCACGGTGTCTCCAAACTCTAATTCGACCATCGTGGTATTGCTGGCAGAAGCGTGATTCATCTGTAATCTCAATGTTAAGCCATTCGGATGTCCATCTCTACCGTTCAGTGCTCCATTGTAAACGCAAACGTCTGTGGTTTACTGTCAAAGGTATGCGAAGCAATGGGCGCCTAGCGGATATTCCACTATTCTGCAAACGACGTCGAACTGTTCGTGAGGACCCCGATTGGTTAGAGACTGCATTCTTTGTGTTATGGTTGCGAATGTGACAGTGCGTTCCATCAGTGCCATGCGCACAATATGGCTGTCTTCCCGTGGAGTGGTATGATGAGGCGGTTGCAATCGCTCCTGTCGGTCTGTCATTCCCTCCTGCATCCACCGATTCAATATTATCATGACTGTTTCTTGGCTTCGTCCGATACGATGACGAATTTATCGGTAGGATAATTCGCAATCTCTCTATGCAACGATTCTCTCGCGGTCGAAATCAAAAATACGCTCGAATGGTGCGCGTGTTTTTCTACGAGGCATACTGAATCTGTACACACAAAAAATCGCACGAAAAAACAATTCACGTTCTTCAAAACGAAAATCTTTCTTCCCTTTATATACAGATCGTAAGGGGCGCTGCAGTCGCCCACGATTTCTGCGAGCGCTGAAATCGTAATCATTTGCATATCCTACCAAGGTGTATCCTTGGTGTAAATTTCACGCTGTTTGGTTGATCCCTTCATGGTGTTGCATGTTGGATGGCCAGCAGTGTATTTTTCTTAAAAATTCAAAATTTCATTATTTTCATAGAGAATCAATTGACATTTTCCTATAAAATGTAACATTTTTCTTTATCATTTCCCAAAATCAGTTTTTGTAAAGTCTTATAGGATGCAATGCCTACATATACAAATTTCACGCCCATTACCACCTATAATAAACAGTTGTAGTAGAATTCTCTCGGCGTTGTTTTTTCGTTTTACGAAAGAGAAATTCGTCGATTTCCACGATTTTACTTGGATCTCCTTTTTTCATTCCTTACAGTTTCATTTTCATGATTGTTAATAAATTTGGCACAAGATTTCACTTTTTTATGACTGAGTTATGTCAAGGACCCTTTTAATAAGAAAGTCCTTATTGTCTCCTATAAAATGTGATAAAAGTTTGTTAACTATATATGTTTTTAATTACCGGCAGTGGAATGTTTTGCTTAATTTTGCTGCATTTATTTTTCTTTTAATGCTACGCGAAAGACGTCACGGGTTGCAGCAAGTGTGGTATATGTAGTTGGATATATAAACAGCTATTAAAATGTATCTCATTACACATTCATGATTTATTCCCTTCGAAGAAGACGAATAACAGATGATCACCACATGGATCATTCAATTTTAGGAAGAGAAAAACAACGTGGTTTTCTCGTTCCAAAGTATAAAGAATAAGGTGATAATGCAGAGATACGGAATGCGATAATCTACAAAGGAAAGGTCAGTTTGAATGAACTTGAACTTCTAAAATTCAGATGTATCGTACGCAGCCAGTGGCAGAAAACCTTAGCTCGAGTGACCATCCAATTGAAAGAGGGAGCCATACAGAGAGTTCATGTAGGAAAGAGATAGATGGAGTTGAAGTGAGGTGGCTGTGGGTGACGCCAAAAAAGTAACTCTAAATTCGCTACAGAAGGCCCAAACACAAGCACGTTCTTTCACGAAAAAATTAAAACTTTTAGTAATACAGTTTTTAATTCATAATACAATGGAATGCTGCTTTAGAATGCTTAAAAATAAGCAGATCACTTTCATTTAGAGAAAAAAAATGCACGGGTGATGTCGAAGAATTCGGTCCCTGTTCCAGGTGTTTGTTTTGTTTGGGTCGAGTGAGAATATTTAAATTTGAGCGATAACGCGCATCATATTGAAACCGTTTTTACAGCATATTGCATCTCCATTTATATCTTTCCTCCATGCAGAGAGTCACAGTAGACAAGTTGTGTAGTGTTTGCTCTTACTACACGTGCTTCATGAGCAAAAGACGATCCAGAGTAACACTTGGCAATGCGCGCTATAGCACTCATCGTTTTGCATGATCCAGATAATGCTGGGGGTAGACCATTAAAAGTTAGAGCCATGTAGCAACGAGTGATGAGAATCGAATACGACAGCATCACATAGATGATAGGCTTAGAATATGACAGGGAAGATCTAAGGTCAGGAATCTAACATCAGGAAGAATCAGGAACATCAGCAATCTAAGATCATTGAAGCAAAGCCTGCCAGGTTGAAAATATACGAAGCCACGGCCATTCAGCGATGACCAGAGATGATTTTTCTTGGCAATGCTTGGATCTTTATGGTTCTTATACAAAGCATTTTCTTTGCTTCTAAGCCCGTTGGTTGCAACGTAAGCAATCGCTTTAATCTTTTTACACTTTTCTGCGACCCGATTAGAAATAAAATTTCAGGCACAATAACTGTTACTGTAAAATCTGTCGTTGGCAATGGCAATCACCTGGTTCAAGAAGAATTCCATTGAATATGACGCCAGGACCCCTTATTGAAATGACTATCAAGAATCTCGGATTTAAATGTCTTTCAAAAAATCTGGATATTCTTGAAAAATGTGCAAGTACATTAATCTACACCTGTAGATGTGCATGCAAAAACTTTTATAAACTTACTAATTTCTTTATTTATAATAGCTACATTTTACAAGATAACATCATTCTTCGAAAGACAGTCGGAATACCACAAGGTAGATGCACTTCGAGTTTATTTTCAGGCATATTTATTACAGCATTTACGTTAAGCCGAATTGTCGGGGCCATGTTGCAAAGAAGAATTTAGTAATAGTAGAATTGAATTGTATCAATATATTAACAACGTTATTTTAATCGAATCTGATTAATCTCTCAAATCTAGTTTTAAAGTGATGTATTTAAAAGTAACCTAAACTTTTTACACTTAAAAATTATGCTGGATGATAGGAAAACTATTACTGACATTTGTGACGAACGTAAAGATTTTCAATTCAAAGCCAATACTTTTACACATTTTAACCCTTTCAGGGGCAAGGTACTTATTCCGCTAAAATGTTAAAAGGATTGAATGACACCGGGATTTACGAAGGAATTTGTATGAAAGTAA
This sequence comes from Maratus speciosus, assembly GCA_963932465.1. Lineage (NCBI taxonomy): Eukaryota > Metazoa > Arthropoda > Arachnida > Araneae > Salticidae > Maratus > Maratus speciosus. The sequence goes on along the minus strand of OZ010789.1, from coordinate 608,132,178 downwards.
GTAAAAGATTGTCTTCTTGTACATTACAAAAATCAAAATTTAATTCCAAAATTTTGGTGCCGATGTGGCATTTGGGAATTAAAATTAAGTGGTATATATAATATATCGCCGTCCTTCAAGGAGTTAAGTCGTGTCTTCATTTAATATACACAGAAATTTACTCCTTAATCAGATGTTTAGAATACAGAGATATGCTCTTCTCATCTTATAAATTAAAACATTAAGCAATTTATTTATGATGCATTAGATCATGGTTTTCTTATTCCTAATATAACAGCACGTCCATGATTTTATATTATGCAGGATGGTAGTACATCGTCATATCCACCAGAGTCAATATCTTATCATGCTTGGAGATACTTGGCGAAATATGCCCCATTTGGCTACAAAAGTAGATCGGCATAAAAGCCAATTTTCCGATTGCTGTCTAATTTTTAGAAATTTCTTTTCCAATTCAATACTGACAAAAACTGGAACTTTTCTATAATCGTGTTCCACGTATTTTAGCTTCATGCTTTTGAGTAAAATCTTTGAATTCTTATAACCAAAGAATAAATAAGCTACTTTTATCTCTCGGTACAGGCTGAAAAGACATTTTTTCTCTTAGAGCTTAATTATGTATTTTAAGTCACTTGAGACTAACACATTTTATTAGTTTTTAGAAAATCGTCAGTATTGTATCAGTAATATATGCATATTGGCAATGCGATATTTGTTAATAGATGGTAAAAACGATATTTGTTGTTTAGTTTCTTTAGTTTGAGTTATGTTTTCTAGAAAATTATTTCAAATAAAGAACTGAGTGCTCAGTTACTTCTAAATTCGATCAGTGCTTCTAATTACAATATGTTAGCTGCCTTGGCACCACCCCAAATTCCACCTGAATTAATAACTGCTTTTGAATTTTGCCCTAAGAAAAATATATCCTTGTGTCACAACATCAATTTCGGCTTACCAAGCTGAAAACCAAACAATTGTCGATTATATTGCTATTCTTCGCTGTGATACAATAAATTGTGAATTTATCTCGTCTTGTGACTGTAAGGCTTCAATAGCCGATATATTTTTGTGTTCACAGTTTGTTGGATGTCTTCGCGATAACTCAATTCAAGAAGCTATTTTGCAGTCAGACATCATAACATTTGATGAAAAAAAAAAAAAAAAAAAGGCGATTGCATAGGAAACGTCAAAAATAGATAGCCGAGAACTTTCAAAGAAATCTCATTCAACTGAAGATATCAACAGTATCTAAAAGTCTCGATCTTCCAGATACGGTTCGGATAAAATGTCGAATAAAACGTGTTCTAATTCTCAGATTCGGTCCAGAGTTAGCCTTCGTTCAAAATCTCAATCTCGAATTGACTATGAAAAACTGGGAATAAAGAATCTGTGCTTCCACTGTGGCTGAGGCAACCAAATTGCTAAAAATTGTAAATGCTATCGTAATTAGCTAAAATGTAGGGCTTGCAAAAAACTGGGACATATACAAAAAGTATGTATTCGAACTCTCCTAGAAGAAAAAGATAGGTACAACTTCTCAACTCACAACCCTACGAATCAATTGACCTATGAAGAACGTTTTTCTGATTTTAATGTAAAGAAGATTGTGGATATTTTTCAACACCGAAAAGAAGGGTCGACAGATGTGGATAAATATTTCGTCGTCGTGAATATTAAGGGACAAAAGAAAACCTTTGAAGTAGATTCGGGTGCGGGATTTACGTTCATTTCACGAAATCAATTCCATAAAATGAACGTTTCAGCTAACCTTCAAAAATCAACAATCGCTTTTCGATCGTACACTGGTAATGTATTTTTACCTGACAGGAAAATCGAAGTCAATGAAACGTACAAAGGCAGAACGTCACGAGAAGAATTGTATGTTGGTCTTAACGAATATGACGCATTATTGGGTCATATCTGGATACGACATCTCGGTATTAACATTCAAGAAATAGATTTTAAAAAGAATAATTCAATTAATTTACCAGTACAAACTATAAATAGCCTTGATGAAATTATTTCAAAATATCCCAAAATCTTTGAGGAAAAAGAGGGCTGCATTCCAGGTCTTAAAGTGTCACTGCAATTCGTCCAAAAGTACCCCTATTTTTCACAAAGAAAGATATGTAGGGGAGGTGGGGGATGAATGGGACATTTTCACAAAAATATTTTTTTATATTTTTTTATTTAAGTTACTATCAATATTATATATCACATTTCATACATTAGGTATTTGCCAACATATATGAACAATATTTATTCTAGATTATGATTTATTCATAAAAATATTATGAAATCAAAAAAACGTTCCTCCCTGTCCCAACCATCCCCACAGCAGGGATGAATGGGACACTAATAGGGATGGATGGGACACAAAGATATCCTCCCTGTATTCAATTTTACCAAATTAAAATTTATAATTATAACCTTATATGAAAATTATATTTGTAATATATGATTTTACAGCACGAATCGATATGTTTCTTTTTTTCAATAACTTCTTTTATTGCAGTTTTAACTTTTAATGCGGACTTCGGCTATCAACCTGTTCTTTTTTTCCACTTATGAGGCATTTTAGATTTGAAATGAAAGTGCAAAATGTCTTTTAAATATAGCATAGCTAATAATTTTCAATCATAACTTATTAATTAATATTAATTAAATGTATCGTAGAAACATGCAGAACGGAAATTATTGTGTCGATCGGAAAGTCATGTAGTGTTGGGAAAATCAATTCGTACCGGAAAATTCTGCCCGATAATTATTAGACATTAGATATCGGAATCAATGTCTAATAATTAAATGATTAATTTTTCCGGTACGAATTGATTTTCCCAACACGACCCTACTTTCCGATTGACCCAATATGTTAGGGGTGGGGATTTATTTGTGCAACATTTCAAAATTCAATATAATTTCCCCCATTTGATCAATACACATATACTATTTTTATCAATTTTATCTATTTTGATTAACTTTTAGTACCAATTTTTTGATAATCCATTAATAATTATTACAATACAATAAGTAACACTCAGAAATTTTAAACAATAACAACTCATATAATACTATTTAATACTATTAATTGACGTAAATTATTGATTTATCATCCTATATAATACTATTTAATTAATAAATAAAATTTTCAACATCTCTAGGGAGGAGTGAGAATGTCCCATTCATCCTCATTTGAAATTTCCCAATCATCCCCATGATGCATAATATCCCTTCTCAGACATTTTACCTCAAAAATTATTTTGTCACAATGGTTACTATTCATTCATTTTAATTATTGATATTGAACCTTAAAATAAGTAACTACAACATAGCTTAATTTTTTATATTGTATAAGATATTTCACATCTTCAAATGTAAAAAAAAAACTTAGTTTTAAGCAGAGATTTCAGAAAATGCAACTTTGAAGGAAAATGAAAACAGCAATGTGGTCCTACTTTTAGTTCTGAAGCGCACTGTGGTAGAGGCATATGGGGTTAGGAAGCAATTTAAAATAAATGTTTATTGCCTGAAATATTGAGACTGTCCCATCCATCCCTTGTCCCATACATCCCCTAGCTCCCCTACCATATGTCTTCCGAGACAAGGTTAATAAAGAATTAGATTCAGTAGAAGCATCTACTTAAAACTCTATCATATTTTGATTGCTTAATTATCCAAGGGGAGAAAAAGACGAATGCTGGAACAACTTGGAAATATGTCTTCAGCGATAATCTGCCGTCAAAAATCAACCAACCAACCAACTAAATTAAGGGGGTTGGGTTTAGCCGCCCGTCCCCCCTTCTTACTTAACCAGTGAATTCCAAAACTAATCAGGGAAACGCCTTATCGGAATGAACCTATATCCAAAATTTGAAACAAATCAGATATATCTATATCAAGAGTTATCGCGTTCCGTACATACAGAACCTGCGGCCCCATTAGCCCTCAGGCTTTGATAGCCTATGAGCTAAAGAGAAATCTTCTCGACCCCTATGGATAGCACTACTTCGAAACAGTTCGCAACAACCCGACACAAATGCACAGAGACCACCAGCGCCAATTGGATTTGATGTTCACAGTTACGAAGATCCGCTCGTCGACATAAACCTCCATCATAGTTGCCAGACTTTGTTGAGCATTAACAAACATTAAAACTGTGCGTACGTATTATTTTAAGCGTGGTAGAATGATTGTATCTGTAATACGTACATGTTGGCGGCGCAATATCTGTTAATAGCTGATGACAACGGTATGTGTTGTTCAGTACAGTTTCTTTAGTTCGAGTTATGTTTTTCTATTTCTCTGACATGTTCGACACTGTGTTTCAATAAATGTGTGTGTTATTAATATTAAGAAAGCATCTTCATTTACATTTTCAATACCACTCAGCTATAACAGTCAAAGAATAAGAATTTTTAGTTAATTAAATTCGAAAATTCAAGGAAGAATATTGGCTCTTCCATGCATCTCTTTGCCGACACCCAAGACATAGGCTGCGATTTCATGAATTGAAAAAGTTTATTCACTTTTTTAAATCGTGAATTTCTTCCTGTTTCAATGTCTTTCATTTTTTTTCTTATTTCTGGATGTTTTTAAAAGCAACCAAAATACGTACATTTTTCCCCCCTTCGGGAATTCCGATTGCTTCCTTTTTCTTGTTTCTCGCGTGCTCAAGGAACCTGGATTGTTTTCCTAAATACAGAACAAGTGGTCACGTTTTTGTAGTAGGTGAATGAATGCACTTCGACATTCTCACATTTCCTAACGAGACTATAATGCTTGCGTTGTGCTAGATAAATGACGCCCGGTTTTCCTTTTCACACCTTACGCTATTCCATTAGGAATCGGTCGTGCCGCTTATGATTCTAATGGATTCAAAAAACCCTTTATGGCAGAAAGATGTAATAGAAAGTATTAAAATACAACTTTTCTTCTGGTAATGAAAGCAATGTTTTTTCTACTATATACACTTAAAAAAGGAAGTAAAGAAACTCTGCAAAAAATGATGGATGCCATTAACTGTAGACAAGTGCGAGTAAATTTTCATTATTAAAAATGAAAAGAAAATCCTCACTAAACTTATAGAAAAAAGGGCATGGAATCATTTTACTTATTTGCATTTGCATTCGATATCACAATTAAATCATTTAAAATATCAGACGATTGAATATAAATATAATGAGGGAATTCTAGAATATTTTTCTTTCAAAATTAACATATCTTTGAAAATTATCTTCTTAAATATATATATATATATATATTAGAAAACAGGAATTCTGCTTTTTCAGAATTTAGTATCGCCCCCCGATGGAAAAAAAAAAATACTATGTACATAAAATATAGATAGTTCAGTTTTAAGACTCCAAATTTATTTTATATAAAATGACCTCATCCGCTAAAGAATTCTTCATTTTATTATCCAGTCTTAAACAACATCTACAGTAAAATATGCATAGGACGTGACTATCGCTGATTAATACACAAATCCAAAAAAAGAGATTTCGTCATTCAAGAAACTGGACAAAAAAAAAAAAAAAAAAAAAAGGCTATTTCATGATTCATAGGCCTTCATTTGTTTGTAATATTAATATTGATACTTAAAATTAAATTTAGTTTATAATAGCTCCATGTTTCATCGGAAATCATTCATTTATATTTTTTCAAAATAGCACGTATTTTAATTACTTTTTTTTTTTTCAGTTTTTATGAGAAAATGGCAACAAAAAAGATATAATTGCTATTTTTCAACTTTTTTCCCTTTACTTTCTACAGAAATGGAGTACTTGAGTTACCAAAGTTAAATAAATTGTGCTAAAAAGTACAAAAAAATTAATGTCTCGAAAATAAATGGAGATGCAGTTTTCAAACAAATTGCATTTAAAAGTACTTTTTTTCCCAATACGACGGTCTAAAAATTGAAAATGGGAAATACTTAGAAGTTTAAAAAATTGCAGTAGAAATTATTCCGTACAATGCTGCTTTGTTTTACGGCTGGCTTATATAACGTAACGTTATTTTTTGGAGACGACATATTAATAGGTGGGAGAATGAAATAGCATACCGGGGGCTAATAAAAATAAAAATAAAAAACATTAAGGTGGTTATTAACAAAATATTTTTTTCCGCTCAACAACGCGAAACTTTCGGGCACATTTTCTGATTCATTTTCAAACATAAAAACATGGTACTACTTCGGCACGATTGTTGATGTGTTTTGTAATTGATTAGTTTTTCATTTTTCGATAAAGGCATTACATCTTGAATTATAAGCTACTGTTGTCTCAAGGTGGCGTTTTTTCTTTTCTTTTCCGGAGCTTCCGCGTCATGAAATTCGCGTTTCCTTTATTCAGGGTTAAAAATCCGAAGTTTGAGATGATTAAGATTTTTTTTTTTTTTTGATAAATAAGCATTATGTTCTGTTTAACGTACCACCCAGGAAGCTTTGCTTTTGTTATGAACTGAAACATTAAAAATATATCATGTAATAAGCAAGTTAAGGGACACAAAAATCTTAAATTTTTTTATTACATTAAAAATTTCTCTGTTTTCTTTTCTGCTTAAAATGAAGTTTGAATCATGTTTCTATCTTAATTAGAACAGGAAATATTCATTTTTAAGTTTTGGTTTGTTTTCAAAATCTAGATTTCAAGCAATGGTTGTCCTAGCAATGCTTTTTGTGAAAATGCGTTTTTCTTCATGATGGGTTTTTTCACCAATTCTTGTATTTAAATTATTATAAGTCAAGAACCATTAAAGATAAATGATTCAAATTTGGAACATGTCTTTTTCAATTGTTTTACTTTAATTTTGATTCAGCAAATTTGAAAAAAATGTTTACTTCTGAAAATATGTATGATTTTCTTTAAAAAGTTACGTCATTTTTTTTTTCAAATTTTTTCTTTAAATATTTTTAATTTTTATTTAAATTAATATTTTTTTAAAGCTGAGTCTAAATTAAAACTTATATATTTCTGTTTATTTAAATGCAAAAAAATTGAAATTCTACAAATAATATTTCGAGTTATAACGATTTTAAACTACCCCACTTTTTCAGTAAAATTTAAATTTTAAATTAAAAAAAAAATATGAGAAATTTTATCATGTGATTTTATTTACAAATGATATGGTTAACCATCACAAAAAATTTCGAAATCTTAACTCAATAAATAAAAATTATCTGAAAGTGTGTCCCGGACCCCCTTAAACAAATGTTGATGATTGCTGAGTTGGAGAATTTATATTAGTCTGTAACCGAGGAGGTACTGTTTTTGAGACTACAATATATTGTCTATTCCTATTGGGATTTATTTTGAAGAAAATGCCTTGTTCTAAAAATCTCTTCTGAGATATTTTTTTTTTTTTTTTGGAAAATAGATCTTTTCTTAATTAAAATTCATATAAAAAATACAAATAAATGTACTAAAATTACTTACAAGTGCATACATATAATATAAAGTTATTTAAAATACATTAGAAATATCTTAAAAATACATGAAAATCCATTAAAAATCCGAAACATTTTCAGCCTTTGCACGGCCGTCATCAGTGGGTATTTAAAGGTTGTTATTACTTTTCTTTGTGCTTATTCGAGCGTCGTCTAGAACAGATCATAGTAATTTAAAGGTTATACTGCAGATAAGATGCCAGATAAAAGTATTCAAATTTCCAACAAAACAAGCATTCATCTATTATGCAGCAATTCCTTCCAAACTCCGTGGATATCGTATGATAGTGCATCGTTACAAGCTATATCTTTATTAGCAATTATTTCAATGAATTCTCTTATAATGGCTTCCTGGTAATTGTTTGTGCGAAAGATAATTTTGGATTTATTAAAATCTACTCTTATAGGTTGAGTTTGAGCTAATCTTGATAACGCAGTATGGAGTCTATTTAACCTTTAACTGATGTCGCAGAAATTGTGCATAACTAGTGTGAAGCGGTCTGTGAGACCGCTCCATTGAAAGGTGAATAAAAGCCGCGATTAACTCATAGGATGCTGTTTTTGTACTAAACTTTTTGTACAGGAGTGTTATAATTAAAATTCACCTATTCAAAAGTCTCTGGTGTTAGTACTAAAGTTCCAAATGAAACACAATTTCAGTAGTGTTTGTAGATAAACTGAAATTTCCAAGTTAAACTATTAAAATTGAAAAAAGCACCGGTCTGTGGGACCGGTAACATCAGTTAAAGGCTAATCTGAGATCTTCTTCATGTTCTTTAATTCTATCACGAAATTTTCTCATCGTCATACCAACATAAAGAAAATCTTTACTATCTTTTTTGAAAGGTATAATGTATACTCCTGATCTATTGATTGTTTGGACAAGATCAATTTTCGCATTTAACATATCTTTTAACTTTGGGGGGAGGGCTTCGATTAATTTTACATCATATTTAAAAAGGGTATGCCTCATACTTTCAAAAAGCCTTGGAATATAACTATAACTTTACAAAATTTACATCTTTTGTCTGGAACTAACGCTTCGTTTTCTGTAATCTTCCACTTCAAACTTGTTTACGATTTTATACTTAAAACGGGATGAAATTGCATTTTCTATTGCTATTTTTCTGATTGCATCTAGTCCTTCTTTTAGGAAATAGCTTGAATAAACCTCAGTTACTCTTTCTATATAATAATTAAATGGTGCTAATTAGTAACTTATAGATGAAATGCAATCAAAAGAGATAGTGGCATTAGATCTGTTAGTCATCCTAAAAACTGTGCGATCAAGATTCTGTTTAGTTATATTTCTGATAAGCTGGACATTCAGAAAAGCAAATTTTTGATTTTTTTTTCTACTTTTAGCGTGAATTTTATTTTCTTGTCTAACATATTGATTTTATCTAAAAAAGAGTATAATTATCTTTGCTGTGATTCTATATAATGAAGATATCATCAACATATCTAAACCAATAATCCGGACTCGATCTTATAGTTTCCATGATTATACTCTCAAGTGAGATAGTTTCAACTCAGCAAGTAAACCTGAAATGAGGGAGCCCATTGGTGCTCCATTGACTTGTTTATAAACTTGATTATTGAGTACAAAAAATGTTATATTTGACAGTTAAATTCAAACCTGATTTCACAGTAGTTTTAATACATAGTAAACGAAGGGTCAGAATCGATCAGACATTCAAGACATCTATCAGACAGTTCCAAGCAAAAGATTTAAATTTTGTAAAGTTAACTACATTCCAAAGCTTTTTGAAGGTATGAGGCATATCTTTTTTAAATATGAGGCAAAATGAATCGCAGCCCCTCCCCCAAAGTTAAAAAATCGCTTAAATATGAAAATTGATCCTGATCAATTGATCAGGATCATACACTATCCCTTTAAAAAATATATGGAAAAAATATATATTTTTTTATGCAGGTATGACGATGAGAAAAATTCGTGATAGAATTAAAGAACATAAAGCAGATCTCAGATTAAATAGGCCCCAAACTGCGTTATCAAGATTAGCTCAAACCCAACCTATAAAAGTAGGTTCTATTTCTAGATCTATTTTTAGATAATTTTATTAAATCCAAAATTATCTTTCGTACAATAATTACCAGGAAGCTATTATAAGAGAATCTGTTGAAATTATTCTTGTATTTAGCTTATAACGATGCACTATCATAAGATATCCATGGAGTTTGGAAAGAATTGCTGCATAATACAGCGTGTCCCTTAAAGTCATGGTGAACATTTGACCGGTCAGAGGGAATCAACGAAACAAGTTGGAAATGTGAAATCGTCACAAAATAAAGGATTGGTTGTTGGTTGTATTGATGACGGCCAATTATCTGCACGAGGGATATAGGCCCAGGGGAAGTGCCCTTCGTGGGGGTCTTTCTAAGGGAACCTAACCCGTATTAACGCTTGGAAAATCCAAGGTTCGAAGAAAACCACGAAAACTCCGAACGATTAGGCCGACGGGCGCGATTGGGATCGAACCCAGCACCTCCCGTCTACCAGATTCGAGAGCAGAACCTCTCAGCCACTGGTGGGGCCACAAAATAAAGGAAAAAAGGAAAAACATAGTTTCATAACTGTTCAGTGCAGTTCGATATGGCATCTATTTGAAACAGGGAATCACAGACGTTATTCATTCTGTTACACCAGACGTCATTAACACTTCAGCACACGCACCCATTTCTATGACGTAACTACACACACCGCACTCTCAGAAATAAAACTCTCACTTTCGACGATTCAGCAATCCTTGAGCTGTATTTCGTCGTTTTTTGACGATCATTTCCTATCAACATCACGTGACTTTTAACGAAAGGTAAACTCTCAAATATTTGACGAAAGTTTTGCCTCAATCACGGTCAGACTCAATGCATTTTAAGGAAACAGTTGCTGTACCTCCTCAAATCCTGCGATTTTAGCAAGCAGATATATGCTTGTTAATGTTAGTCCTTTAATAATTTATTTTAAAAAAGCACTTTTTAGTGCTTTTCAGAAAATACTGAAATATAGGTAGTTATTGTTTCTTCCTTAGTTATTTTTTTAGCTGATAAAATTTTTAGGAATGCTTATTATTATTTTTATTTATTTATTTATATGTTGTTGTTCGTTATGTTTTAATTCGAAAAGAATAAATTTCCCGTGTTCTTCAAAACCATTCAAAAAGAAAATTTGGTCAATAAAATTCCAAACTTCCAGGATATTTTTTTTAAATTTATTTAAGAAGTATATTCTGTTTTCAATCAAATAAAATTAACATATTTGATCCCTCTCCCCTTTATAAACAGTAAAGTGTTAAAATCTTATCCAGCTACTCAAAGTGATAAAATCTCACGCAATATGCGCTTCACAATTCGTTATTTGCGAGCAACAAATTAACCAGACCATATTCTAATCATTCATTGATCAAAGAAAATTTCACTAATAAATTATTTAATCAAGCCATATTATAATTATTCATTGACCTTGAGAAAAACATAATAATAAATTAGCCTTACTTAAAACTTTCAGAAATTATAGCAGGATAGATAAGATTACAATCCACCTTATAAAAATATAACATGCAGCAGAATTCATTACATTAGATGTAAATTTCCAACTGGGCGAAAAATGTCCGGACCAGGATTCGAAACAGCGATCTCCTGGTTGAAGCCGCCAGTGCTCTGCCATTTGAGCTATCCCGGACGAATCTGGTGGAACTTTTTCACCCAGCTAACGTTAATGATTATAGCATGTGGTCTGAAACCTGGTTCAGCTCAACAGAATTAATCTCAGGCAATGGAACTCCAGAAATCGCTGGATACGAAATTACACTAGATTAATTTTTAACACAATTATTCTAATTGGTAAACAAATCATATTAGATGTAAATTTCCAACTGGGTTCGAATCCTGGTTCGGACATTTTCGCCCAGTTGGAAATTTACATCTAATATGATTTGTTTACCAATTAGAATAATTGTGTTAAAAATTAATCTAGTAGAATTCATTACATCAATTTAAAAGCACATCTATACAAGTCCCCAATAGTGAGGTCGGAAGAGCAACGGTCTCCCACGCCAAAGGCCGCGGATTCGAATCACCCCTAGAAAAACGAGAAGCGATTTTTTTCTTCCCCCTGTATTCTTCAATACTGTTCGATAGATGGCACTACAAGCCTTCTTTTGACGAAACTTATATCGTCAAGCATGTGAAGAAAGTAATTTCATCAATCTGACGAACTATTTGCTCGGAGCATTTCCCAGGAAACGGTTTCTTCAAAAACAAAGAAAATTTCGTGAAATCCGAGTATTCATTTCTGAGTGTGCGGGTCAATATTACCCTAACTTTTTCGCTAATTTCTCAGTAAAATATGGGCATTATAAATAAAAAAAATAAAGTAAAAAACATTATTTGAATAGTTTTTAAGTAACATGATATATTATTTGTTTTAAAAGTCAAATTTCAAAGAAAAAAAAACCCTGATGTAAAAACCCACTTGTAAAATCCTGAGCATGATTAGGTAGTTTCGCGGTCAAAAATACCCGATACGTGTGCTTACGGGTTAACTGCGTGTGGGAAGAACTTGAGTATCGTTTAGATGTGTGTAGGACAATAAATGGAGACCACATAGAAGTGCACTGAACAGGTGTGAAACTTGGAGATTTTTTTCTTTCAGTTGGTGAAAATTTCGCATTTCCATCTTGTTTCGTTGATTTCCTGTGACCGGTCAAAAGTGCAACATGACTTTACGGGCACACTGTAGGTGAAATCTTGTTTTTTTTTTTTTTTTTTTTTTTTTTTTTTTTTTTTTTTTTTTTTTGTAAACTTGAATACTTTTATCTGGCATCTTGTAGGCTGTACAACCTTTAAATCACAACGCTCTCTTCTAGACGACTCACGAATAAGTGCAAAGAAAAGTAATAACAACATTTATAATTACCCACTGATGAAGGTCGTGTGATAGCTGAAAACGTTTTGGATTTTTAATGGTTTTTAATGTATTTTTAAGATATTTCTAATGTATTTTAAATAATTATGTATTCACCCGCAAGTAATTTTAGTACTTTTATTTGTGCTTTTTTATATGAATTTTAATTATTTACTCAAGCTGAATTTAGCACTAGAATTTTAACATTCATTTATTCATATTTTCTTTGTTGTAAGTTCAAAACTCACATCTGTATAATTACAGACAATAATAATTAAATAAAAAAGTTCTATTAGAACCATAAATAATATCGGTTTCTGAGATTGCTCGTTCTCTTTCAGCGTTTTATTTTTCACCTCACCACTTACGGATTAACACCATATTTTCAAGCAATTATTTATTTCTTAAATTAATGTTTATTTTATGGTTAGAAAAATTTAAAATATTAAATGTATTAATCCCCAACATTTAAAATTTTATTTTAATCTGTTTGCAAACTTTTATTTTTCAGGAGTTGTAAAATTTTTTAAAATTTCAAAAGTCATTGTAGACAATTGTTTTAATTGAATATATACGCAAAAGAAACAAGTTGGAAATTGCTCGTCAAACGCGGCAAATGAGGTGCTTTTGTACTATAACTAGTATTATAAATATTTTTTGCACCGCATATTGTACTGAATGTATATTCTAGTGCACTTCATAAGTGCATATCAATTTCATTCTGTTCGAAAGTCTGGAAAGCATCATTTAAATGCGCTTGAAATAATTTTTCCCCATCGACCTTAATGCAACGGAAAACTTTTGACTGTCCCTGTAATTAAACTATACATCCAATTTTCATAAAATTTGAAATGACTTGACAAAATTATACAAGAATTATATATTTTAAATTTTAAACGATTCGGTCGGGTAGTTTTTGCGCTGTTATATGCGAACGGACAGACAGGCGGACTGAACGACAACTATAGGTGCTACGTATTTATATAATTATGAACGCACCTAAAAAGAACTTTTAATTTAACTTAACAAACAAACAATATCGAAATTGGTTGCCATTTTATGACTGAAATCACTCATGCTTCATTTTAATTGCAAATTTTATTTGCTGAGAACCCCAATTACACCTTCTCATTGATCCTCAATCATATCACATCACATCACATCACCCAATGGCAAATAAATAAAACAAAATAAAAACAATAAAGGGCACCTTATTCAAAATGCATGATGTTTGAAGTCCTCGTTCGCAGCTGTGAAACTCAAGGCAGGTCGGGGTCGAGCAACCGGTCCAAATTGATTCCGCGGTGAAATATTATTTCATCATACACACAAGGCTACGCACCTCTAAGTAGATAATGAATTTTCCGAGACCATCACGCCTCTGCCATTCGCTAATAGGTCAATTTTCTTCCAGGTTCGAACCTTCATCAACACTTCACACCCTTTGCCCTGCGTGAGGAGCATTTGCAAAAACTTTTTATGTGTATATAAAATAACCCGAAAATTGTTTTGCCTTGTTTAACCGGAGGCCATATACATTGTCTTCCAATTCGTCATCTTCTAATAATCGAGGTTTATGCGAGATTTGCAAAGTATGATCGTTCACAGTTGTGCAATAAGCTATCAGAGGGTAAACGGGCCAAGTTGAATGTATGTACTCTCACTTTCAAATGGATCAAACAGAGGTGAAAAGAGTTTCCACACATAACCTTTTGTTCTTCGGAATGATATAGCTGAATTTAAATTTTTATAATTTAATTCAATAAAGAATGATAATCATATTCCCCTTTCCTCCGTGTGTTTTGTAATAAAATAAATCAACTTTAGTCAGAACCCGACTTAGAAAATTTGGGCCACGAAGTGCTATATCGTGAATTTCGAGGCCCCCTCTACCCACCTTCAATTAGCTGTCGTTTAGATACACAACCTCTTAAAATTTTTATATACCAGATATTTATATAGTCCAGAGGATTATTAAGTACCGTATTTTATGGAAGAAACACCGCTCTCCTCAAATTGACCTGAATAAGCTCAAAAATATCGTAATCGCCGCACCCGTTGTAAACGCCGCATCCATCGGAACGCTACTTTTGTCGACAGCGTCATATAGACCTAACTTTAATCAAAGTTTTCTGAGCAGTGTAGGATGCCTCGTTTTTAATATCTTAAGATTTCTGAAGTTTTATTTAAAATATTTAAATCCGATTTTAAATATTTTTATGAATTTTTAAATTAAGGAAACTCAATTGGTATTTAAAAAAATCGTAAACGCCGCGGCGTTTCTTCCGTAAAATAAAGTATTGTAAATAATTTTAATCTTTATTAAATTCACCCAGTTTGAAAATAAACATTATTTTTAATCTAACATTGGCATTTTTAAAGTGAGGAATCTGAATTTGCACCCCCCCCCCCGAATTTTGTGCCCGAGCCATAAACCTTTTGCCCCTATAGAACAGTAAGGCACCAACCAACTTTACTATATTTTACTATTTCTCTTTATTTATTTATTTTGTCACTATCTAATCCAGCTTCATTTTCATTCACATTAATAAGCAAATGGTCACAAACCTTTTCCGTTAAGATTGAATTATAAAAAATTGCGCAAGATGGAAACACTTTTTCCTTAAAGAAAACTTGTTTAATTTTATGATTCATACATTTTTTTTAACATAAAAAAATAATATTATTAATTTCGACGGAATTAAAAATTATTTTTAAACAGTAACTGTAGACATTTTATGGTAGAAAAAACATTTTAAGTAACTTTAGTCGGATGACGAGTGTAGCTCGTAATTTTGCAGTTTGGTTTAAAAAATTCATGACGAGTTATGTATCAAATTTTACTCATACAAAAATACTCATCATTTTACTATAGAGGGTTAATTAACACTACTGTAAACTGCAAGCACTCTGTATTTTGTTTAAATATCAGAAGCGTTCTCTAATATAATAAAAAAATTAATGGAGAAATGGATTTAAAAAAAAAATCAGTGAAAAATAAAAAAAATTAAAACAGATGGAAAAATTGTTTAATAATTTTTACTATACTTTTTTTTCTTCTGTAAACATATAGATAAAATAAAAGGGAAAATATAATAAAAACACACACACTAAAAATACATCAGTGTTCATAGAAGTAGAAATAGGCTGAATTTAAGATTTATGTTTTGTAAATTAAACTTCATGTTCTTTGTATGATGTTGCATTCCCATATAGAAATCTTATTTTAAAGTTTCGAAATAAATGGATTCTTATTTAAAAAAAATACTTTTTACTCAGAACCATATAATGAATTGATCATTAAGGAATCATACGCATAAAAAATCCAAAAAACTATTAAATGACAAACAGCATTAAAAAATCTATATATATATTACGCTAACGTACGTAGCACATAAATCACGATTATTTGTTATTGTTTAATGGCAACGCCCGAGAAACGCATCTCATTGGTTATTGTGTAAGAGTCCTTTGGCAGGATTTAGGGCGATCGGGTTTGTTTACGTTTCGCTTTTTCGGTGCAATATCTTTCGCTGCAATTATGTAACTTCAAAATATCATTTGAAATGCCCGTAAAAAATCTCGGCGAATGCTTGAAATTGAAGAAGAAGCCGAATTCGAGTCGAATCGAAATAGATTCGAAATTCAAATAGAATTGATCAAGAACGCCGTTAAGCGATTGGCAAAATAGGCTTAATAACGGTAGCATGCGCCGGTTGCTTCTGAAATCCAAATTACTGATTTAAACGTTCCAGGGCATGCATAACTGTGGGTGAAATGTGCAATTTCTGCAAAAAAGCACTGTATTGGAAATGCGAATTAAACAGCAGCAAGAAAGTGTACAAAATGTTGTCATGACGTAAAAAGTAATTTTGTATGGACAGGTAGTTTTGACTGTACGGACCTGCGATACGAATTTCAGGTTCATTTAAGAATATTATTACGTGCCCCCCAGAAGTAAGATACAATAAAACCTGCTTAGACGGAAACGAAAACGACCAGTGATATATTCCGTTTTATGCAGGTTATTTAAATTGAATAAAGCATAAAAGCATTTTTTTTGGGGGGGGGGGGGGGGGGGAATAGCTGGAACTTTTTTTTTCGTTTATTGCAGGATTCCGTTATAAACAGGCCTTACTCTATTAGAAAATAAATTTGCTGGATGGTACTTTTTTTAAAAATCTATATAATAAAATTTGCTTACAATTTTATTATTTCTTTTTCAGTATTACACTTTATGTTGTATTTGTAATTGCTTTTTCATATAAAGATTTTAAATAAAAAATTAAATTATTGAAAATATAATTACATTTTAATTAAATTCATCAGTTAATTTGGAATAAAAAAGTTTAAAGTATGAGACATATAAAAATTAAAAACTTAACCTTTGACTTTACACAACTTTGGAACTGAACAAGAGTCGAGACCAGGTAATTTGCACCGTCTCCACCGGCTCCCCTCTGTACAGACCTGCGATAAAAATTTCAGATTCATTTAAGAATATTATTACGGGCCCGGGCAACGCCGGCGGGTCAGCTAGTTATTTTTAAAAAAAAACTAGAAGGGAAGATACGTGATAACTGCAATCATTAGATATTCAAACTAGAGGTCTGCACAGGTCGAAATTTTCAGTTCCTGCCCGAACGAAAACTATCTGGGATCAGACATTCTGGGAACAATTAAGTCCAATACCGGCCCGCCATAAAGTAAGCCTGATCCCAGGCGCCCTAGAGTACTAAAAAAAGTAAGCTTTGCATGGTTCAGTTACGATGTAACTGCTCAATGCCGTTCTCTACGCTGGACATGTTATATTTCTTTACTAATACTGTCAATCTATTATCGGCTCGCGCAGCATATTTATGTTTATCCTCGCCCCAGTCACGTCCATTAAAAATTATTCATATTTTATTGGCTTAATTTGATCCTTTTAAATTTTTTTTATCGGTCCTGCCCGTTAAAAATATTGTCTTTAATCTGCCGGCCCAAATGGAAAATTTCCCTCATTTTGCCCGAGGACCGGTCCGGGAACTGAGCTCGGGCTAAGCCCGGACACTTGCAGATCTCTACTTTAGACACAAATGAACTGTTTGGGTCCAGCCTCCCACTTACAGTTCTAGCTTATTGTCGCTTCTCACTTTAGGATTGCGATTTCATGCCACGAAAAGTGATATACAGTAGAACCTCTTTTATCCGAAACTATTTTAACCGAAACTCTCGGTTAACCGAAAGCCATTTTGAAAGCCCCCTTTTTTTACTATTATATTATTTGTGTGCAATCCTTTCCGAACTACGAGTACATATAAATATTTTCAATCCCCCTTTCTTGAGTCCCTTCGAATTTAACTTGAGATCCCGTAAACTGCGGAGTGGAACCAAGAAAACGAACAAATTAGGAATTTTGAAGCTTTTGAAGGTTTTTCAAAAGGTTTGGCCGTTTTTCAAAAGGTTTGGCCTGGCTGGAGCAGCAGAAAGACTGTGATACTCATGAACTAATAATATAAAAGCTTCTTGATAGAACTTCAAAGCAAAGGCAATCGAAACTGTGACAAACAAACCATTTTTCCAAACCCTTGTGTTGTGATAAATGTAAAAGGTACTTAATTTCAAAATTAAAATTCAGGTAATTTATTTTTGTTTCTATTTTGCTATAGCTTTATTTGTATTAAGCACTTGCTACCATAATAAGAAATATTGCATTTATTTATCGTTAATCTTAAAATTGAAGCATTCTCGATTATCCGAAAATTTCGATTTTCCGAAAGAGTGTCGCTCCCAATTACTTCGGATAATCGAGGTTCTACTGTACGCTCAGTTTTGTTTATTTTCTATATAGAAGTAGCAGTTCCCTTTTGTGCTTTCCGAGTAGAGTCTTGCATCGGATTGGGTAAGCCGAATTAACCTGAACCCGATCTCTCTGGTCGGGTAGTATTGACCCACATTTTTTCTCGCTGCTTGTCCAGTCTGGTTGACTTTGATATTTCGAGTTCGGGTCAATTTTGGATTACGCTTTAACTCTTTCGGGTCGGGTTCGAGTTGACTCGATTTTTCCAAAGAAAGTCCTCAATATTTTTCAAATTAAAAGAAAAGTTGAATATTAACGAGTGTATATGTAATAGTTTTTATACAAAAAGGATAAAATTGATATTAGATATATGATTATATACTTTTTTTTTCATAAATTCATTAAAATATGGATTAATTTCCTTTCACTTTGGCTTCGGCTCAGGTTTCGGGATGACTTTAATCAGAAATTTAGGGTTCGGATCGAGTATGATCGGGATGATACCCGACCCCTTTCAGAGCTCTATTTCCAAGTCCTACAGAAAATTTCTGATCATATCACTCACTGAAGGCTCATACATGTTAAAAACCAGAAAAATGTTAAATAACAAATAGTAAAATTTTTGAAACATTAAAGTGGAGAGTATAAGTAAAGGGAGTGAATGTGTTCACTTTTAGATTTGCTATGTCGCGAATTTTTCTCTCTTGGATTTTTGAGTGCGTTTATTAATTCATTTTTATTCACCAAGGAAGATTTAGATTACAAAAAAAAAAAAAAAAAAAAGCAATTTAACAAATTACAACGGCCATTTGGAAAATGATTTTTTCAAAGACTAAAATTTAAGACATAAAATATCGCACGGAGTTGGTCAGCCTGCGACTCGTTTGGTGTGAAATATTTATATGTATTCATTCCTGTCCTATTTATCTTTTTTTTTTTTTTTTTTTTTTAATTGGCTTATTCCATTTTTCTTTTGCACGTGAAAATCTTACAAATTAAAATTAACTCTTTTCCAGAAATTGTTATTCATTTTCTTTCATTTTCATTAGTTATTATCCACCTGAAACTTGCGCATTATCCAAGCCTTTCATTGGCTGTTCCGGAAAAGGCTTTTCCATCGTCAGATTTCCAAGAAATCTGACGACCCATTTTAAAGGAAATTTCATTCTTAAACTTCTAAAAATCCCACAATATCACTTTTTACACCGTCGGATAGAGAAAAAAAAAATGTACTTTTAAATGCAATTTGTTTGAAGCTGTATCTCAATTTGTTTCTGAGTTATTAATTTTTTTGTAGTTTTTATTGTCATAGTGGCAACAGAAGGTATCCATCTCTGGTTGAAAGTAAAGGGAAATACAGATTACTGTATAGACCAATCAGGAAACGAATAAAATGCAGATTAAACCAATAAAACCTTTAGATATGCTTTTGATTTCCCATCCTAATGAAAACAATAACCATTTTTCAAAATAATTAAAAAAAATATATGTAAAATGAGAATGACATTAAACATGCCAACACCAGTAGAGGATCAACAGATAAATCGTACCGTGAAAATTTTTCCTAAAATGCTCCAGATATAAATCCGAGCTGTTAAAATATTAAAACTTTATAAAAATTTAATAGATACTTTCGGTGCTTCAAAGGAATTTAACGAGGTAATGACCTCTTAAACGTCTCACCAAAAGCGTTTTCCCACCAACAAGTGGTAGTTCCTTTTCTCGTCTTCCGCGAGTCCTCCAGAAAACTCCGAACCATATAATAAATCGATCATTAAGGACGCATACACGTAAAAAAGTCCAGAAAACTATTAAATAACAAACAGCACTAGAAAATTATGAAAGAAAAACTTAAAGTGGAGGGTAAGTAAAACCGCGAGCACTAGATATTGGGACACAAATGAAGTGTTTGGGTCCAGCCTCCCCACTTGCCGTTCCAGCTGATTGTCGTTTCTCACTTTAGGACTGCAATTTCTTGCCACGCAAAGTGATATTCAACCCGTTATTAGGTGTCGTTACGAGGATAGTTTTCGGATGCGGTCTCTTTCTTGCTCCACGAGAGGGTGGGTCAGAACACGAATACATTTACACTTCGTTACAGAAAAAGGGAGAGCGAGTGAAAACAATTCAATTTCCTAAATGTTCTATGAGGCGTGCTTGTGATTCATAGTTTTTTGGGTTCTGCTACATATTAGAGAGAGCCGAAAGAGTTCCGGGCTGAAATGTATTTTTACAGGTTATATCTGCTACTTTCTCTCTCTGTGAAAATATCATTAGTATTAAAAGAGATTTTAGTCAGAAAGTTTCATTTTTACCCGACTGAAAAAAAAGGGTTATATGTGTTTCACGCGTATCTGTGTATGTGGATTTCTTTATATCCTCGAAACATCCCGACGGCTAGATGAATTTAAACGAATGAGGTCTCTATCAATTTGTCTTAACGGCTCGATGGTTATAGGCGTTTTGTTTTTATAAATCCAAAATGGCGGCCGTAAAATACGAAATGGCGGGAGAGATGAAAAAAAAAATTACGCACCTTATTGAATGGCATATCATTGGATAGGTCTTTCAAAATGAAGACGATGTTTCATTGACTATTTTACAATCAGAAGCTCCATTTAAATATTACACAACCTGGAAGTTGTGTAGTTGGATCTCTAGCTTTACTGCAACACTAACCTTCATAGGCGTCATTAGGCTTCATCAAAACAGTGTTTATAGATTGGAACTAAAAATTAAACACAACTTAAAGGTCATCAATACAAGTAAAAAAAAAAAAAAAAAAAAAAAAAAAAATAGGTGCTGGGCAACATATAACAATAATAATTCCCGCACCATGTTGGTTAAGTCAAAATACAGTTGCGTAATTTGTTATTTCTGTTTGTACAAATTCTTTTTTATAAAACATAATTATGAGTGTAAAATTATAATAATTATATTTTCGAGTAAAATAGGAGTGTAAGTTCATACAAAAATTATTAAGTTGATTTTAAATATTAAATATATATTTTTAAAAAATTGTTTTATTATTGTAAAATGAATGTATAATGTTGAATATAATTCGGATCTCAGATAACAACAATAGCCAGACGCAATGGTGTCGTTTTATGACAAGCCAGCGAATAGTGGGGTATAATTAGAAATCGTAAAATAATAAAAATGTTGGAATAAATTTATGGCCTTAATAAAAGTGTTGGAATAAATTTATGGCCTTAATAAAAGTGTTGGAATAAATTTATGGCTTTTTAGACCACCCAAACTTTAAGGCATATAATAATATTAAAGTATATGTAAGGGGCCATTTGCAGACTGTTAGCTAATAGGTCTATCTAAGGATAATGAAAAATCTTCTCACATCCAATAAGGGAGGACTATACAAATAGTTCCACCCACTGCCAAGAGTTGGTGTGCAAAAAGAAAAAGGTTTTAAAAAGAGAGTCTAAGAAAAGATGTCGAAGACGCAGGAGCTATCCTGAAAACCCATGTAATGAATCCGGAGAGCCCTAGTAATGCCCAGGCGAGATGGACATATCGGAGTGAGCCTAAGCAAGCCTAATTGATGATGTCTTCCTGGTGTTGAAATAAAATGGATTGTTCTACTGCGGTCCGAAGCTATGCATCCCGCCATCCCGATTTCGCCGCTCTGATAAGAAGATGAATCCGGATGATGTTTGGATATGATCCTTAGCATCGCGACAGCTCTGAATTTGATGAATAAAGGCCACCATCCCGTATATGATTCAAGGTATTACCTTAATCTTTTTCTTTACCACATTAAATTATATGAGAAATTATAAATATCCTTTTATGATATTTTATGGTAGAGAGCAATCTGAGATCCAACAAAACCAATAATTAAATATAATTAAGGTATTTTAAAAATGAAAGAGAATTATTTTTTTTTGCAAAAAGAAAAATATATAATAATAAGAGTAAATGAAAACATTTTCTTTTTTTTTAAAGATTAAATATACATGTAATAATGAGCAGCAAACAAAAATGTTGCTTTCCTTTTTTTGAATTAATATAATGTGTATATAGTTGTGTTCAATGTAAATAAAATATTTAATCAAGTTTTAAAAAGTTTCTGTAATTTTTTAAAGGTGTATTCGAAAAAATGTTTTTCCACCCTCAACAGCTCAAAATTTTCTGAGACATTTTCAGACTCATTTTTAAAAGTAAAAATATGAAACTTGCTGGGGGTGATTTTTGAAGACATGTTTAACATGCCGTGTGATTTCATTTTCAGCTCAATTAATTAGAATTTGATTTTTAAACAATTATTTTCTCAGTATGACCATTTTTTTCATTCCCAGATCGCCCGCTTCTGAAAATTCGGTTCAAAACGCCAACTTTTACAGCGTTTAATACAGTATTTTCTGCATTTATCAAAACATCGAGAAACACGGCACATTATGTAGTTTCTAAATAAGAGAATTTCCCAGTTTGATGCGTTTGAGAGCAAAAACGAATTTTAAAATGAATCAGAAAATAAGCAGTTTGGATCGGAATACACCCTTAATTGATAAATGTTTAAGGTGTGTCAACTTATTTTTACAGCTTAAATTTAGTTTAATTCATAAGTGGAAGAGTTCGTCTAAATAAATCACAACGCAAACTCTTAATTTTATACGTAATTAATTAAATTTAATAATTACAGTTTTACGCGGATTATAATTTAATTTTATTAATTATTCGCGTTGCTCTTCTACTAGAATTACGTAATTACGATCACTTATGTTATTTGAATTTATCTAAGGTATATAAAATTATATACCGATTTACTATGAGGTTGCTAGGATGATTTGGACAAATTAACAATTTTGGGTGTAAATTAAATAGGAAATAAACAAGTGTAATTATCTGTCCAGCATTCCCCCTCATTATAGTAAAATGGTGCTATGACTCAGGCAACGTTCATCTGAGGTCATTAGAAATAATAATAATAATAATAATAAAGGAAAATAAATTTAAGTATTATTTTAATGTCACAATTTTAAAGATATTGTAGTTACGTAAATTTAATTGATTAAAATTTTATTAAAATTAATTTTATTATTGTAACAATAATGACACACATATAATAATTTAAATAAATAAAATGAATAATATATGTTAGCAATAAAGAAAAAAGAAAAAAATAATTATAGGATTTATAATAGGTAAATTTAGGAATTACAATTTTTTTTTCTCTCTTTTCTCTTTTGGTTGGATCTCAGTTACCATAGAGAAATAATTTCATTCACATCACGGATGACACATTTGTAAAAATAATTTTTTTTTTATACTGTATAAATAATAATAATAAGAATAATGAGTAAAATATTATAATATGACTGGTATAAAAATGATTTAAATGTCAATAGATCATGATTTTTGAAATTGTATCAAGGTGATACAAAAGAAAATTTGTGAGTCGTACTACGAAGTAGTGGTACAATATTTATTAAAAAAAAAAAAAAAAAAAATAAGATTGTTGTTTCTGTAGAAAAAGACAGATATTTTTCTGTTAAATGAAATTATGGTGTTTTTATATATGCGTGTATTATAAACATTTTAGGGATATTTATGTGTGTAAAAGAATAATTTACAAAACAACTTCATCTGCTAAGAAATATTTTTAAATTTTAATGCTGTTGTTTTTATGTATTTATGCAATTTAGAATATTTTCATACATATGTTGTAATATAGAAAAAATAGTATGAGTTACAAAATATTCTCTTAAGAGGTATAGGATCTATTTTGAATTGATATTTTGAAAAAGTATACATTGATTACTAATATTTGTTAAAAATGACTCAGACGCTGGATATAGATACACGTATTAAGTTAGTGTCACCATTTGACAATAAAAAGAACAAAAACATTATATTTTTCTTAGATGAATTTGATAATATTTTTAATTCGAAAGATATACAGGAAGAAACTAAATTGTTAATTTTAAAGGCTAAAATTACTGGGGACGCAAAACATATTTTAAGTAAACAGATTGAAAAATATAATGAGACCAATTATAATTTATTTAAAAATAATTTGGTGAAGTTATTTGGTACAAAACTAAGCTTCCTTAATGCTCAGAGCAATTTCCTAAATTTAAAACAGGCCGCAAGTCAAACGATAGAGGATTTCATTTTGGAGTTTAAAAAGGGTGTAAAATCTTATATCGAAAGTGCAGGCGAAAATGTGGATAATAAGGAAGAGAATTTTATCGAAATCTTAAAAATGTCGAATTTTCTAAATGCAATTAGACCGGATATTGCACTAGATGTTCGTAAAAACGCGCCCAGGTCCTTCAAGGAGGCATGCGAGTTAGCAAAACTTATGGAAAGTGCGTATAATGAATCAAAGTTTGAGGAAATTAACGCAATAAATAAAGAAAACAAAGATCTTTATGAGAACATTATAGAATCAAATAAGCAAAACAAAGAGCTAATCGAGAAATTAAAGGGAGAGATTTAAAAACTAAAAAAAAATCAAAGAAAAAAAAACATGCAATTAAAGATGATAGTAATTTGCGAAATATGAAACTTTTTAATAAACACAACAATTATAAGGGTCCCCATTTCAGAAACAATTTTCATTATAATGATTATGAACGATATTATAACGATTACTACAATTCCTTTAATTACCCGACGCATTATGGGATGTATGATTATTTACAACCTAACTGGAATTCGGGAAATAGGGATTTTGGATATATTTCTGAGAAGTATGATCAAAATTGTTATCAATTTGAAAAGCGCAAAAAGAAAAAATTGGGCAAAGAAAACAGCGAAATCGGATCAAGATTCGGGATTTTCAGAGACGGAAATCGATAAAATAAATAAAACAATCGCAAATATAACAAATGCAGACAAAGATAGTCTGCCAATTATATCACTAAGTATACAGGGCGTCGAAATACAAGCTCTGTTGGATACAGGAGCCGCCGTTTCCCTTTTATCACCTTCTTTATTCAAAAAAATTAAAGATACAAACGTCAAAATCAAATATTTGGGCAATCAGATCCAAATTAAAACTTTAACGAATTCAAAGATTTTTTTTAAACAATGTGTAAAATTAACTTTTCGATTAAAAGGTATATTCACAACAGGCACATTTTATGTCACTAATGATGATTTTGATAGGCAGTACCAAATGTTATTAGGGTACGATTATCTCAAAGAAAATCATATGATTTTGGATTTATGCAATAAAACCTTAAAATTTAAAAATCAACAAATTAACTTAAACGTTGCAAGTGAAGTAAATAATTATGAAGTGAATAACATTACGCCATGCAATTCATGGGAACATTCAAATAAAGATATGTTTGCCATTACTAAAAATAGAATTTTTCTCCAACCTGAAGAATCGAAAATTGTAAAATTAAAATGCCCAGAGGATATAAATATGTCAGATGTGATTATATTTGACCCCATTCAAGAAAATAGTAAATTTTCATAAAAATAATAACATAAATATTATAATAAAGAATAAACTGTCAGAAAAGTTAATTATTCAGAAAGGAACTAAAATGGGGGAAATTATAAAGAATTTTGAGTGCAAGCAAGATGACTCAACTGATAATATAGAGAAAGGGACATTTTATGAAATAAATAATTTAAATATAGAAGATGTAAGAAAATTGCGAGAAGCAGAAATTAAAGAGACGGATTTCGATTTAAGCCATTTATCAGAGGAAGTACAACAAAAATTTCGAGAAATTTTAATGGGCAATGTTCATGCATTTTCAAGAAGTTATCAAACATTGGGGCAATCAGCGTTTGTCGCACCAAGTTTTTAATTGAATCAGGAATTCCCGGTACAAGCTAAGCCATATAAATTGCCTCAGGCAGTAAGACAGTATGCGAAACGAAAAATTGAACAATTGTTACAGGCTAAAATTATAGAGAAGACTGACTCCGAGTATGCTTTTCCAGTTATTTTCGTTAGAAAGAAAAATCCGAGTAATAACCCGAATGCAGAACCCAAGTTTAGAATGGCAACGGACCTAAGACTATTGAACCAAATTTTACAACCATACACTTATCCGATGCCGGACGTAAAAGACTTATTACAAAAAATAAGCGGTAAGAAATATTATACTGTTCTAGACTTACATAGTGCATTTTTTCAAATCAATTTAAAACCAGAAGATTGTAGAAAATTAGCTTTTATTACGGAATTTGGCAAACATATGCCGCTTCGTTTAGCTTTTGGCACACGAAATTCTAGCGCAATTTTTGCAGAAGTAATTGATAAAATTATGGGACATTTTGATAAAAGCAAAGTATCATACTACATTGATGATGTGTTGATATCTGCAAACACAATAGCAGAGATGATGAAAACCTTAGAAGAAGTTTTACAGGTATTAATAAATCATAACATGACAATCGAACCTTCAAAAATGCAAATTTGCAAACCAGAAATAGAATTCCTAGGATTTAGGGTGAATCAAAAGGGATATTCTCCATCACAAAAGAATATAGAAAAAGTGAAAAATTTAGTCAGACCAAAATCGAAAAAGGGGGTCAGATCTTTATTGGGTTTAGTGAATTATTTTCGGACACTAATACCCAACTATTCAGACAAAGTTAACCCTTTAGTAGAACTGACTAAAGATAAAGTTAAATTCAAGTGGAGTCCAGAAGCAGAAAAAGCTTTTCTGATAATTCAGGAAGAAATTGTACAAAAACTAACACTCAGACCCCCCGATTTTAACAAGGAATTTTTCTTATTCACGGATGGGAGCAAAATTGCAATTTTAGGGGTTTTAGCTCAAGAAAAGGATGGTCATTTGCTGCCCGTTGAATTTTTCGGGAGAAAACTTAGAGAACCGGAAAAAAATTATCCGAGTATTAAATTTGAGTTATTAGCAGTGCATGAAGCAATTATGCATTTTAAATATATGCTTTCGGGTAGACGGTTTACTGTGTTAACCGATTCGAAAGCACTAACTCAGCATTTACATTTACAAGATAAATCGGAAATTATAAACAGATGGGTAGCAGATTTACAAGACTTTAATTTCGACTTCGAATTCGTCGAAGGAATTAACAATCCAGCAGACTATTTGAACAGGAATTTAGATAATCTTACAACAGACAGTGAACTCCAAAATAATTTGTTTGCAAGTAACATAGCACTTACAGACGAAAATATTAAATCGGAGCAATACGCAGACGAAAAATTAAAAATTATAATAAATAAAATCGAAAAAGACAAAAATAATAGAAGCACGAAGAGATTTACTTTAAATCAAAATAAATTATTAATTTTAAAACCTGGTTCAGATAAATAAGAGCTTTTAATTACCCCGGATTCATTAAAAATTGCAGCCATAGAAGAAGCTCATAAAGCGCGTTTCGGATTTCAAAAAACTTATGATAATGTGAAAACAAGGCTTTTTTGGCACGGAATGTACAAAGATATTAAACAGTATTGTGCAAATTGTGTGCAGTGCCTCACATCTAAACAACACACGACAATAAAAGTCCCTGTTAAAAAAATGGTGAAAGATCACGAAGTCGGTACAGTCCTGCATGCTGACGTCATTGGACCTTTAAACCTCACGTTAAGGAAAAACAGATACATTTTAATTATAATTGATTCGACATCGAGATTTCTGGAAGCTGTTCCCCTACGAAACGTAGAGTCACAGACTATATTAAATGTACTAAATAGATATTTTGCAAATTATGGGATTTGTAAAGAAATTATCTTTGATAACGCAAAATATTTAAGAAGCGAAATTATGAAAGAATATTTGGAATCTTTAAACATACAAAGGAAATTTGTGAGTGTATACCGTGCGCAAAGAAATGGACTTTGTGAAGTTACCAATAAAATATTAAAAACATCAATTGTAGCTATGTCGAAACGCACCACGGAATGGGACATAAGACTGGATTTTTTTAAACTAGCGTATAATTCCTTGAAACACCGCGCTACGGGATATAGTCCCTCACTGCTATTTTTCGCAAGGGAAATTAGAAATCCCTTCACAGCTCATATTCCTTCCGAGGAAATATATACCCACTCTTATGTTAAAAGCAGAATACAGCATATAAAGGAAATCAAAATTCAATCCCTTGCAAACCAGGAGAAAATAATGCAAGAATATATAGATGAAGAGGCATACGAAAAAGTAAAGGATTTAAATTTGGGTAAAACAGTATATTTAAAATGTATTGGAAAACCAGGTGCATTAGAGCCAAAATTTCAAGGACCCTACGAAGTTACTAAAAAGTTTAGAAACTTTAATTATTTATTACAATATGTTCCAGATAAATCAATAGAGCCGATCAAACGACATATGGATCAATTATATGCTCCGAAATATGCAACAGGTCATACAGAGGCGGAAATTACGAATTTACAGGGGTCGCAGAAAAAAATTAAGTGTGATAAAAATTACAAAAATAAATGTGGCATTTGTCAGAGAAAATCGCACTCAACTGAAAAATGTTGGTTTGACTCAAATAATAAAAATACGAGTCAAAAGGTTGACAAAGATACTAAAAAGTATTATAAAAAAAAAATAATAAATATTCTGAGCATGCAGACCCAGATTTAAATGATCAAAAAGACCACCATAATACAAATAGGTCGTTATATGGTTATACACCATATACAAACTTATACGGCGATGTTATACAAGATCATTACCTTTTCCCCCCTCCCCAGTATTATCCATGGGATATGAATTGGTATTAAAGATAAAACAAAACCTTTAAATTAGATAAAAGGCGGGGATAGACAGGTGATGGACGTGTAAATTGGATTCACGATATAAATTATGATTTAGTCATCATTAAAAATATATTAAAATTATTTTCATGTCGAGAGAAATAAATAAAATAAAATTAATAAGGAATCGAATTTCAAAATTTCAAAATTTTCAAAATTTAAAAATAAATTCTTCTCTTTTAGGTAAAAAAAAAGTTGAAACAAAATTAATAACTTGCCTTTTTAAAATTCAAAATAATAAAAAGAAAGGATAGGAAGATGGGTACGCCAATTTGTCTCAGGGTTACAATATTGAGCAAATGTTTCAGGGCGCACCCGAAAACATACTTATAAAATTATGAAATGTGCTTCACAAAACTTCACTGGAGCAGTGAAATATTTTTCTCCAGGAAAAATTTATATATATTTATTTTTTTTTCTTTCTGGAATATGATTTAGAAAATATAAAATCTTAACAAAGCCAAATAACATTGAAACTTAATTAATTTAATAATGAATAAAGTTGGAGTAATTTTCAAAAAAAAAAAAAAAAGAATTTTTTTTTTGGTTTTCTATAAGGGTAGCCTTCGCTAATAACCTTACAATTTAGATGACAGAATTTCAGAAGTACTCCTTAAAATGAGTAGGTGTAAGCTATAGGTTCAGGGTAGTTAGAACAGCTTTATAACATATTACTCATATATTGTTTTTTCTTATATAAATATATGGATGACAAGGAATAAATTATTAGTGCACTCTATATTAGGATAGCGGTCAGCTATAAGCCTAAATATAATAAAATATACAAAAAGTGCTAAGATTTATTCCGGTAGTTCAATCACAACTTATGTGCTAAAGTCTAGAATTTAGACAGCAGGGATAAGTTTTATGAACAAAAGTGTTATAAAAAAATAAAAAAAAGGATTTTGGTGTAGCACATTGGTTTTTAAAAAACATATATATATATGACAATGGACAAGGCAAGTTATTTCAATATGATTGCACACAAAATTATAGTAAACAAATACATAAATAATTAATTGAAGTAAAATTAAAATTTTCTCACCAAAGGCTTTCTGTATAGGGTGCAATTTTGGCCTACGGCTGGGTAGGCACCAACACCAACAAAATATTTGTAGAAAACTTATTCAAAAGTAAATCAAGGTATTTAGGCAGCACTTAGTCATTCACTTCAGGATTCTTGGCTGAAAAAGGAATCGAAGAAAAAATTAAGTATGGTATAATTACTAGATGTTATGCTCGGAAACAATAAAATTAGTAATATTATATTGTAAAAAGCAGCATTTTGAGTTTTGTGTAGGAAAACTTTTGATTTTTAGGTTTTACACATTTATGGAGTGTCTAGCTCAGTGTATAGTTCCTAGATTTAATAAAAAAATAATAAATAAAAATATAAGTTTGTGTTGTTTTCAAAATGAATAACAAAAGTTATAGCAATTAGCATTTACAGTTAAAATTAAATGGAATTTTCAGCAAAATTAACATTAGACAAACATAGTTTATATGATATTTAACTTGTTAAGCTAATTTACTTTTATTAACGGTATTCAATTAGAATGAAAGTAGGCTTAAATCCAAGTTAAATTAATTAATAACATTGTTGTAGTGTAAAATTTTATGTAGGACCAGTAGATTTTATTGTATATATAAAAATATGCAAATTTAATAATTAATAAAATGTATTAGCAAAATTATTTAATATAAATATTAAATGACATCTTGCTGAAATCAGCTAGAAATTAGATTTTTTTAAAAAATTTTAAATAAAATATTTTATAAATTTAAGTTATTTTAGAATTTAAGCATTTTTTTTCTTTTCTTTCCCTTAGAATTAAATGCAATTCTAAATTTAACACATATAAATATACATAGTATTGATAAATTTGAGTATGTGAGTTCATAAAATTTTTTTATATATATATTTTAGCCGATTTAACATAAGGAAACAAAATAAATAAATAAATATATTTATATATATTGGCTTTTTTTAAATTAAAATATGTAGTATGGCTTAATAAATTAATTAATTTAATTTTTTTTTTGTACATACAGTAATTATTTTAAAAACTTGAAATAATTACTGTATAAAAAAATATATATAATATATATATAATATATATATATATAAATATATATAAAATTATATATAAAATATATATAATTTTATATATATATAAAAATATATATATATATATATAAAAAAAAAAAAAAAAAAAAAAAAAATTGGATGTAGTGGTTTGTGAGTATACAAAGAATTTTTCTGCTGGCAGAAGTTCTTTGGTCCGGCCGGGTACTCATAGATGGCTGCATACGATTTTACGTAGTAATTATCATTTGCTTTTAGTACTTTTAAAATTATACAAGTGTATTAATAACATTTTTTTAAATAATTAAATAATAATTATTAATGTTTGATTAATAATAATAATTTATTATCTTTTATTTTTAAACATATCCTTAAATTTTAGACAGTAGAATTCACATACGGAATGTTAATGATAAATAAAATTTTGAGTAAATAATTTTTTTTACATCATTCAGTAAAAAAAAAAAATAAATATGAAAATTTAACAATCTTTCAAAAGAGAATTGTTGGCTAAATAAATAATAATTAAAGACAAAAATTGTTCTCTTCTTCGCCAATTGCATTGTCTAACAGCACAATTTAATAGTATTAAATGTAGGTGCATTTTTAAGGTCAGCGTAATGCATATTTTGCATTTTGAGAGGCTGTAGAAGTCATATTTCCGTGTTGTTTACATTTTAATAGTAAACAATATCATGAATCTAAATCAATGCTTGTAAGAAAGGTCTAAATGTACACAATGTTTTTGGTTAAGGCAAAATTATATGTAATTTTAAATCCTGAAAGGTAATTTTGGTTAGATTTGAACCTGACAGCATAGATGCACGCTCGCTTCAGTTGCAATACGAGGCGGGAGAATTCAAATGCTAGAGTCGCCATTTTCCCCTGAAAAATAATAAAAAAAAGCAGAAGGTTTACATTAGATATGACACAAATACATACACTATTTATACATAGATTGTGTTAAAAATTACATACAGGCATGCACAGTTAGTTAAGAAGAAAGTATATCAAGAAATTATACTAATTAATAAGGTAATTACAAGCATGAAATGGTTTTAAATACATACCTTTGGAAGTCGTAAATTTTTGTCACAGCTCAAATCACGTCAGCAAAAAGATTTAGAAGCTTGGCCGACACCTCGTTCTAGGAGGATGGGGGAAGGTCAAGAACTGGTTTTCTTCTCTTTTCTTTCTTTTTTTTCTACCCTGTTTTCCAGACATTACGATCTCTTTTGATTTTCGTCTCGGGTGAAGATGGAGAGCATTACGTAATGATATATTAAAGGAGATGAAATAGCTTGTATATTTTGACGTATCATACAAGTTAGAAGTAACAAATAAATAAATAAAATAAGGTCACCAGTTTGTATACAATATTTTTCTGAGTATGATTTGAATACATCAGATTAATTATGTGAAAATATAACATGTCATACTACAAGCATTGTATTTACTTTTATTCAGTATAAAATGTGTTTTAAATGAAACACTGTGTCATAAGGTTATATGTGATGAAATGATATGTCAAATGTGTATGCCATTATTTTTCCTGTATTTAGGTTTATTTCGGTATACACTGCTCAAAACAATTAAAGGATATTTGAAGTTTTATATAAAATAAAGATATAAACGAAATTTTTTTTTGCCGAAAATAGAAGAAGAGAATCACAAATGCAAATTTTTCTGGTTTTCAAACTGTGGAGTATGCAAATTTTGAGTTCGACGTCAAAAACGTCGCTTCAGCGGCAGCGAATGAAATTTGACTTTCAACTGGATAAAAGAAAATGAAGACAAGGATGATCGGCATTCAGTGATTGCTTTGTTTCGATGAGTACGATGTCTCAGCGAAGTCATTTGACAGATTCAGAAGCTTTGAGAATTGTTGGTAGGTTAGAAGGGGGCCAAACTCAAGCCGAAGTAGCGCAAGCCATTTGAGTGTCACAAAGTGTCATTTCCAGGATCTGGAACCGTTTTTTGGAGAGTGGATGTGCAGGCCGAAGACCAGGGCAAGGTCGTAGACGGGCAACAACGCCCAATGAAGATCGGTATTTAGCGTTAACAGCTCGGAGACACCGAACCATGAACGCTACTCTTCTCCAACAACACCTTCGCTCGGCTACAGGCACCACGATTTCAACTCAGACTGTCCGAAACCGGCTCCATGCT
This sequence comes from Maratus speciosus, assembly GCA_963932465.1. NCBI lineage: Eukaryota > Metazoa > Arthropoda > Arachnida > Araneae > Salticidae > Maratus > Maratus speciosus. The sequence continues at coordinate 608,099,032 of OZ010789.1, read as the reverse complement.
GTAGGTCTGTATGCTCGCCGACCGATGGTATGTGTTAGATTAACATCAAGGCATCGTCGCGACCGCAGGGAGTGGGCAACCGAGCATGTCAACTGGAGGAGAAATGAATGGAGCAATATTCTGTTTTCTGACGAGTCCCGTTTTTCTGTGCATCCGGATAATAGGCGTATTTTCATCTGGAGGGACCGTGGCAGTAGGAATAATCCTGCGTTCGTGCACGAAAGTGTCAGATTTGGCGGTGGAGGAGTGTTGGTGTATGGTGGCATCTCCATTGACGGGCGCACTGACCTCTACATCATTCGAGATGGAGCTCTGACTGATCGCCGATATAGGGATGAGATCCTCAGACCTATTGTAGTCCCTTACGCTGCAGCAATCGGAGATAACTTCATTTTAATGGACGATAACTGCAGGCCACATCGTGCAAACCTGGTGGAGGATTTCCTTTTCGAGGAAGGAATCGTTTGAATGGAATGGCCAGCGTGTTCTCCAGACATGAATCCAATTGAGCACGCTTGGGACGCTCTAGGAAGACGAGTTTCTGGCCGCCAACAACCCCCACAAACTCTCCAAGAACTGGAAAGAGCTCTTCTGGAAGAGTGGGGCAGAATACCCCAACTCGTCATTAATAGCCTCATTGAGCCCATGCCTCAAAGGTGTTCAACGTTGCTGGCCGCCCGTGGAAACCATACCCCCTACTGAAAATGATTTTCTTTGAAGAAAACACCTTTTCTTATTCTTTTTTTCTCATATGCACAAATTGTGTTTTTTTCCTTTAGTACACAAATGCGCAATAAAATGCATTTTTTTCTGCCAAACATGTGTAATTTATTCTCATATAACCTACTATGTCTGTCGACCATGTATCAATCAGCTAAACAGTTTACCAGATACAAAATCCACCTAAAACTGCAATATCCTTTAATTGTTTTGAGCAGTGTATTAGTTTCATACAAAATTATAGCTTTGAAAGTATTTTTGGGCACTTAAACTGTAAAGTTACAAAATTATTAAACATGTGTGTGGTAAAGAAAAAAGGCTTCGAGGAAGATGTCATATTTTCAGTACAGATGTCTTCTATAAATGTGAATGTTAACAGACAACTATGCGATCATGTGTTGAACTTTCTGTTATGAAAAATAGAAGAACTTCTTATAAAATATACCAGAACCATTGATAATTGAACATTACAGACTTGGCTCAAAACTGTGTAGATACACCGTCATATGGACACGTACATTCTTTTATGCTTTACAAAAAACAAAAAAAAAAAACAAAAAAAAAACAAAAAAAAAAATCAGCAATCAGTTTTATTTTTTTTCTGACTATCCGGAGATATGCTGGGCAACATATAACAATAATATGTTCCCGCACCATGTTGGTTAAGTCAAAATACAGTTGCGTAATTTGTTATTTCTGTTTGTACAAATTCTTTTTTATAAAACATAATTATGAGTGTAAAATTATAATAATTATATTTTCGAGTAAAATAGGAGTGTAAGATCATACAAAAATTATTAAGTTGATTTTAAATATTAAATATATATTTTTAAAAAATTGTTTTATTGTAAAATGAATGTATAATGTTGAATATAGTTCGGATCTCAGATAACAACAATAGCCAGACGCAATGGTGTCGTTTTATGGCAAGCCAATGGAAAGTGGTGTATAACTAGAAATCGTAAAATAATAAAAATGTTGGAATAAATTTATGGCCTTAATAAAAGTGTTGGAATAAATTTATGGCTTTTTAGACCACCCAAACTTTAAGGCATATAATAGTATTAAAGTATATGTAAGGGGCCATTTGCAGACTGTTAGCTAATATGTCTATCTAAGGATAATGAAAAAACTTCTCACATCCAATAAGGGAGGACTATACAAATAGTTCCACCCACTGCCAAGTGTTGGTGTGCAAGAAGAAAAAGGTTTGAAAAAGAGAGTCTAAAAAAAGATGTCGAAGACGCCGGAGCTATCCTGAAAGCCCATGTAATGAATCCGGAGAGCCCTAGTAATGCCAAGGCGAGATGGACATATCGGAGTGAGCCTAAGCAAGCCTAATAGATGATGTCTTCCTGGTGTTGAAATAAAATGGATTGTTCTACTGCGGTCCGAAGCTATGCATCCCGCCATCCCGATTTCGCCGCTCTGATAAGAAGATGAATCCGGATGATGTTTGGATATGATCCTTAGCATCGCGACAGCTCTGAATTTGATGAATAAAGGCCACCATCCCGTATATGATTCAAGGTATTACCTTAATCCTTTTCTTTACCACATTAAATTATATGAGAAATTATAAATATCCTTTTATGATATTTTATGGTAGAGAGCAATCTGAGATCCAACAAAACCAATAATTAAATATAATTAAGGTATTTTAAAAATGAAAGAGAATTATTTTTTTTGCAAAAAGAAAAATAGATAATAATAAGAGTAAATGAAAACATTTTCTTTTTTTTTTTAAAGATTAAATATACATGTAATAATGAGCAGCAAACAAAAGTGTTGCTTTCCTTTTTTTGAATTAATATAATGTGTATATGTATATAGTTGTGTGCAATGTAAATAAAATATTTAATCAAGTTTTAAAAAGTTTCTGTAATTATTTAATTGATAAATGTTTAAGGTGTGTCAACTTATTTTTACAGCTTAAATTTAGTTTAATTCATAAGTGGAAGAGTTCGTCTAAATAAATCACAACGCAAACTCTTAATTTTATACGTAATTAATTAAATTTAATAATTACAGTTTTACGCGGATTATAATTTAATTTTATTAATTATTCGCGTTGCTCTTCTACTAGAATTACGTAATTACGATCACTTATGTTATTTGAATTTATCTAAGGTATATAAAATTATATACCGATTTACTATGAGGTTGCTAGGACGATTTGGACAAATTAACAATTTTGGGTGTAAATTAAATAGGAAATAAACAAGTGTAATTATCTGTCCAGCAATAGGTAAGTAATATAAACAAGTAATATAAAAAAAATATTTTAAGTCAATTCCTACTTAGGTCAATAAGATAATTTTTTTTCTCCCATTTTTCTTTCCTTTTGATTGGCGCCTAAAATACCTTGATCAAGAAGAGGGCTATCTCGATTATTGAAAATTAATTAATTTAATTTAATTAATGAATTAATATTTGAAAAAAAAACTGGATTAACCTCAAGTGTCATCCACTACAAGTTTAAAGAAAATTATTTGAGCTTGATTGGAAGAATAATAAGTATTTTATTAACGATTGAAAATTTAAACGAGATATATATAGCAAGAGTGTGAGCTAATAGTAGGAATTGAAAAAAAAAATAGTTTCACATTGATGAGAAATAATTAATTAGTTGCAGTCGGGTTTTTTGATTTTTTAAATTTAATTGTTTATTATTTATTTAACCGTCTCGCTCACCTGAGCCTCATATGAGGTTCCTAAATTAATTTAAATATTTTAGAAAAGGCTTTCAACTAAATTTTAATTTTAGGGATCTCTTTTAAACATACAGGCCTCATTTATGGCATAAATAAATTTTTTATCGTAATCTTTAATAACATTTTAATTCTGCTATTTCAAAGAAAGAATTGTGAAAATAAAAATCTTGAGCGAAAGGATTAGAATCAACAGTGTCATGAATTTTCAATAAACTGATACATTTATAGGGTCCACTAAGGATATTCTAGTCACTAAGCGGAACATTTTGCACATTACTTTACCTTTATTTGTTTATTTTTCTGTAAAATATTCATTTATAGTAATTACACCCTGTTTTGATTATGGAATGATACTCAAATTTTAAATAGCTTTTATGGAAAAAAAATTATTTTATTATGTAACGATTAATCAGTAGTGGTTGTTCTGATCCCGCTTGAAGTAGCAGAACTGGCTTAGTAGATAAGTTCATGAATTTTTAAAAAATGAAAAATCACGGTTTTTGCCACCAGTATCTTTTAAAGAAAAGCCAATGCTTTCTAAGAACATGCTGGGGAGACACTACGATGGCGTTACATTTCGTGAAATATGCAAATATAGAAAGTACATACTATTCACGCGCTCAAAATGAACTCATTTAAGGTGGTCATTTACGAAGCTTAAAATTGAGGATTTGCCTAAAACTTTAATGATTTTGACTATTTTAGTACTTTTAATAAAATGGTATGTTAATTAATTTTAATTTCTGTTTGAAATGCGTCAATTCTATTTTCATATTTTTTCAAAGAAATTTTTAACCATCAATGCACCCCTCCACCTCTCCCCATCCACTTTACGTACTGAACCTATGCGTGAACTTACTATATCTCTGTATAAAAGTCGTCCTGAAGGCACCACTGTGCAACATAATTTAATTCAGCTGTGGTTTAATTTGATGCAACGCAATGTGCTGTGATATATTGAATATTTATTAATATTTCGAGCAAGTTTCTCAAATAAAGCAGTTCTCAAGGGTTAGAGCTGTCTCAAGGTGTTGCGGAAAACACTATAGAAACCTAACGTCACTTTTTAAGAGGCTATGTCAATAGTCAATTATGAAAAAAAATTGACGGTAAAAATTGACGTTAAAAAGGCACACCAATATAGATCACCAAATCGACGCCCAGTGCGAGGATAGATCCGGCTCCGAGGAAGAGTATTAGACGGTCGGTGGCAATGGCAACATTTCGCTCCCCGAAGTAAAAGCGCCCGAGCGAGCGGCCGACGAATCAGCAAGCGGAAGTTGGCGAGTTCTTCTTCTTGACAATAGAACATTAGGAGAAATACTAAAGGTTTAGACAGGCGTATCATTCAACTATTTTCAGTGTCAGCGTCTTTTCTTCTGGTCACGCTGTGTTTTTCATCTTTAATGGGTTTAAAAGGAAACTGACGGACGTCTGCAAGAGGAGAACCTTTCCTTAAGGTACGAATAGACCATCCTTCTGACTGTTATCAGTATCGGCGTCTTGTCTTTTCTTGTGGCCACGCGGTGTTTTTGATCATTAATGACTTTAAAAGGAAAGGGACTGATGTCCTGCAAAAAAGGAATCTTTCCATCAAGTAGAGTTCAGCTCCTCATCTTCTGACCCATTCTTGATTCCCCTCATCCTTTTGTGAATAAACCGCAGAAGGGTTCAGAACAAAGGATTTCCAAGGATAATGTAGAAGGATGACAAAACAAGTGTTTATACGCAGCCTTAAAATGGAGCTAATCTTCTTATCTTTTGACCCATTGTTGGTTCTCCCCATCATTTTGTGACTAAACCACAGAAGGGTGCAGAAGTAAAGGTTTCCTGGAAAAGTGTCGAAGGATGGCAAAACACGCATCTAAACTGAGCCTTACGCTGCGAACAGACCATCCTTCTAACTGTTATCCGTATCGGCGTCGTTTCTTGTGGCCACGCGGTGTTTTTTATTTTTAATGACTTTAAAAGGAAAGGGACTGATGTCCTGGAAAAAAGGAACCTTTTCTTCAAATAGTGTTGAGCTCCTTATCTCTTGTCACATTGTTGATTCCCCTCATTCTTTTGTGAATAAACCGCAGAAGGGGCCTGAACAAAAGATTTTCACGAAAACTGGAGAAGGAGGGCAAAACAAGCATCTGTATGCAGCCTTAAGGTCCGAATAGACCATTCTTCTAACTGTTATCAGTATCGGCGTCTTTTCTTGTGGCCAAGCGGTGTTTTTGATCTTTAATGACTTTAAAAGAAAAGGGACTGATGTCCTGCAAAAGAAGAATCTTTCCATCAAGTACAGTTGAGCTCCTTATCTCGTGACCCATTGTTGATTCCCCTCATCGTTTTGTGAATAAACCGCAGACAAAAGATGTTTGAACAAAAGATTTCCAAGAAAAATTTAGAAGGATGGCAAAACAAGCGTTTCCACGGGGCCTTAGCCTACTATATATATTTAGTAGCTCTAAAGAACACCCCTCTCCTCCTTTCTTCCATCTCGGGCCTGAGAGAAAAATTGAGAAGATGGTGCCGAAGGATAGAATTAGGCAGGGAGTATTATTAGTTCCTGCTGAGTTATGAGCTTACTCATTGGAGATGGTGGGTGCAAGAAGCCCATAATCATTTTTCTCTATCACAGATATAATTAGCGGAGACGAACCACGGGTCCTTTGAATTCCTAAAGCTTTAGGCATTACTAGTTCCTACTGAGTGACGAATTTACTCACTGGAGATGGTGGGTGCAAGAAGCCCATAGTCATTTTTCTCTATCACATATATTACTAGAGGAGACGAACCACTGGTCCTTAGAAGTCCTAAACCTTTAAGCATTACTAGTTCCTACTGAGTGACGAACTTACTGAATGGATATGGTGGGTGAAAGAAGCTCATAATCATTTTTCTCTATCACAGATATCATTAGCGGAGACGAACCACGGGTCCTTAGAAGTCCTAAAACTTTAGGCATTACTAGTTCCTACTGAGTTATGAGCTTACTCATTGGAGATGGTGGGTGCAAGAAGCCCATAATCATTTTTCTCTATCACAGATATCATTAGCGGAGACGAACCACGGGTCCTTAGAAATCCTAAAACTTTAGGCATTACTAGTTCCTACTGAGGGACGAACTTACTTATTGGAGATGGTGGATGCAGAAGCCCATAGTCATTTTTTTCTATCACAGATATTACTAAAGGAGACGAACCACTGGTCCTTAGAAGTCCTAAACCTTTAGGCATTATATAGTTCCTAATGAGTGACGAACTTACTCATTGCAGATGGTGGGTGAAAGAAGCCCATAATCATTTTTCTCTATCACGGATATTATTCGCGGAGACGAACCACTGCTTCTCAGAAGCACTGTTGCCAGATTGGGGACTTTTTCCCCCCAGATTGTTGATTGTCACCGTTTTTTTTTAACAGAAATATTCCGCCTATTTAACAATAGATTAAAAATTCTAAAAAGTAAGGCGAATTATACTATTTTTAAAATGTGGTGACAGTCAAATAATCTGAATTAAAAAATTCTCCAATCTGGCAACACTGCTCAGAAGTCATAAACCTTTAGGTATTACTAGTGACGAAGTCCTAAACCTTTAGGCATTACATAGTTCCTAATGAGTGATGAACTTAGTCATTGGAGATGGCGGATGCAAGAAGCCCATAGTCATTTTTTTCCATCACAGATACAGTAAAGCACCGATTATAATTCTTTCAGGGGTCCGTTCTAAAACGACGTATAACTGAGAAAGACTTACAATTGTAAGTGTAGTGGAAGGTTTAAAATCTTTGACTGCAAAAAATATAATTCTGCAATCTTACAAATTTAATTTTGCTACTGTTTTCGGTAGATTAAGATGCACTGTATATTGAAAAAAAAGTTAAAATTTTGAAGAAAAAAAAATTAAATAATCATTTCTAAAATTGAAAAATAAAAGTAAGAATTATCAAACCTCGGCTGTACATCTTCAATTACACATTTTTTTTTTCCATTGTCGAACATACAAACAGATTTTAATTAAAATAATCTTCAGTCATCATCTCACTTGCCGGCTTACTATGAGACTTAAGCAAAAGCAGTTATGTATGGAGTTAAGTTCATGGAAAGTTTTCTCCCTATAGTATTGTGAGAAACAAAAAAGTTTCTAAATGTGTCAATGCAGACCAACGCATCTTTGAAAGGTGAGATAATTTCTTCACTTTCTTCTTCTTCGCTAATCGCTACTTAAGGCTGTTTGTTCTCAAATCCAAAGGGCAACTTTCTGAAATAAGTTTTAATTCATTTTTGTTCGGAAATGCATGAAACTAGGAGGTGTTGTTATTCAGAAACTATGTCATCGAACTGTTTTTTCCGTTTTCGTGTAAACGCAATAGATATTTCAGAAAAAAACTGTCAAAGTTAGCATTTTGAACCGAACTTCCGAACGAAAGAAGAAAATCCAATCAGGAAGGGGAGAAAAATGCCGTGTCACGTGATCAAAATCGCTAATAACTCGATAGGTAATTGATTGATCAAAAAAGGGAAACCACAGTTCGATTCTAAATCGCTTCCATGGTCAGGCTTTCCAATTTTATACCTTTCCGTTAAAAAATGAATTTGTAAATGTGTCAAAACGTTTTGAGCTTGTTGAACAGAGCAGTTGAGAACAGCCTTAAATGAGCATCCGGCAATCTGTTTTCTATTAGCTCATCAATTGTGCCTAATTTCGATGTCATTACATCGGTATCACCTTTGGAAAAAATTCCTAGAAAATCGGTCATAACATGAAAGAAACGACATATATCCATAAATTATTCATCGTATAACGAAACATTACAACATTAAAATACACATGGATGAATCGGAACCAAAGTGAAACGACGTATAAATGTGAAAGACGTATAAATAAAAAACGTATAAACTGTGTTTTACAGTATTATTAGCGGAGACGAACCACTGATCCTTAGAAGTTCTAAACCTTTAGGCATTTGTATGTGATCACGTTTATAGCAAGAACTAAAATTATAAATCCCTGAACTTTATTGTATAAGATTTTGCTGAAGGATAAACTTTGCATAAGAACAGTATCTGATCTGACTTTGTTGACTTCTACTGCTGTAGTTTAGCTAGACTATTATCTGACCTTGCACTATTATTAATTCCATATTATTTTAATTAGTTTCTTATTTTAATTTTACTATTGGAGATCCTAATATTTATCTATCTATACTAATACTATACTATTATATTATAAAGAGGTAAAAATTGTTTATTTGTAGGAGGTAAGCTCTGGAACTACCGAACCGATTCCAAAAGTAATCGTATCAAAATGATGGTGTTAGTCCAACTTAGAACATAGGCTATATCTTATGTCCGTGCCACTGACAAAAAGGGGGTGCAGGAGCGAAAAACGCTCTAAAAATGCGATTTTTGTGTTACTAAAGGGCCCAGAAACATAAAATTTGGATTGGTAGTTACTTATAAGATACTAATGATATCTGAGGACATTTCTTAAAAAAATCGAAATTAAAAAGGGGTGAAAATGCACGAAAAGCGTTCTAAAAAACGTTCTAAATAGCGATTTTTACGCAATTTCAGGAAGTACCAAACTGATTTAAAAAATAATGGTGTCAAAATGATGGTGATAACCCTTGCTCCAACATAGGCTACATGTTATGTCCGTGCCACCGGCCAAAAGGGGGTGCAGGAGCAAAACACGTTCTAAAAATGTGATTTTTGTGTTACTGAAGGGCCTAGAAACATGAAATTTGGAATGGTAGTTACTTATAACATACTAATGATCTCAAAGGACATTTCTTAAAAAAATCGAAATTAAAAAGGGGTGAAAATTCGCGAAAAGCGTTCTAAAAAACGTTCTAAATGGCGATTTTTACCAAATTTCAGGAAGTACCAACCTGATTTCAAAAATAATTGTGCGAAAATGATGGTGAGAACCCTTGCTCCAACATAGGCTACTTTTTATGTCGGTGCCACCACCCCTAAAAGGGGCGCTGGAGCAAAAAACGTTCGAAATTGCGATTTTTGTGTTACTGAAGAGTCCAGATACATAGTTACTTATTAGATATAAATTATTGCTAAGAACATTTCTAAAAAATTCGAAATTTAAAAGGGATGAAAATGTGCAAGAAGCATTCTAAAAAACGTTCTAAATTGCAATTTTTACGCAATCTCAAGAAGTACCAAACCGATTTCTAAAATAATGGTGTCAAAATGATGGTGACAACCCTTGCTCCAATATAGGCTACATTTTATGTCGGTGCCACTACCCCTAAAGGGGATGCAGGAGCAAAAGAACGTTCGAAATTGCGATTTTTAAGTTACTGAAGGGCCCAGATACATGGAATTTGGAATGGTAGTCACTTATAAGATATAAATGATCTCTAAGAACATTTCTATAAAAATTCGAAATTTAAATGGTGTGAAAATGTGCGGAAAGTGTTCTAAAAAACGTTCTAAATGGCAATTTCTGCGCAATCTCAGAAAGTACCTAACCTATTTCAAAAGTAATGGTTGGAAATTGATGATGACAACCCTTACTCCAACATAGGCTCTATTTCATGTCGGCGTCACTACCACCTTGCGGTTGAATTTTAAAAAACGTTCTAAATTGTGATTTTTGTGATACTGAAGGGGCAATGAACTTGCAATTTGGCATGGTAATTACTTATGAAATGTAAATGCTCTCTGAGAAGAGTTCCTTCAAAATTTCAAATTTAAAAGGGGTGAAAATGAGCGAAAAGTGTTCTAAAAACGTTTAATTAGCGATTTCTACGCAATCTCAGGAAATATAAACCGATTTCAGAAGTAATGGTTTGAAATTGATTGTGACAGTCCCCGCTCCAACATAGCCTATATTTTACGTTGTTGTCACTACCACCGGGGGGTTAAAGGAACAAAAAATTTTCTAAATTGCGTTTTTGTGTTACTGAGGGGGGGAGGGGGGGTCTAATATTTTAAATTTGGAATGGTAATTACTTTAAAGATGCAACTGCTTTCTAAGAATTGTCGAAAGAAAATTCCAAGTTTAAAAGGATGAAGTGAATGAAAAGCGTTCTATAAGCGTTCTAAATTACGATTTTTATGCAATCGTATGAAATTCTAAACCGATTTCAAACATAATGGTTGCAAATTGATGGTGATAGAACCTGCTCAAACATAAGCTATATTTTATGTCGAGGGTTGCAGGAGCAAAAATCTTTCTAAATTGCGATTTCTGCGGTACTGAATAGGCTAGAAACTTTAAATATAGCACGGTAGTTACTTATAAAATATAAATGTCCTCTAAGAACAGTCGAAAATAAATTCGAAGTCAAGCGAAGGCAAGGAGCGAAAAGCATTCGAAAAGACTCCTAAATTACGATTTCTATGGAAACTCAGGAAATAATAAACCGATTACAGAAGTTATTGGTTGCGAATCAAGAGTGATAGTCCCTGATCCTATACGGGCTATATTTTATGCCGGTGTCACTGTCAGGTTCCGAGAAACATCTGCTATTAGAACTGATGTTCTATATTATTTTTGTCTTAATATATTATATATTGTATGGGCTGTGTACTGGAATTTCAAAATAACAGTCTTTCCTTATCTAAAACTGGATCTAAGCCCGTGGAAATGTATAGATGGTATATAGATGGTATAAAGGGGTAAATGGGTAAGATGGTAAAAGGGGTAAGATGGTAAAAGAGATAGTTGGATGGGGGTGTGCCCAAGCTTTTGAGATGTCTGTGGAAGATGGGAAGACAAAAGAATTCCACGAAGGAAGAAAAGCTTTTGAAATGGGAGCCAGGTAGAAAACTCCGGAGGGGGTTACGTTGAGAAGGAGCAAGGGGTTCCTGAAAAGGCAATCTGGTCTGAGGAGATAGTCAGTTTTGAGCATAGTGCGCAAGGTGGGACGTGAGTTCCTTGGATCGCTCTGAGATCGAGCGCAAGTGTTGAGTGAGGCTCGGACAGCTTAGCCTTAGAGCATATATGTGTTGGGAGATCTGGATTGATCCCCGGAAAAGGTCGTTTAACGTGTGTAGAGTGAGAGTGATTTAACGTAGTTTAACAGTACACAGCCAGTATTTACTGTATTCAATTTAATGTTGAACCGGATAATCTATATCCGAGTTTGTAAGTGTAAATAGTCTTTTGTTGTTGTGTAAATAGTGTGTAAATAAACTCTTAATTTAGTTAATTGAAAGCGTTGGTTTTCATTTAATCAATCCTCTCAGTGCGTGACCGATATCACGTAATCATATAGGTGGTGGCAGCATATAAATAATAAGGATTTTCTTCGAAGTTGTGCGGACTAAGAGGAAACTCCGACAAATTGATGGCAGCGACGGGATAGAATCGTCTTGGACCAGTGACCAGCGAGCCGCGTGTTGCAGTGTGTTAGTGCCGGAGCACCCAGTGGAATTCTTGCGTGGAAATGTCCGATCGTCGAACGGAATTTTAGAGTGATAAAAACCAAGCGTCGAGCAGAAATACAGGGTGTGTGTGCCCTATCATAATTACAGCGAACCGAACTAAAGTGTTGTGTCCTATCATCGGTACAGCGAACCGAACTAAAGTGTTGTGCCCTATCGTTGTTGCAGCGAACCGAAATAGTGTTTGTGCCCTATCATCGCTACAGTGCCTCAAGTTATAGTGTATTACAGCATGAGTGTTGAATAGCATCAAAGTGACACTAAAGTGCGAAATATTGAATTCATCGTGAAACTACGTGTGAGCAGCGGCGTACCCCAGCAGATAAAGTATAAGGTAAGGTGTTTTGATCATTTCTGTCTGCTGACATTCTCGAACCAAATGTATTTGTTGTTGTATAATTGATAGTAATTTAAGATAAATTGTTTAGGTAATTTATGTGCAATCAAATAATTGTGTTCAGATAGGTAGGAAACATTAAGAGCATACTTACTATTGTTTTAAGAAAAGGTCATAATAAATAACTTGTACTAATATTGATTTTCTATTTTTTTACTAATAATGGTAGTGAACAAAATTAATGCATTGTGTTAATAATAGTCGGAAGGAATAATTGAATTTACTTAAATTTAAATTATTATTAGAGTAATATTTAAATGAAGCAATACTGTTTTAAGTTTGAAGAGTTGATAACAAACGAGTAATGAACATTTGCTTAGAATTTTAATTGGCTAGAAGTAAATTTCGAAAAAAAAAAAAAAAAAAAAAAAAAAAAGGCCAGGGAGAAAAAAAAAAAAAAAAGTGAAGGTTTTGATTGTATTTGTTTTAAGTGTGAAGACCAGTATTGAATTTGGAAATATTTTATTGAGGATAATTGTAGAAATTTAGAGGTGTATGTTATACAATTTTTATTTATGTGGATGTTTCTATTGACATCAGTACTTTTATTCAATTTGCAACGTATTATCATGTAAATTGTATGTTATTATCTAATTGTATAAAGTGGAATCTGTATTGCATAGTAATCAAATCGAAATTATTGTTTTACCTTTTGTTTTATTGGAAGTAAATTGTGTGATATAAATGGTTGAGGAAAATCAGGTTATACAGTGGGTTAAATTAGAAATATAATACATCGATTATCTGAAATGTATTAATTAGTAATAAGTGGAGGTAACTGTGCTAAAGTAGAAATTTAGGAAATATCACTTGGCAGGTTTAAATATTATTGTAGAGTGGTAACAGTAATCGGTGAAGATATGGCTTTCTTATTGAAACTAAAACGGGTGGATCTTCAGATGATAGCCGATGAATTGGGGGTTGAATTCACAGAAGTGGATACCAGATTTCAGCTTAAGAAAAAGATAATGGACAACGATGAATATGACGAGGGGGCTGTTATGGAATTATCTAACACTATTGTTGCGGAAAGGTTGGAGCGCGAAAAGTTAGAAAAACAGAAAAAATTAGAGCGCGAAAAGTTAGAAAAACAGGAAAAATTAGAGCGCGAAAAGTTAGAGCGCGATAGAGAAGAAAGGGTTGAAAGGTAAAAGTTAGAAAGAGAAGAGAGGTCTGAAAAATTGAGGATGGAACATGAATTAGAAATGGAGAGGCTAAGGATACAAGGTTCGACAAACAACTCTAATGGGTCTAGGGAATCTAATAATGAAAGTAACATAGAAAAACTGATCAAAAGTGTTAAAACTGTCTATCAAAGTACCAGAAGGGACTGAGGGATGGAATTTATTTTTCAACAGTTTAGAAAGGGCATTCAAAACTAAAAATGTACCGGAAAACCAGCAGGCCGAAATTCTACTAAATATGTTAGGAGATAAGGCAGATAATTTGTTAATTTATACCACTAGGGAACAAATTGAGAATTATGAGGAATTAAAGGAGTTAGTTCTAAGGGAACATGAGCCGACACCGAAGGCGTGTTTGAAAAATTTTAAGAAGGCTAGGAGAAACCAGAATGAAACTCATGTACTATTTGTATCGCGTTTAATAGCAACATGGGAAAATTATTGTAAGATTAGGGGTGCTGACTCATATGAAAAGGTCAACCAGTTAATAATTACGGATAAGTTATTAAACACGTTAGATGAAGAAACCGCATCATATATTGGGTTAACTCAGCAGAGTAAATGGTTAGAAGCTTCTAAAATTGCTAAAGAATGTGACAATTATTTTGACGCTAAACATAAGTCTTATGCCGTTACGTATAAAAGTTTTAAGGGTAAAGATAGGAGTGTAGGCAGTGAAAAAGTGAAACCGAGGGAGGATAGTAAATTTGGTGGTAATTGGAGGCAAAACGGAAGTAATGAGACTAATTCTTTTTCGGGTAGGAAAACTGATTTTAAGAAACCTAGTGATGATTCAGCTCCTAGATGCTTCAAATGTGGTTTAAGAGGTCATTACCAACGTTTTTGTAATAAAGTGGGTAATGAGGGAAATAATAATGCTAGTAAAGGGCGTGAACAGAAAGCGGGGGTAAATAAGATTGTCGTGAAAGGAAATAAAGAGTTACCTAAGGGAGCTATTGTGGCGAGGATATCGGCGAAGGCCGAACAGAGAACTAATGTTATTGGTGAGAAATTAAATAAACTTGAGAAAATTGAAGTTAATGTAAATGGGCAAAAAGCAAAAGGATTGGTCGATTCTGGATGTGAAATTAGTGTTATTCATAAAGATTTGGTACCGGAAGAGAAATTAAAAGAAGCGGGTAGTATTTATTTACAAGGATTATTTAGTGAAGCAGTTAAATCACCGTTGCTTAAATTACCATTAGCTATTCCGCAATTCGGACAAACTAATATAATTCATCAGGAAGTACTTTGCGCGGTGACCGATAATATTAATGAGCAGATAATTTTACATCCCGAGGTGATTAATGAGTTGTCAGGGGTCAATCGCGAGGAGCCATTGCTAGAGTCCCAAGAATTAGAAAGTTCAGAAAGTAGTATTGATAACTCGAGTGAAAAGAAAGGTATCAGCAGCGATAATTGTAATGTTTACGCAATAGAAGCGAGATCGGAAAATTTACAAAGTCAGAATGCAGATAAAACGGAAGTGGAGAAAGATAATAAAGTTATCGTTAGCAATTCAGATATGTTTAAGAAATCCCAATTGGAATGTAAAAATTTAGAGAGAGTTTGGGAATTAGCGAAAATGGATAAAGGGGATTATTATATTGTAGATGATTTATTGTATCATAAAGAGAAATTGTTAGGCGAAACTATAGCGCAGTTAGTAGTACCCAAGACAAGAAGGGAAGAGATCCTAAAATTAGTGCATACTTCGGTATTTGGAAGGCATCAAGCAGCCAAGAAAACGTTACAGAGAATCAGGTATTCGTTTTATTGGGAGGGTATGGCGAAAGAAACTAAACAATTTTGTGAGTCATGTTTAGAGTGCAAATTGACTAGAGGGGTTAAAGTGAATGATAGAGCTCCTATTTCCCCTGTATCGCGGCCAAAACTTCCATTTCAGGTAGTTAATATTGATTTAATTGGGCCTATTGATCCTAAAAGTTCACAAGGGCATCAATATATACTAACCTTAATTGACCAGCATACCAGGTGGGCGGAAGCAATACCTCTAAAATGCTTAACTGCTAAAACAGCGTGTGATGCATTACTTCAAATATTTACAATGACAGGAATTCCAAATATAATCGCGTGTGATAATGGAAGCAATTTCACTGCCGACTTAACGAAAGAATTTGAGAAAAGGTTAGGGGCTAGTCCACGATTTTCGACCCCACAGTACCCACAGTCTAACGGTCTTGTGGAGCGTTTTAATCAGACGCTTAAACGTATGTTGCATCATACGATTAGGGAAGAAGGGAAAAGATGGCATGAACAAATATTATTTATATTATGGGCGTATAGGGAGGTCCCAAATTCTACGACAGGAATCGCACCTTTTCAATTATTATATGGTAGAGCGCTGGAGGGTCCTTTATCAGTTCTCAAGTCATCCTGGGCAGGAGAAAATAAGGGGGCACAGTTAGATACTATGCCGATTCATGAATATTTGAATAAACTTAAGGGACGCTTAGAAAGAGCCGCAAAGGAGGCAAAATTATCGTCCGAGGTGAAACAAGGCAGAATGGCCTATCATTATAACTTAAGGTCAGAAGAAAAAACGTTTGAAGTAGGCGATAAAGTAATACTGTTAATCCCCGATTCAACTAACAAATTATATTCTAGGTGGCAAGGGCCGGCAACTATTGTCGAAAAACGAAACAGGCATTCATTTATAGTTTAATTAGCCGACGGGAGTAGGAAGCACGTGCACCAAAATAAAATAAGAGAATTTATTGCTAAGTGTAATATAGTTAATATTGTTTTTGAAGGTGATGAGGAATTTGGAGAAGTTGGGGAAATTCCTATTTTAAACCGGGAACAAGAGGTAGAACGGGACATAGAAAGGTTCGAAATAAAAGGGTTATCTAATAGTCAAGTCAAGGATATAAAGTCCATTTTGAGGGATAATAAAGAGGTATTTATGGGTCCTGTGCGACCAGCGGGAGTAGGGGAGCACCGTATTGATTTGAAACTGGATGCGGCAAGGAAAAAGTCAAAATTATATAGTGTACCTGTTGCTTATAAAGAGGAAGTAGATAGACAGATTCAGGAGTTATTAGAATTAAATCTAATAGAAGTATCAAAGGCAGAAATTAGTCATCCAATTGTTTACGTGGCGAAAAAAGACTCAACTGTTAGACTTTGCATTGATTATAGAGCTTTAAATTCAGTAACGCAGGTCCCAACATTTCCGATGAAAGATTCGCAAGAAATCATGTATACTGCGGGGGCAGCTAAATATTTATCTTCGATTGATTTATTGAGGGGTTATTGGCAGATTAAAATGGCGGAGGAATGTAAACATTTGACAGCCTTTACAACTCATAATGGGACTTATCAGTGGCGTACTATGCCTTTTGGTTTATCAGGGGCGGCTGCTACGTTCCAAAAAGATATGAATGAGGTTCTTCAAGGTCATCGGAGGTATGCACAAGCATATATTTATGATGTCATCATTTTCTCTGACACCTGGGAAGAGCATTGTGAGCATGTTAGGTCTGTTATAGAAGAACTTAAAAATAGAAACTTTACGATTAAGCTGGATAAATGTATATTTGGAGAGAAATTGACTAAGTTTTTAGGTCATGTAAATGGGGGTGGAACGCATGCACCTGATGAGGAGAAAAAAGGAGCAATAAGGGACTTAAAGAGACCGAAAACTAAGAAGGAAGTTAGATCTGTTTTGGGATTAATGGGATTTTACCGATCTTATATTCCAAATTATGCAGAAATTGCTATACCTTTAACGGAATTAACTAAAGGGAAGGTTAAAAACACTGTACCATGGGATGAAAGGGCAGAAGAAGCATTTAATACCCTTAAGGATGAGCTATGTAATGTGACGCGTTTGGCTACACCTATCGTAGGCCGGGAATATCAGCTTCACGCCGATGCCTGGCAGTAGGATGTTGTTTTACTCAAAAACAGGAAAAGGGTCAGTTTAAACCGATAGCTTTTGCCAGTCAGAAATTATCAGGGGCTCAGCGTGCTTGGCCGAGTATAGAGAAAGAGGTTTGGAGTGTTCTCTTCGGGTTGCGGAAGTTTGAAAAGTGGACATATGGATCTCAAATTGAGATCATAGCAGATCATAATCCATTAAAATTTCTCACTGAAACAACCCCAAGGTACCCCAAACTCACTAGATGGGCTCTTGCCTTGCAACGCTAGAACCTGAGTATTTCTCATCGTCCAGGAGCGCAACATTTAAATGCTGATGCAATTTCCAGGCTACATAGGAAGAGCTGGGAAGAACAGCCAATTGCTAGCCCATCGGCATCAATGACTAAATAGTGGACAAACCTTAAAGGGGTGTCATCACGTTTAAAATTTTTTTTTGTATATGTGTAATTGTATTTGAATTTTGTGTTATAGTGTATTAGCATGTGTAGTTGTTCTGTAATAATAATAGTAGTACACGGTTCATTAGAGATGTCAGTAGAGAATGTTCAGACACCTTGATATATATATATGTAATAATACGCTGCTCAAAACAATTAAAGGATATTGCAGTTTTAGGTGGATTTTGTATCTGGTAAACTGTTTAGCTGATTGATACATGGTCGACAGACATAGTAGGTTATATGAGAATAAATTACACATGTTTGGCAGAAAAAAATGCATTTTATTGCGCATTTGTGTACTAAAGGAAAAAAACACAATTTGTGCATATGATAAAAAAAGAATAAGAAGAGGTGTTTTCTTCAAAGAAAATCATTTTCAGTAGGGGGTATGGTTTCCACGGGCGGCCAGCAACGTTGAACACCTTTGAGGCATGGACTCAATGAGGCTATTAATGACGAGTTGGGGTATTCTGCCCCACTCTTCCAGAAGAACTCTTTCCAGTTCTTGGAGAGTTTGTGGGGGTTGTTGGCGGCCAGAAACTCGTCTTCCTAGAGCGTCCCAAACGTGCTCGATTGGATTCATGTCTGGAGAACACGCTGGCCATTCCATTCGAACGATTCCTTCCTCGAAAAGGAAATCCTCCACCAGGTTTGCACGATGTGGCCTGCAGTTATCGTCCATTAAAATGAAGTTATCTCCGATTGCTGCAGCGTAAGGGATTACAATAGGTCTGAGGATCTCATCCCTATATGGGCGACCAGTGAGAGCTCCATCTCGAATGATGTAGAGGTCAGTGCGCCCGTCAATGGAGATGCCACCATACACCAACACTCCTCCACCGCCAAATCTGACACTTTCGTGCACGAACGCAGGATTATTCCTACAACCACGGTCCTTACAGATGAAAATACGCCTATTATCCGGATGCACAAAAAAATGGGACTCGTCAGAAAACAGAATATTGCTCCATTCATTTCTCCTCCAGTTGACATGCTCGGTTGCCCACTCCCTGCGGTCGCGACGATGCCTTGATGTTAATCTGACACATACCATCGGTCGGCGAGCATACAGACCTACAGCATGGAGCCGGTTTCGGACAGTCTGAGTTGAAATCGTGGTGCCTGTAGCCGAGCGAAGGTGTTGTTGGAGAAGAGTAGCGTTCATGGTTCGGTGTCTCCGAGCTGTTAACGCTAAATACCTATCTTCATTGGACGTTGTTGCCCGTCTACGATCTTGCCCTGGTCTTCGGCCTGCACATCCACTCTCCAAAAAACGGTTCCAGATCCTGGAAATGACACTTTGTGACACTCCAATGGCTTGCGCTACTTCGGCTTGAGTTTGGCCCCCTTCTAACCTACCAACAATTCTCAAAGATTCTGAATCTGTCAAATGACTTTGCTGAGACATCGTACTCATCGAAACAAAGCAATCACTGAATGCCGATCATCCTTGTCTTCATTCTCTTTTATCCAGTTGAAAGTCAAATTTCATTCGCTGCCGCTGAAGCGACGTTTTTGACGTCGAACTCAAAATTTGCATACTCCACAGTTTGAAAACCAGAAAAATTTGCATTTGTGATTCTCTTCTTCTATTTTCGGCAAAAAGAATTTCGTTTATATCTTTATTTTATATAAAACTTCAAATATCCTTTAATTGTTTTGAGCAGTGTAATAATGAAGAAACCTGCAAAGAGACTATTGAACTCTTCTGTGATGTTACTATATGTTTAGGGAAAATTAGCCCCTAAATGGCATATTTTCCGCTAAGGTGGGGGTGTCAGGTTCCGAGAAACATCTGCTATTAGAACTGATGTTCTATATCGTAGGCCGGGAATATCAGCTTCACGCCGATGCTTCAGATCTGGCAGTAGGATGTTGTCTTACTCAAAAACATGAAAAGGGTCAGTTTAAACCGATAGCTTTTGCCAGTCAGAAATTATCAGGGGCTCAGCGTGCTTGGCCGAGTATAGAGAAAGAGGTTTGGAGTGTTCTCTTCGGGTTACGGAAGTTTGAAAAGTGGACATATGGATATCAAATTGAGATCATAGCAGATCATAATCCATTAAAATTTCTCACTGAAACAACCCCAAGGTACCCCAAACTCACTAGATGGGCTCTTGCCTTGCAACGCTAGAACCTGAGTATTTCTCCCCGTCCAGGAGCTCAACATTTAAATGCTGATGAAATTTCCAGGCTACATAGGAAGAGCTGGGAAGAACAGCCAATTGCTAGACCATCGGCATCAATGACTAAATAGTGGACAAACCTTAAAGGGGTGTCATCACGTTTAAAATTTTTTTTGTATATGTGTAATTGTGATTTGAATTTTGTGTTATAGTGTTATAGTGTATTAGCATGTGTAGTTGTTCTGTAATAATAATAGTAGTACACGGTTCATTAGAGATGTCAGTAGAGAATGTTCAGACACCTTGATATATATATATGTAATAATAATAATGAAGAAACCTGCAAAGAGACTATTGAACTCTTCTGTGATGTTACTATATGTTTAGGGAAAATTAGCCCCTAAATGGCATATTTTCCGCTAAGGTGGGGGTGTCAGGTTCCGAGAAACATCTGCTATTAGAACTGATGTTCTATATTATTTTAGTCTTAATATATTATATATTGTATGGGCTGTGTACTGGAATTTCAAAATAACAGTCTTTCCTTATCTAAAACTGGATCTAAGCCCGTGGAAATGTATAGATGGCATATAGATGGTATAAAGGGGAAAAGAGATAGTTGGATGGGGGTGTGTCCAAGCTTTTGAGATATCTGTGGAAGATGGGAAGACAAAAGAATTCCACGAAGGAAGAAAAGCGTTTGAAATGGGAGCCAGGTAGAAAACTCCGGAGGGGGTTACGTTGAGAAGGAGCAAGGGGTTCCTGAAAAGGCAATCTGGTCTGAGGAGATAGTCAGTTTTGAGCGTAGTGCGCAAGGTGGGACGTGAGTTCCTTGGATAGCTCTGAGATCGAGCGCAAGTGTTGAGTGACGCTCGGACAGCTTAGCCCTAGAGCATATATGTGTTGGGAGATCTGGATTGATCCCCGGAAAAGGTAGTTTAACGTGTGTAGAGTGAGAGTGATTTAACGTAGTTTAACAGTACACAGCCAGTATTTACTGTATTCAATTTAATGTTGAACCGGATCATCTATATCCGTGTTTGTAAATAGTCTTTTGTTGTTGTGTAAATAGTGTGTAAATAAATTGTTAATTTAGTTAATTGAAAGCGTTGGTTTTCATTTAATCAATCCTCTCAGTGCGTGACCGATATCACGTAATCATATCGGCGGTGGCAGCATATAAATAATAAGGATTTTCTTCGATGTTGTGCTGACTAACAGGAAATTCCGACAGTCACTACCACTTGTTTCGCAGGAACAACAAGAAAGCCTTTAAAAACATCTAAATTTCGTTTTCTATAGAATATTAGGAAATAGCAGCAATAACAAGAATAATATTCAAGGTTAATGTTGGCAAATTAATGGTGACAGACTCTGTTTCAACATTTTTCAAGACATTCTTTTACAACTCTGTTTCGGCATTTTATGTTGGTGCCACTAACACCAGAGAGGTGGTAGACTGTTAGACAAGAAGCTTGGAATTTGGCATGATGGTTAATTTTAAGATGTAAATGTGTTAAGATGGTTTCTAACAAATTCAAAACTTCAAATGAATACTGAAATGAGCGTATTAAATGAGCATAAAAGTCTCAAAAACCTTTCTAAATTATCATTTAATTGGAATTAGTTTTAGTTCTTCTTATTAATTAAATTCTCACTTCTGTTTATTGCGCTTTTATAAAAAAGTTTAGTGAAACTGTGGCTTAATTTGTAATTTTTGAATTATTTCAAAAAGTGCTCTTCAATAAAAAATAGTCATGCAAATATCACTTGGCATATTTCAACTATTACGCGAGCAAAGCCGCGCGGTTTGCTAGCCTTGTATAAATTAAAAGTTCTTTACTCTGTTCTATGACTGAAAGCGACTCCCTCTGCTGCGACATCAACTCGCCTCGCGTTCAAAACGTCATAAATCGCTTTTAGACGTCCACAACGGGCTTTTAAAGGTTTTTATTAGAAGTTTTGTTTACATTAACTCCTACACTTAAAAACCTTTTCGACTGAACAGTGGATTATAATAGTACGGTCAAACTCAGTTTTAATGAGAGGATGATAAGGAACACTTCATTTGCTCGTTGTAGTAGAATTCTCGCAGACAGTCAGACCGACATTTTCCAAAAAACCTTGAATACCGGGTATCTCAAAACGTATAAATCCGTCAAAAAATGAAACTCGAAAATTATCACGATTCCAATACTTTTGTTTTATTTATCTATACTCCTATTATAAAGAGGAAAAAATTGTTTATTTGTCGGAGGTAAGCTCTGGAACTACCGAACCGATTCCAAAAGTAATGGTATCAAAATGATGGTATTAGTCCAACTTAGAACATAGGCTATATCTTATGTCGGTGCCACTACCCCAAAGGGGGTGTAGGAGCAAAAAAAGTTCTAAAAATGCGATTTTAGCGTTACTGAAGGGCTTAGAAATATGAAATTTGGAATATTAGTTACTTATAAGATATAAATGATGTCTAAGAACAGTTCTTAAAAAATTCGAAATTTAAAAGGGGTGTAAATGCACAAAAAGTGTTCTAAAAAACGTTCTAAATGGTAGTTTCTTCACAATCTCAGGAAATACCAAACCGATTTAAAAAATATTGGTGTCATAATGATGGTGACAACGCTTGCTCCAAGATAGGCTATGTTTTATGTCGGTGTCACTACCACAAAGGGGGTGTAGGAGCAAAAAACGTTCTAAAAATGCGGTTTTGGCTTTACTGAAGGGCCTAGAAATATGAAATTTTGAATATTAGATACTTATAAGATATAAATGATGTCTAAGAACAGTTCTTAAACAATTCGAAATTTGAAATTTGAAAGGGGTGAAAATGCGCAAAAAGCGTTCTAAAAAACGTTCTAAATGGTAGTTTCTACACAATCTCAGGAAATACCAAACCGATTTAAAAAATATTGGTGTCAAAATGATGGTGACAACGCTTGCTCCAAGATAGGCTATGTTTTATGTCGGTGTCACTACCCCAAAGGGGGTGTAGGAGCAAAAAACTTTCTAAAAATGCGATTTTAGCGTTACTGAAGGGCCTAGAATTATGAAATTTTGAATATTAGTTACATATAAGGTATAAATGATGTCTAAGAACAGTTCTTAAACAATTCGAAATTTGAAATTTGAAAGGGGTGAAAATGCGCAAAAAGCGTTCTAAAAAACGTTCTAAATGGTAGTTTCTACACAATCTCAGGAAATACCAAACCGATTTAAAAAATATTGGTGTCAAAATGATGGTGACAACGCTTGCTCCAAGATAGGCTATGTTTTATGTCGGTGTCACTACCCCAAAGGGGGTGTAGGAGCAAAAAACGTTCTAAAAATGCGATTTTAGCGTTACTGAAGGGCCTTGAAATATGAAATTTTGAATATTAGTTACATATAAGATATAAATGATGTCTTAGAACAGTTCTTAAACAATTCGAAATTTGAAAGGGGTGAAAATGTGCAAAAAGCGTTCTAAAAAACTTCTAAATGGTAGTTTCTACACAATCTCAGGAAAAACCAATCCGATCTAAAAATATAATGGCGTCAAAATGATGGTGACAACCCTTACTCCAACATAGGCGATGTTTTATGTCGGTGCCACTACCCCAAAGGGGGTGCAGGAGAAAAACGTTCTAAATTGCGGCTTTTGCGTTACGGAAGGGTCTAGAATCGTGAAATTTGGAATGGTAGTTAGTTATAAGATATCAATAATTTCTAAGGACATTTCCTAAAAAAATCGAAATTTAAAAGGGGGGTCAAAATGCGCAAAAAGCGTTGTAAAAAATTCTAAATTGCGATTTCTATGCAATCTCAGGAAGTACTGAACCGATTTCAAATATAAGGGTGTAAAAGTGATGGTGACAGATCTTGCTCCAAGATAGGGTATATTTTATATCTGTTTCCAATACCCCAGAGGAGATGCAGGAGCAAAATGCGCGAAAAGCGTTCTAAAAATGTTTTAAATGTCGATTTGTCGGCAATATCTCAGGAAGAATGAATCTTATTTCAAACGTAATGGTAGGAAATTGATGCTGACAGCCTCTGCTCTAACATAGAGGCTATTTTTTTGTGTCGGTATCACTATCACATAGACGTTGCAGGAGCTAAAAAGCGCTCTAAATTTCGATTATTGTGATTGGTAGGCTCTAGCAACTTAAAATTAGACAAGGTGCATATTTATTAGATATAAATGATTTTTACGAACTGTTTAGGAAAGATTGGAAATTTAAAAAGGGGTGAAAATGCGCGAAAAGCGACCTAAAAATGTTCTAAATTGCGATTTCTACTCAATCTAAGGAAATACCAAAGCTATTTCAAAAGTACTGGTTGCAAATGAATGGTGACAGTCCCTGCTATAACATAGATTATATTTTCTGTTGCTGTCACTACCATCTGAGGGTTGCAAAAGCAAAACATGTTCTAATTTGCGTTTTTTGCACAACTGAGGGGTCTAACACTTTGAAGTATGGCATGGTATTTACTTACAAGATGCAACTGCTTTCTAAGAAAAGAAAATTCCAAATTTTAAAAAAATGAAGTGAGTGAAAAGCGTTATAAATTACAATTTTTATGTAATCTTTTCAAATACCAAACCGATTAAAAAAATAATGATGACAAATTTTGGTGATAGAACCTGCTCAAACATAAGCTATATTTTATGTCTGTTCCACTACCACCAGAGGGTTGCAGGAGCTAAAAACTTTATAAATTGCGATTTCTGTGATACTGAAAAGGCTAGAAACTTTAAATATGACATGGTAGTTACTTATAAAATATAAGTGCCCTCGAAGGAACGTCGAATATAAATTCGAAATAAAAAGGGGTGAAGCGAAGGGGAGGTGCGAAAAGCATTCTAAAAAAGTTCTAAATTACGATTTCTACGCTATTTCAGGAAATATAAACGAAATATAAAAGTAATAGTTGCGAATCAGTGGTAACAGTCTCTGATTCTACACAGGCTATATTTTATGCCGGTGATTCTACCCCCTGGGGTTCACAAGAACAACAAACTTTCTAAAAAAGGGCTTTAAAAGCTTTTTAAATTACGTTTCTGTGGAATATTAAGAAATAACAAACCGATTTCAAAATTAATTTTTGGCAAATTAATGGTGACAGTTCCTGTTACAACATAGCCCTTTATGTAGAAAGAGGTGGTAGGACTTGGAATTTGACATGATGGTTAATTGAAAGATGTAAGAAGATGGTTTCTAAAAAATTCAAAATTTCAAATGAATACTGAAATGAGCGTATTAATTGAGCATAAAAGTTTCAAAATATTTTCTAAATTATCATTTATTTAGTTTTATTTCATTTTATTAATTTTAGTCTCATTTCTGCCTAATGCAGTGTAATAACGATGTTTAATCAAACTGTGTTTTAAATATTTAATTTTTGAATTATTCCTAAAAGTAATAAGTACCTTTTAATAGAAAAAACTTAATAAAGTAAAATATTACCTTTTAATAAAATAAAAATTTAGTTAGTACCTTTTAATAAAAATTAGACATATAAATATCACTTGGCATATTTCAAATATTACGCGAGCAAAGCCGCTGGGAATGCTAGTATAAAATAAAATAAAAATTAACAATTTTTTAAAACTCTATTAAATTTCTGATGCAGTCAACCTAAGTAATAAATAAATAAAAATGAAAAGCTAAGTTTATTTTATATATATATATATATATATACTAGGGGGCTCTGCTCCTGCAAGTTATGCTCGCCAATCCCCCGTTCAGACACCGCAGAATCTAAAATCACGCTAATTTGATCGGTGTTTAAAATAATAGAGAAGATTGAATTATAATGAAAAAACCTTTAGCGATCTCCCTGTAAACGGGTTTCTATTTAATTCCCTTTGATTGCGAAAATTTAAGACCGAATCAGTTGCTGTTAAGACATCCAATGGTTGTTTTCGTGTTTGATTAAAGAAGATCAGTTAAACATTTGAAAAGAAGCTAAAATAAAATGAATTAAGTAAACAGAGTCTTTGCCGACCGGTATTTTTTAACAGCGTTATAAAACGATTGACATAATATAATTTACTACAATTTACTGCTTTAACCCTTTCAAGGGCGGTGGTTCATTTTTGGACCACTTAATTTTAATTCTTAAATGCCACATTGGCATCAGAATATTGGAATGAAAATTTTCCTTTTATCAAGTTTTGTAAATTTACGATTTACTATGCAAGTTCGTCAGAATATGTGCCCTTTTCTTTGTTATTTTGGGTGCTTTCCGATGTCCGGCATCGGTGATTATTGTGGGGATTTTCCACCGGAGCGTTACATCCTATGCCATTCTTTGGTTGGTGCTCTGGTCGGGTGATCAAGTAAGTGAACAATAAAAAAATGTCCTTCCGCCATTGCGTGTGTTTCACGTGTTTTTGTGAGCTCCTGATATTACAAGTTTTAAGTTGGTAAATATTCATTATTTTGACTCAGTATTACATGCATAGTTTTCTTGTGCTTCCTCTTATTATAATTATATACTAATTTTGTATTTTGGCTACTTTTTTCTATGTTTTCTGGAACTTTGAAATTTTTGAAGTTCCGAGAACATGTGCTTTAGTTATTAGGCCTTGCCGTTCTGCATTTATGTTATTTTTACTTTAATTTATGCATTTTTCTTACATTTATTTATACTAATTAATTTACTGGTATCTTCCCTTGCTTTTCGCTTTCATTTGAGACTTCTGTGGCTTAATTTAATGCAGTTTTAGTTAGTTTATTCATTTTCTTGATGTCGGTGTTTCCGTGACTGTCTTCTATTTACGTCGCCATCTTGACGCCTTGTTGTGTTGAGTTGTTTTGTGCTTCTGATCTGTTTGGGAATTATTTTTGATTTGGAGATTTATTTTGGTGGAGCGGCCTTATGGTGTGTTGTATTTTATGACTTATATTTGATTTGGAGATTTGGTTTGGTGGAGCGGTCTTGTAGTGTGCTGTATTTTGTGACTTATTTTTGATTTGGAGATTTATTTTTGGTGGAGCGGTCTTCTGGTGTACTGTATTTTGTGAATTATTTTTGATTTGGAGATTTATTTTGGCGGAGCGGTTCTGTGGTGTACTATATTTCTGCGATTTATGTTTGATTTGGAGATTTATTTTGGTGGATCGGTCTTGTGGTGTACTGTAGTTTTTTTTTCGGGTTTTTTGAGTTTTTGGTAATTTTTGATTATTTATAACTTAGTACCGTGTGTTGCATTTAATGTCGAGGAAAGCTAATGTGATAAAGGCTTCTATGTAGTCTCTATTTCAGGAAGCAGAGGATTTGGAATTTCCGGAAGTTGTGAATAAGGTGCATGCTTTTTTATATGGTGTTTTCGAGGGTCAGCGAAACAAGGGTGGAAAATTCACTGCGGAGATTATGTCAACAACAAGAAAATGTTTTGACCATATAAGTTTAAGTCTTGTTCGTGCTCATCGTGATTATGTGGCTAGTGAGGCCAAATTAAAGACTCTGGTTTCGAATTCTAAGGCATATGAAGCTCTTGCAGAGAGTTTTTCTCGCTCGTCAGGTCATTCTGCGTTTCCCCAGCGTGTTTCTGTTCAGATAGCGGAACCACCAGCTGAGCCGAGCTTCTCCGTTGTGATCTCGTCTTCTGGAGAGAAACAAATTGAAGAAATAAAGAGGGAAATTAAAAATGCATGTCGTTCTGGAGTACAGATGCCTCTTCCGGAGGATGTGGTTACGACGAAGGAAGGGTGGCTCATATTCAAAGTTAAAACTAAGGCCGACACGCAAAGATTCAAGGAGACCTTAGATAAAATGGACACTTTAAAGGAAGAAATAAAGGTCACCGTGCCCAGGCGAAGACTTGACCGGGTCCTAGTTCTTAGTGTGGAGCCTGACGTTGATGAAGATGCGGTTCGTGCTTCTCTTCACAGATCGTTGTTCGTTGAAGGACGTGCCGGCGGAGACGGAGACGATGATAGAATTGAAATTGTCAAGAAAATACAGACTCGTTCGGGGAAGGTTAATTGGTTAGTTGGCGTCAAAAGGGGTGACTGCGAAATTTTGGTTAAGAAGCGTCGTATTTGTATAGATATGGAGAGATACAGGGTCGTAAGTTTTATTCCTATAGTTCGTTGCTTCAATTGTCAGTCTTTCGGACACACCGCAGCCAAATGTGAGAATGATATGAAATGTGTTAAGTGTGCAGGACATTATTCTATTAAGGACTGTACGGTTTCGGAGATAGCTTGTGCTAACTGTCTTTTTGCGGAGGATACTGACACTGATGCTGGTCATAGAGCCGATAGCACGGATTGTCCCATTTTTAAATCATATCGAGCGAAGACTCTTAGCAAACGGTTGTGATAGTTGTTACTGAGTCTTTTGTCAATAGCTCTGGTTTACGTTTTGTTCAAATTAACTTACACCATTGTTCTGATGCCTCTAATGCTCTTTTCCATTATATGGACGATTTCAATACAACCTTTGCTCTTTGCCAAGATCAATACATCTATGACGGTTCCTTGGTTGGTCTCCCCACAGGCTGGATCTGCTTCCTCTCTTTAACTGGTTCTGCTGCTATTATCTGTACATCGGACGACTATGCATGTGTAAACACTCTGAGTTTAAACAATAGTGTCTTTATTAATATAACTATAGATCAAGGTTCTTTAATCATCGGATCGGTGTATGCTGCACCTTCTAAACCAATAGAGAATGACCTCAGAGACTGGTGTTACTACTTCCCAGACTTTTCTAAAATCATCGTTGGAGGAGATTCCAATGTACCTATTATTTTTCTCGGGTATACCAGAGAAAGCGAAAGGACGGAAATTTTCCAAGAATATTTGATGATCACTAACCTATCCATAGTTAACTCACCGGACTCGCATCACACCTTTGTTCAAGACGGGAGACGTGGTCGTCCTGACCTCACTTTGATCGGACAAGATCTTTTACCTTTTTTACAAGATTGGAAAGTTGATATAGATCATTACTCGCATAGTGATCATCGATATATCTGTTTTACCCTGAGTCTGTCTCCAGTCCAACATTTCTATACAAGATTTAAGACTAAGAATAAAAAGATGTGTAAATTCAATGCTTTGTTCTCACAACACTTGCTTCGTCTAAATGCTACTCTGGACGGAATTACTAATCAAAGTGCATTAGATACTTGGACTAAGGAATTTTCCGCTTTACTACAGGATATCATGAATCAGTGTTTTAGTAGAGGTCGCCTACGTCATTGTCCAACTATTACTTGGTACGATGAAGATCTTCGAAGGGAACGAAACAGAGTCAGTGCCTTGCATAAGAGATATTTAAAAAACTTAGATGTTATTACGTATAAAGAAAGCTATAACATAGCTCGACGTGAGTATAAGAAGAACCTTCGCAAGGCGAAGCAATATGCTTGGCTTAAGGGTGTATTCCAATCCAAACTGCTTATTTTCTGATTCATTTTTGAATTCTTTTTTGCTCTCAAAAGCATCAAACTGGGAAATTCTCTTATTTAGAAACTACATAATGTGCCGTGCTTCTCGATTTTTTGATAAATGCAGAAAATATTGTAAAATATACTGTCAAAGTTGACGTTTTGAACCGAATTTCCCGAAGCGGGAGATCTGTGAATGAAAAAAATGGTCATACTGAGAAAATAATTGTTTAAAACTCAAATTCTAATTAATTGAGCAAAAAATGAAATCACACGGCCTCTTATATGTATCTTCAAAAATCACCTCAGCAAGTTTCATGTTTTTACTTTTAAAAATGAGTCTGAAAATGTATCACAAAAATTCGAGCTGTTGAAGGCGGAAAAATATTTTTTCGAATACACCCTTAAGTTCTGCGATTCAACAAATAATGCATACGGATCCTTATATAAATTTATTTCTAAGAAGAAATTGTCACATGAAGATTTAATATTTACTACTTAAAAAATTCTCATGTGTTTGCGAGCTATGACGACGTGGCCGAAGACCTAATGAATCATCACTTTGATGCTAATGCTGATTTTACAGATCCGCATGAATA
Source organism: Maratus speciosus (assembly GCA_963932465.1). NCBI lineage: Eukaryota > Metazoa > Arthropoda > Arachnida > Araneae > Salticidae > Maratus > Maratus speciosus. The sequence continues at coordinate 608,069,157 of OZ010789.1, read as the reverse complement.
TACCAGTACAAATTATTATACTAATCAAGAGGATTTCCATCCCATTACAAAAAGAGAATTGTTTTATGTTATGCGCCAGCAGGGTAACAATAAGGCTCCAGGATTTGATGAGATAGATGCCTTGGTAGTAAAAAATCTTTGTAAAAGTTTCACGCCTTTTGTTCTTAAGCTTTTTAATACTTGTCTTCGTTTTGCTCATTTCCCTATGTGTTGGAAAAAGGGTCTTGTTTTGTTTTTTCGTAAGCGCAACCGACCACCTCAGTTGCCTAAGTCTTACCGACCAATTACATTGCTGCCGATTATTGCCAAGATTTTGGAGAGAATAGTGAAAATGCGAATAATTACAGTTCTGGAATCTTCTGCATATCTGGACGAAGGTCAACATGGATTTAGAGAGTCTAAGAGCCCTATAACGGCAAAGGCTGCTGTAAAGAATTTTGTTAGGGAGACTTTGAACGATTTTAAATATTGTGCATTAATTAGTTTCGATATCGTTAGTGCTTTCGACGTAATCGATTGGCGAATACTTGCTAGTATTATAGATGACCTTCCTATACAGGATTATTTAAAAGAGATCTTGAAGAACTACATAAGTCATAGATTGATAGGATTCAAGTTTATGAGAGGGATTCGCTGGTTTCATGCTTTTCGAGGTTGTCTACAGGGGTCCTGTTTGGGTCCCTTGTTGTGGACTCTGGTTGCTGATAAAATATTAAAATATTATAAGCGTCGTTTTAGAAAAATCATTTCATACGCTGATGATTCAGCTATTGTGGAAGGGGCCGATACTCGTGCAGCGCTGGAAGATAGAGTTAACGGATGTATCGAATATTTTATGAACGCATGTGAAGAGTTTGGCTTGACAATCAGCGCTCAGAACTCATCAGCAATGCTTTTCGGTAAATATACTTTGAACAAACGCCGTCCGATTTTTAAGCTTAGGAATACCAGCATTTCGGTCAAGGACAATCTACTATACCTGGGATTTTTTCTGGATAGCCGTTTCCGTTGGCTTGATCATTTGGATCTTGTTCGTGACAAAGTTATAGACTTTTCGTGCTCCATGCGCAAAACCCGTATTAGAGATAAGGGTCTTCCCTTGGACTACATGAAAACTTGGTATCATTCGGTAATTAAGAAGCAGATATCATATGGATATGAAATTTGGTACCGGGACTTGAGATACCATGGAATTAGACGCTTGTCTTCATGCCAGCGTCTTTGTTTGTTATCAATAATCAGAGTTTACATATCTGTATCTACGGAAGCTCTTTGCGTAATTTCGGGTATACCTCCCCTGGAGCTGGAGTTGGAACAGATGTCTGGTCACTATAACACGGTGCATCATGAAGATCTAGTATGGATAAATGATATTTGTGTAACTAAGGAAAATATTATGCCACATTTACATACATTTGATTATCCTTATTTTGTGTCAACTCATCATATACAGTTTGTAAAGTCATTCACTTCTGTAGTACCTATTTTTAACCACCCTGTAATTTACACAGACGGTTCCAAGATGAACAACACAGTTGGTTCCGCTTTTGTTGTTTATAATGATGGAAAGATCCTTTTAGAAAAACGTTTTAAACTTTACGCTTATAATACTGTTTATCAGGCTGAATTATCAGCCATTGACAAGGCAATCGACTGGTGTTGCAGGGCTGATTTCAGAGAATTTCACATCTACACTGATAGTTTTTCTTCAATACAAGCCTTGCAGAACTTATTTCCAACTGATAAGATTTTGTATAACATATATTCTAACTTGAGACTGTTGAGTGGTAAAGTTATTTTTATGGGTTGGATTAAATCTCATATTGGCCTTGCTGGTAACGAAAGGGCTGACTATCTGGCAAAGTCTGTTATTCTGGATGATGAGTTTGATGATAGGTTGGATATTCCAATGCCTGTTTCCTTAGTCAAGCGTTTTTATAAGAGTAACATTATCACGAGGTGGACTAATGATTGGAAAATTAGTGAAAAGGGTAGGGATACCTTCCTCATCTTGCGTTCACCGGACGTTTCTTATTTGTGTTATTCAAGGGTAGTAGCCTATTTCATTTCCTCGCATGGTGCTTTTCCAGTGTATTTATTTAAGATTGGCAAGCGACCAACAGATAAGTGTGATTGCGGTAACGTCGGCGACGTTAAGCATTTTATTTTCGGCAAGTGTCCTCTGATGCCTCTGTTCTTTAACTTTGTGCGAAATAGAACTCTGTCTTGGAATTTGCAAAATGTTCTCTTGCTGAAATCGAATTATTATAAACTGACAGTTATTTATAATGAACTGAATAAATTGTATTCATTCATAAAGTACAGATTTTGATTATTTTGGTGTAATTAAAGAATTTTTGGTGGACTTTTGCCGGACTGTTATCCACATAGTGCTTTGCTAATCTTTCTGCCTTCACGCATTTTTGAGTTGTTTCTGGACTTTCAGGGTCTGATAGTCTTTTGTAACTTGAATTGACCTAAAATGTGTTATTGGCTTAATGTTTTATCTTGTCTTGATTATTAGTGTAAATCGTACTTTTATACAGTCATTTGTAACTGAAAATAACTTAAAATTTTGTTTTTCAGTTTCACTCAGTCTTAGTTTTAGTTTTAGCTTTATTTTTATTTTATAGTAACTAGGGTTACAGTCATATGTTAAAACTTGTACATGACTTTAATTTTTGTATTTTATTTTCTAGGCAGAGTGTGCCATATTTTTGTGACTTTTTAGTTTTATTATTTGTCGCTGTTTCCGGGTCTGTTTCGGCGACTGCGGTTGAGTTAGATGGTGGAGGACGTTTTTCTGCCAGGGATTCGGGGCCTTTGCCATTATTTGTTTGGCTCACTGGTAGAGTGATCAAGTAAGTGAACAAAAGCATTTTCATATTTCGAAATTTGTTCGTCAATTTTTGTTCGAAATTTGTTTGTAAACATTTTACGAATAGAAGTACCTTGCCCCTGAAAGGGTTAAACGCATATTAATGTATTTATTATTTTACAATTTCCTTTTACTTTTAATATTCACGTGTATATACAATTTTCAAGACATGATTTTCAATATTTTCCTGCTTTTAACACGTACTCATTTAATAGTAATTTTAAAGTATTTTTCTGTTTTAATAGCCATGTGTAAATAAATTTGTAATCTTTAGCAAATATTATTCTTTGCGCTGTTTTTGAAAATAATTTCTATAATAATAGCCTAAGTCATGTGACTATCATCAACAGTTCCTTCGCTTTTCATATAAGAAAGGTTTCCATTTTCATTAAAGAATCAAAGTTATTTTTTCGAATAAAACTACATAAAAGTTTCCATGATCGTAAAGAATTCTTGGAACTTTTATGTTAGCCGGCCGGGTTCAAATCTCGCCAATAGCTTTTTTTAAACTCGCCAGTTAGCATTTTTTTTATTTTTCGAGTTATTTTTCGAGTGGTAAATTAAAACGGTAACTACTTGGTTATCCCATCGACCAAAAATCTATCGCTAGACTATAAGATTAAATGCCAATAATGGTTGATCGTAAATGTCACATTCACTTGACTGTAAGGAAATTACACGTGTTTACGCCATCAAGTGATTTTTGTTTCGACGCTTTATTTGTATTTGTATTTTTATACTAATTTATTTGTTCTTTCGTTATTTAAAATAAAAATTACATCAACTTGTATAATTTGACGAGTGGTTTGGCAATTTATATAATTTGGCGATATTGGACATTTGCTTTGAATTTGAAATTAAATGTTATGATTTGTTGCATTATTTAATATTTAACACAGATGTCATATAAGCACCGGGTTTGGCATGGTTTTTTTACGGCAATTTTGCGAAAACCTCGTTTTTGAATGCCAGTTACATATGTATTTTTAAATTATTTCCTATTATTTTTAAAATGAAATAACAATAAATTAAAAAAAAAATTAATAACTATAGAACAATGCGAATTTATAACATTTTTTTTAAAAATAAAAAGAAAATAAATATAAATAAACATTTATTAATGAATAAGCAACAATAGCCGGGTTACCATGACAGGCAAAAAAACGCCATTTTGACGCTAATTAGGTACCCCGGTGCGTATATGACATCTGAGCCTAATATTTTTCTTTTCGCTTCGTTTAAAAAAAAAGAAAGAAGTGAAAGCCATTAATTTTAAATGTTTTAATTTTAAATGAAAGTTTTGTGTTAAATAAAATGATAGTGAAATACAAAAAAAAAAAAAAAAAAAAAAAAAAAAAAAAGCATTGTTCTTAGCATACATTTAAAAGAGGTCAAACTTGTCGCTAAATTAGTTTAAAATAATAACCTTTTCTTAAATATGAAAAAAAAATGTCTATTATGATTAAAACTTGAGTTACCATCATTAGAGGAAAGAATTTAAAATTAGAAAAAAAAAATTAATATTTCGAAAACTAATTCGAATTTGAAAATTCTAATACTAGTTTTGAGATCTGTGGATCAATACGGATTTTTGGTGTTAATTTCATCGCAAAGTATTCCATATTTTAGGAGAAATCGCCGTGAAACATAATCAGTTGTTTAATCAGTCGTTTCAAAAAGAATCATTACATAAATTCGTTTCAATTCAGTCGTTTCATAATATCCGTTTCATAAATTCGTTTCATTAGGATTTTATATATAGGGTAGATGTTAAAATGAAACAGAATATTTTTAGTTTTTAATTTAACATTATTTTTTAGGTTTTAGCAATTCTATTTACTTAAAAATGCATGCATTTGATAAACTTAAGATATCAAAGATTCACTACCTGTGGAAAAATGTAATAATTAAAAAATATGTATTTACTAAAATTAGTTTTTAAAATTTATGTCCCACTAAATCAAAAAATGTTTCAAGAAAATTGCATTTAATGTTGAAGTGTTGACTTAAAAATATCATAAAAAGTTATTGAATGTTTTAGCAGATTAGGTAACTGACTGAAAATGTGTTGGTTCAAATGTTTTATATTGGGGAGATGATGAAGTATATTTCTAAAGAGTCTTTAAAGTAAACGACTTTTTTTTTTTTTTTTCAAGCTGTAGGCTTTTAATACCTGTAAATAATAAAGTAGTTGTTGAAAATATTTGATATGATTACCCGACGTTTATTTATCTTGGCCACTTATCATTTGTTTTTAACTTAACAACAGTTGATATATATGCTCACTTGACATCGTATTGAATTGTGTCGTTTTTAACACTTTCCAACATAATTAAAAAGTGTTTATGAATTCGGTTTGTCAGTCCATACTGTAAAAAAAAAAAAAAAAAAAAAAAAAAAAAAAAAAAAACGGAAATACTACTGGCAATTTAGACGCCAGTACTATTTCCGTATTTTTATGGTAATTTTCCCCCATCAATTACAGAAAAATTTCCAATTTTCTGAGGGCACTCACATTTTTAAAAAATACTAATGCCCCCTAGTGAAAAAAAAAAAAAAAAAAAAAAAAACGGAAAAATTTTGTGAAAAAACTGAAAATTTTTTGAAAAAAAAATTTTCTGTTAAAAAACGGAAATAGTACTGGCGTCTGGATTGCCAGTATTATTTCCGTTTTTTAGTCCGTTTTTTTTTTTCATCTGTCTGCCAGGCCATCCATCTGTCCATCTGTCTATGCTCTAACTCTCGTAAATAGAGTCCGATTGCCATGAAATGGATATATGTTATTGGGTAAAGTATAACTTTTGTACATTGTAACTTTTGTAACTATGACATGTTCGGTATTGAAAATGAAGTGTCTAGCATTTACGGTTCTTTTACAGGGACACTCAAAAGAATTCCGTTACATTACGGTTTATGGGGGAAAATCGTTTGCGGTGTATTTCAATCATATTACACTATTTTAAATATATTGAAATTGATATTTATCACTGAAGTGTACTACAGGGTTCTTACTATAGAACATGGTGAGCATAGAATTTATCGTTCATTTACAAGTCATCCAAAAGGATTTGGCTACAGAAGAAATGAGCAATATTTGAACTTTGAAGCCTACAAAAAGTAATTGTTGGAAGTGCGTTTTCTGTTGTGGCATGCGCTTGTAAATTTAATTATTATTTAAACGTTACTTGGTGTATATAAATTCTCTAGATTATATACAGTCCTGCACAAAAGTTTTCAACAACATCCGTTTATTGACGGAAATTGTTGAATGGAAATTTTCAAGTGTGTTATACTTTTAAGAGTCATTCCATATAAGAATCACCCAGGCTGTGATTAAATGGGAAACAGATTCATGTGATTTTTTTTTTCTCAGTGAGATGACCATTAGAAAGAAGGAAACCCAGAATATTAATGCCGTGGGACCATTAGTTTTCATTTGGTGGTCATGGTGGGGGGGTCAAAGGTCAGAGCGCCGCTTGAAAAATTCAAATTTTATGTTTTGCATAGTATTTTTCATAGTATACATTGAAGTTATCCCGCAAAACAAATTACATGGTTGTATTATGTAAGGTTGGCCCTTTGCTATTCAAGAATAAAAATTATGGGATATGTGTAATGCAGTGAGCTAGATGGCTACAAAAATTGATTTTTTTTCAGAAATTTCACTATACTTTTGACACATATAGCTCTTTACATTGAAATCATCCCATCATTTTTAACCGCTGTATGCTTCCCTATGGTGAAATGAAACACAGAAAAGTAGGCCCCACCATGGGGTAGACTTTAATGCATTCCTAAATCTTATGCCAAATTTCCAAAAAAACATATTTTTGCCTATTTTAAGTGAGGTATACTTGTTAGTCGAACCTCGTTAATGTGAACACGCTTAGCGTGAATTACTTTTAACATGAACAGTTCCCACTGTCCCCATCAAAATAAATACGGATTATAGTGTTTTTTTCTCCTTTTAAGATGAACACGGTTAACGTGAAATTTCGCTTAATATGAACAATTCTCAATGTTCCCATGACAGATTTTGACGCTTAACGTGAACGAAAATTCCTAGAAAAGTGTGAAAGCTTCCTTTTCCCTGGAGAACAATGGGTTATACTTTAGAGCTTCGTGAAAAGGATTATTCTTTAGAGCGATGGAAACGTGTACTATTGCCATTAGAATGTTCTCAATTTTGGACAATACAATACGTGTCACCAACTACTTGTCACCAGTATCAGGGAAGGTTGCTACCTAAAGGGAGTATTTTTATGTATTGTTTCTTTCTTCACACGTGGAAAATTTACAGTTTAGTATTGCAACTTTCATATGAAATGTAGCATGCGTTCTATTAATGAAAAAAAAAAGATAAAATAGTTTAATTATTAAAATAGAAATAAGTCTCAATTCTAAAACAAAGTTTTCTCCCATTAGACCCTAGGTGAAATCCACATTTATCCATGAATACTTTACCACTGCAATTAAGCTTATTGTAAATTAACTGTTTATCTCTGGTACGAAATATGATTAAAAATGAACATTGTATTAAAGCTTCATTATAAAAAGTATTGTCAGGTTCTGAGAAATATCTGCTATTAGAACTGGGGTTCTATATTATCTTTGTCTTAATATATTATATATTGTATGGGCTGTGTACTGGAATTTCAAAATAACAGTCTTTCCTTATCTAAAACTGGATCTAAGCCGGTGAAAATGTATAGATGGTATGAAGGGGAAAAATGATAGTTGGAGAGGGGTGTGCCCAACCTTTTGAGATTTCTGTGGAAGATGGGAAGACAAAAGCATTCCACGAACGAAGAAAAGAGTTTGAAATGGGAGCCAGGTAGAAAACCCCGGAGGGGTTACGTTGAGAAGGAGCAAGGGGTTGCTGGAAGGCAGTCTCTTATGCTGAGATAGTCAGTTTGGAGCATAGCGCGCAAAGTGGACGGGTATCCCGGGGGAGAGCTCTTAGAGATAGAGCGTAGGCTTAGAGCACATAGGTGTTGGGAGATCGAGATTGATCTCCGGAAAGCTAATTTAACGTGTGTAGAGTGAGAGTGGTTTAACGTAGTTTAATAGTACACAGCCAGCATTTACTGTATTCAATTTAATGTTGAACCGGATCATCTATATCCGAGTTTGTAAGTGTAAAAAGTCTTTTGTTGTTGTGTAAATAGTGTATAAATAAACTGTTAATTTAGTTAATTGAAAGCGTTGGTTTTCATTTAAACAATCTTCTCAGTGCGTGAGTCACGTAATCATATCGGTGGTGGCAGCATATAAATAATAAGGATTTTCTTCGAAGTTGTGCGGACTAAGAGGAAACTCCGACAGGTATCATTATTAAAAACTGATTTAATCGTTCATCAAAACAAATATTTATGAAATAAATTTGAAAAAAGCACATCTCAACGCTTAAATATATCTTGTTTCCTGCTTTGCAAATAGCTAATGAAAAAAAAAATGGTTCAATGCATGTTCTTGTATAATACTAAAAATGGCATTTACTGATAAATTTTGACTGTTATATTTTACGAGAAAACTCTGTTGTACCGTTAGCTCCCATGTCCCATTAGCACCCAGTCTTCTCTATATGTATTTTTCTCTCTTTCTTTCTTTTTTTTTTCATCAGGAATTTTTGTTACTGATAGCATGAACTACGGATAACATGAACAAAAATTTCATTCCCCTTGAAGTTCATGTTAACGAGGTTTCACTGTACTAGACATGCATTAAAGTCAGAAGCCTCTACAATAATAATAGAAATGTAGAATAACTATTCACCTTTCAAAATCACCAAACAGAATCATGGGCACTAAAGCAGTTTTCATGGGGTAATGTAAATCGCATTGTAATATAATTGGGAAATACGCTTCCACGATCATAGCCTTCAATCATTGCCAAGAATAAAAATACTTACAATTATTTCTGAAATGCATATATTTTTTATTCTTTTATAACAATAAATATTTTTAATATGTTTTTGTTACAGGCAGTGAAGATGTTTTAATGGAGTGAAAAGAAGCAAGTAAACCAGATGATTATAAGCTACTTCAGTCTTGCTGCATACTGTCTGTTTGAAAGTAAGACTGTTTCTAAAAGTTATTTTAAACATGGATGAATATTCCTTATGCAAGTTATCAAACAAATGTGCTTGTGGGCCATATGCTGCTACAAAATCATGTAGATTATTTCCAGTTTCTGAACTCACCTGGCTTAACGATTTGACATGGTAATGAAAAAAAAAATGTACCTCCAGAAAATATTTCTGAAAAAGATCTCATAGAAAATCGAAGTAGAACTACCCTAGAGCTTGAGGATATGATTTGTGCAAATCACAGATACAAATTTGGAACATTTTGGACACCACATTGCTATTGCAAACATCCTAATCATAAAATCAAGGGTAAGAAAGGGCATGGATTTGAGACATTATAAATTTTTGAAATATGAAGCACTGTGCTCAGAATTTGGTTCGTTTGCAATTTGAGGATTATTATGCAGGATGTTGGCAATAGCGAGGTGGTGCCCAAAATGTTCCAAATTCGTATCTGTGCTTTGCACAAATCATATCCTCAAGTTCTAGGGTAGTTCCACTTCGATTTTCTATGAGATCTTTTTCAGAAATATTTTCTGGAGGAACATTTGCTTTTATTTTTTTCCAGTACCATGCCAAATCGTTGGCCTAATAAGTTCAGAAACTGGAAATAATCCACTTGATCTTGTAGCAGCGCACAAATACGTGCAAACACGACACAAAAAATCCCAAACGATCGTTTCGAGGATTCCGGGATTCCCAGTGAGGGGAAAAAAAAAGAGAATTAAAATGGGTTCGAAGAACCCCTCGGTTATAGCCCCGAATACTGGCTTATGAAATGATTGAAAAGGTGTAAACAAGAGTTTATATATCCTAAAGAAATGACATAATGAACCAGAACTAACTAAAAAAAGGAGTCACTGCGAAGGATCCATCCATACGGGGGACCCGGAAATCCTCAAAACGATGGTATGAGATTTTATGTGTCGTGTTTGTACGTATTTGTGCGTTAAATCGTTGTTAAAGATTTTAACTTTTGTATTAAAATTCGCACAAAGTTTATATCATCATCTAGTTTACATGCTTCTTTTCACTTCATTAAAGCATCTTCACTGCCTGTAGCAAAAACATATTAAAAATATTCATTGTTATACATGTGGAAATTCAAGTTAGAATAAGATATATATGCATTTCAGAAATAATTGTAAACGTTTTTATTCTTGGCAATGATTGAAGGCTATGGTCGTAGTAGCGTATTTCCTAATTATATTACAATGCAATTTCCATTACCCAATGATGACTGCTTTAGTGCCCATGATTCTGTTGGGTGATTTTAAAAGGTGAATAGTTATTCTACGTTTCTATTATTATTGTAGAAGCTTCTGACTATAATGCATGTCTAATATACCTCACTTAAAATAGGCAAAAATATGTTTTTTTGGAAATTTGGCATAAAATTTAGGAATGCATTAAAGTCTGCCCATGGTGGGGCCTACTTTTCTGTGTTTCATTTGATCATAGGGAAGCATTCAGCAGTTAAAAATGATGGAATGATTTCAATGCAAAGAGCTACATGTGTCAAAACTATAGTGAAATTTCGAAAAAAATTCAATTTTTGAACCCTCTTAGCTCACCACATTACACATATCCCATAATTTTTATTCTTGAATAGCAAAGGGCCAACCTTACCTAATACAACCATGCAATTTGTTTTGTGGGATAACTTCAATGCATATTATGAGAAGTACTATGCAAAACATAAAAATTCAATTTTTCAAGCTGCGCTCTGAACTTTGATCTCCCACCACATGAAAACCAATGATCCCACGGCATTAATATTCTGGATTTATTTCTTTCTAATGGTCATCTCCCTGAGAAAAAAAAATCACATGAATCGGTTTACAATTTAATCACAGACCTCCGATTCTGGGTGATTCTTATATAGAATGACTCTTAACTGAAATAACTTTTGTATGTACTGAACTACTATGTAGTATGCATGCATATCTGTAGATCATACACAGTGCTGCATAAAAAAATCGTATATTTTAATGACTATTCATGGTAATAGCAGATATCGTGTTTTCAAATGCGTTGTGCGTTTTCAAAATTGTTCATTTAGACATCATTTTTCAAATTAGTAAACTGTGAAATTTTGTTATAGTATTATGAATGTGTTGGAAAGTGTTTCATATCTATGCTGAACGTATAATTTTTAGTTCTTGTTTATTTTTGTTTAGTATATTATTTAATAAATTATTTTACTCGGTTATTTATACTCTTCTGCAGATTTCAAGAATTTTAATGCATTGTTGACTAACAGTTCATATTGAAATCGCATTTTGCAACTAAATGCCGTCCTACTTTTAAAGTCTTTGGTATAATGTCTGCATATTTTTTCAAGTTTATGAATCAGTAAATATATTACAATGATTTTTCGAAGATTTTACTAAGATTTAATGTAAAGTTCCTTACATTTTAACAAATTATATGTAAATAAATGATATAAATGCATATTTTTCAGAAAAACTTACCAACATTTTATGAATGAAAAATTACATATATGGGACTAAGCATTCGAAACAGTGCCTGATTACGACAGGAGAAAAATTCTACCAATATTTCCGAATAGTGATTTTCAACTATGTCAGAAATCATGCATTTAAATAAGATGCGATTAGGGTAAAGTGCCCATATTTCGTCCCCTTTAACATCTCTGCTTCTGCGAAAGTGGTGCCACTTATGACGCAAGGCACAGGGGACGGAAGGTGAAAGGGGTCAGCATTGAAAGTTTCGTTCGCCAAGACGCATACATAAATTAAAGACGGAGAATTTCCTATTTTTAGAAGACCTGAGATCTTATTACGTCGTTTGTAGAACGTTATTTACTGTACTGTAAGTATTTATTTCTTATTCATTGCATGTATTTTACGTTGGTAAGATGCTGACAGTAGCATGCAGTGTGTTCTAGGACGCTCAGTTCATTTTACGGGAACTGAAGCTCCATCATATTGGGAAGTAGTGTGGTCCCAATTTCGTCCCCTTGCAGTTCTTATTTTAGTCCCGGGGACGAAATTAGGTATGCCTTTTCATAACATTTTTTTCAATTTTTTTCCCTCATGTTTGGATGGCTAATGTTTCATTATGTTATTCTTCCACTGATAAATAGTACATTTCATTGTGTCTTACTTTAATTTAAATTATATTACTTACCCATTTAGAAATAAATTTTGATTTAGTTATAAGTTAAGCCTCAGCGTATTGGATTTTTTGGGAGGACGAAATTAGGACCATTTTTTTCCTTTGTATTTTTCAAATACTTTTGAAAAAACAATTTTTCGCATTGTTAAATTTATTTGTACGATATTTGCCTATGTTTCTATGTGCGTAGGTAGTTAGTCTATCTAAAATACAAGTTTGGTAGATTTTCACTGAAAATTACAACTTCCAAGGGCCTAAAAGTGACTGGTGGACGATAATAGGGCACCTTACCCTATTATTAAAAAATAAAAAGGCAAGTATGATATATTTATATTGTTGAACTGTTTTTCTTTCTTAAACTTCAGATACCAATAAGTAGATGGAAATGTCTTTTGTATTATCCAAATAAAATTTAGTATTTCTGTGATGAAATACAGATGCGCGTACAAATGCAATAACACAGATTCAGAAGATTAAACATAATACTTGAAGTTCAAAAGGAAATTTTAATAAAGAATTGAAAAGGCACATAGGAGTCTTGGGTGACCCCTTTGACTTACAAAAACTAAATTTGATCTTTACATCATGAAGTGCAGACAAAACGTGTGAGAGTTCGCATTTTTCATTCGTCAGGTGTTTGGCGAGAGATAGATATTGGTTAAGACTAGACACAGATCTTGCCAAGGGATGACCGTTACATTGGAATACATGCGGCAGTTTAAATTCAGATGAAAAGCTTAATAGGCGATAATTAGCCAATCGTTAGTACGTAAGAAAGTAAGAAAGAATTTGAAGGCTGTCGATAGTATAGCGTCTAGAATATATAGTGTGGAATTCATCTAACCAAACAGTGGTAAAAATTTGTATCCTTTAAATGTACAACAATGCCGAAATCAAAAGAACCGATCGCAGTGACATCTGTAATATATTTTAATTTCAACGTAAACATCGTATTATTACAGCATCTAGACCAAATCGTCTTAGCGTTTTAGAAAACATCCTGCAGATGCCGCTGCGATTGGCTCTTTGGAATTCAGCATCGTTTGACATTTAAGGGATCCAATATTTTAGCACTTTTATAAGTATTACTGGGATAGCCGATTTTCACACTATATATTCTAGGCGCTACAGTCGACAGCATTGGAACGAGTGCGGTAACGACGACGTAAGTATAAATGTACATTTGGATATCATTATATAACTGCTGGTTTAACCAAAGTTTCGACTATCTTTTAGCAAAGCATCGAATTAAAAAATCTGACAGAGAGAAATTTTATAGGCAGATGCAACGCGAAAAGAATCTACCTTTTGAATGAAACGGCTGTGAATAATATTCTTTCTTATTATTTTCTTTTCGTAGAGAAAAGAGCAGAGTGAGTTATCTGAGAACATTAAAGTAACAAGGTGGAACCCGTCGAATTTCGACGAAAGGAAATGTTTAAGAAGGAACTGTTTCATTGATTTATAGTAAACCTATAAAATTAGCTAACAATAAAAGCATGTATCTTATATTGGTTAGTCTAACTCTCAAACTAATATTATTGTAACCTAAAATTAACAAAGTACTATGTCTATAAAACTCAGTTCTCCAAATTATTAAAATTAAACTTTAATCGCATATGTAATAAGCAGTGGCGTGGCGTGAAAATTTTCGGTGGTCATCGCAGTTATTTAAGTTTGTGGTGAAAAATTATTAACTCTAAAATTCAATGGTTGAATGTTCAAAAAAGAAACTTTAAATCTTACCTTCACTTATACATCAACTCCAAATGTTCTGCTAAAACTGGATCGTAGAGTTTTAAAAGCTTATTAAGAGTTTTAAAATATTGCTTGGTCATCGCCGCATCCAGCGATGACCGGACGCCACGCCACTGGTAATAAGCAAAATATAATAAAGACTAGCAAACCCCGCGGCTTTGCTCGCGTAATAGTTGAAATATGCCAAGTGATATTTGCAGGACTATTTTTTATTAGAAGAACACTCCTTGGAATAACTCAAAAGTTACAAATTAAGCCACAGTTTGATTAAACTTCATTATAAAACTGCAATTAGACAGAAATGAGATTTTAATTAATAAGAACTAAAACTAATTGCAAATAAATGATAATTTAGAAAGTATTTTGAGATTTTTATGCTCATTTCATACGCTCATTTCGGTATTGAATTTCAGTTTTGAATTTGAGTATTCAGTTTTGGATTCAGTATTGAATTTGAGTTTTGAATTTCTTAAAAACCATCTTAACACATTTACATCTTAAAATTAAACATCATATCAAATTCCAAGCTTCTTGTCTAACAGTCTACCACTTCTCTGGTGTTAGTGGCACCAACATAAAATGCCGAAACAGAGCTGAAATAGAATATCTCGAAAAATGTTGAAACAGAGACTGTTACCATCAATTTGCCAACATTAACGTTGAATATATTAATATTTGGAAATTTTTCCAGAGAGAAACATTCGCCTTGAATACAATATTTCAAATGAAAATCAAATTTCAAATTATTTTTGCTTAAAAGGCGCAAAGACCAACTTAGTGAAAAATATCCCATGCCGGGAATCGAACCCGGGTCATCAGTATAGCGCACTGACGTTCTACCGCTAAACCACATGGAACGATACCCAGCCTGGAACTTCTCACTATTACAAGTTGGCAAGGCTACAAACGCAGCACAAGATGGAATATTTTCCGTGAGCCACCAACACGGGGCAAACACAGACACTTAATTAAATCCAGCATCGATGAATCTATACATTAATATTTGGAAATTTTTCCAGAGAGAAACATTCGCCTTGAATACAATATTTCAAATGAAAATCAAATTTCAAATTATTTTTGCTTAAAAGGCGCAAAGACCAACTTAGGGAAAAATATTCCATGCCGGGAATCGAACCCGGGTCATCAGTATAGCGCACTGACGTTCTACCGCTAAACCACATGGAACGATACCCAACCTGGAACTTCTCACTATTACAAGTTGGCAAGGCTACAAACGCAGCACAAGATGGAATATTTTCCGTGAGCCACCAACACGGGGCAAACACAGACACTTAATTAAATCCAGCATCGATGAATCTATATATTAATATTTGGAAATTTTTCCAGAGAGAAACATTCGCCTTGAATACAATATTTCAAATGAAAATCAAATTTCAAATTATTTTTGCTTAAAAGGCGCAAAGACCAACTTAGTGAAAAATATTCCATGCCGGGAATCGAACTTGGGTCATCAGTATAGCGCACTGACGTTCTACCGCTAAACCACATGGAACGATACCCAGCCTGGAACTTCTCACTATTACAAGTTGGCAAGGCTACAAACGCAGCACAAGATGGAATATTTTCCGTGAGCCACCAACACGGGGCAAACACAGACACTTAATTAAATCCAGCATCGATGAATCTATACATTAATATTTGGAAATTTTTCCAGAGAGAAACATTCGCCTTGAATACAATATTTCAAATGAAAATCAAATTTCAAATTATTTTTGCTTAAAAGGCGCAAAGACCAACTTAGTGAAAAATATTCCATGCCGGGAATCGAACCCGGGTCATCAGTATAGCGCACTGACGTTCTACCGCTAAACCACATGGAACGATACCCAACCTGGAACTTCTCACTATTACAAGTTGGCAAGGCTACAAACGCAGCACAAGATGGAATATTTTCCGTGAGCCACCAACACGGGGCAAACACAGACACTTAATTAAATCCAGCATCGATGAATCTATATATTAATATTTGGAAATTTTTCCAGAGAGAAACATTCGCCTTGAATACAATATTTCAAATGAAAATCAAATTTCAAATTATTTTTGCTTAAAAGGCGCAAAGACCAACTTAGTGAAAAATATTCCATGCCGGGAATCGAACTTGGGTCATCAGTATAGCGCACTGACGTTCTACCGCTAAACCACATGGAACGATACCCAGCCTGGAACTTCTCACTATTACAAGTTGGCAAGGCTACAAACGCAGCACAAGATGGAATATTTTCCGTGAGCCACCAACACGGGGCAAACACAGACACTTAATTAAATCCAGCATCGATGAATCTATATATTAATATTTGGAAATTTTTCCAGAGAGAAACATTCGCCTTGAATACAATATTTCAAATGAAAATCAAATTTCAAATTATTTTTGCTTAAAAGGCGCAAAGACCAACTTAGTGAAAAATATTCCATGCCGGGAATCGAACCCGGGTCATCAGTATAGCACACTGACGTTCTACCGCTAAACCACATGGAACGATACCCAGCCTGGAACTTCTCACTATTACAAGTTGGCAAGGCTACAAACGCAGCACAAGATGGAATATTTGGTGGCTCACGGAAAATTTACATCTCATAAGTAATTACCATGCCAAATTTGAAGTTACTATCCTCTTCAGTATAACAATTATGCATGTTACTCCGCATGTTACTCTTATGCATGGTATTCCCGAATGAAAACAACAAAATTTATTCCACTTTGACCCGATCATAGAATTTTTTCCCCAAGAAATCTAAACCCGACTTCATTTTATGATTGTCAACAACATTATTTCCAAGTGAATAGTCGCACTCTTAATTTCAGATACTAATCTCAATACTAAAATGTTTAGTATTATCTAAGAAAATGGTCGTTTTCTTTTAAATATGACGTCATTATCACGTACTTAAGCATTTCGCCTAGTGTCTCAAAATTAGTATCAGTACACATTTAGAAGGAAAAACTTTATAAGGAAAAATGCGTATTTTCAAAAGAAGTACATCATTTTCCGTTCAAAATATTTTGCGCTGTATACCCCTAATGGGATTTTGCGCCACTAAATCCTATACAACAAAATTTAAATCATAGAAATTAAAAAAAAAGTTTTTTTTTTTTTTTATATTAGAAAATAGCACAAATAAAGATAAATAAACCTCAATATTCTCTCTTTTCTGCAATAATGAAAGCTATCTAAATACTACCATTTCGAAGTCATTTCATAAAATATTTTTTAAATTAAAATATAAAAATGGGGATATTTAAAAAAAAAAACAGCTACTGGGGGCACATCTAGAAATAAACAGCTTCCAGTTAAAAAAAAATATTAGTAAAATTAGTTGTGTAGAAAGCTCAAGGCACATGACTAAAAAACAGCCCTGTGTTTTAAATGTACAGGATATGTAAAATTATAAAAAAATAAATTAAGAAAATTTTGTTATTTTGTTAAAATTATAGTTGAACGTCTTAAAGAATAGCAATAAAAATTTATTAGTCAAGAGAATTTTGGACAAAAACATGGGGAAACTGATATTATTTTAAACCTCAAATTATTGCCAAGATCCTTATTGTTTGCTTGTCTAACTCGACAAAGCGAATGCATACAGGCGAGGATTATCAAGTTCTTTAATATATATCACTATTTTTTGGACAGATTTCCTTTCTGAGCATGCACACTGTATGTCACTGCTCTTTTATGAAAACACTCTAAACTTTTGTAAAACATTGCGCTTTATCAGCCTGTGATTTCGATTATGTTATTTTTATAAAAGTGAAGTATTTTTACCTGTGAAGAATTTCAAAGCAGCTGGGTGTGAAATGACGCACTTCTACAAAACATATTCCAATTTTAAGAATTAAAAAATACGCTCTTTTAATAAAATTCATTTTCACCCGCTAAAGCATTTCACTTTTACGATCCAGTCTTAAGCAACATATATAGAAAAATACTATACATATGACGCCATTATCGTGGAATTATACACAAACTCGGTAAAACGCAATATCGTAATTAAACAACGGCAGAAAAACAAATCGGGTATCTAATGATTCATAGGACTTCACTTGTTTGTTTACAATATAATGTTTTAACAGAAATTATTCATTTGTATTTTTCAAAATTCGGAAAATATTACTACACAGGGATAAATAAAATTGCATTCTTTAAGCTTTCTGATGTGAATTAAGTAAATGTGGAAGAAAGTCAAACAAATATTATTTGAAATACATTTTTGTAAAGAGAAAGTGTTGTATCGTTTGCAAATTAAGTTTGCAATAAACTAAAAAACCTTTAAATTATGAATAGAAACAAAATAAAACCAACCGGATTTTATAACAAACTATATTCTTGACATAGCACGAATTTTAATTTTTTTTTTTTTTCAGTTTGTATGAGAAAATGGCAACAAAAGGATTTATTAATCGCGAAATTTGACTTTCCATAAGACTTTTAGCATTAGTGTGAAATCCAGCAATTTCGTGGCTATCGCTTCACCGATAGCCAATGAAACTGAACGGAACTTCTTTCCCTGAAAGGACAAGTACAAGAGTAAAATACTGTGTAAAGCCGGCACATGGCATTTTGGTATCTCAAAGCGTATGAATGATCTAGCCCAGTGGTCAAGACTGGGGCTGGTTAAGATTTTGCATTTGTAATCCTAAAGTTCTGTCCTTTCGCTGGCGTTTTCACTTTTTTAGAGTTTTGTTTTGATTTTTCTTAAGTCAGTTAGTTAAAATCAGTCGATCTTTATTACCAGTTCTTTTGTAATTTTTTTTTTATCTGTTAGATTTTTTAAAATAAATTAAATAATTAAATTTAAAAAAATCAGTTAATCTATTTTTTAATAATTAAAGTAAGCATTTATTAAAATGCAATAATAAATTTCCTAGGCTTACATTAAAAGTATTTTCATGTTAGAACTTTATAAAGTTCTGTTCATTTTAAATTTGTCTGTTACTATAGTAACAGATAAATGCAAAATTATCAGAATTAATATATTAAAGGTTTTTTATTTTAAAATTATGCTTGAGACATAAAAATCTTTATTAATTTATGATAGGTTACTTCATAATTTCTTATTTTAAATATTACACAAATATTTAAATTAAATTTTAAAATTCATAGGACTTTATAGGGTATTTTTCTAATAAAAAAATTCTTTAATAATTAAAGTGTAAAAATAATATTTTCTTTAAAAAATATTATTTAGTTAAAATCAGTTAGTTATCAGTTAGTTCCGTTGTAATTTTTTTTTTTTGTCAATTAGATTTTTTAAAATAAATTTAAATAATTAAATTAAAAAATTCATTTAATCTATTTTTTAATAATTAAAGTAAACATTTATTAAAATGCAATAATAAATCTCCTAGGCTTACATTAAAAGTACTTTCATGTTAGAACTTAATAAAGTTCTGATCATTTTAAATTTATCTGTTACTTAGGTTGCTTTGAAAATTTTTTATCGTAAATATTATACAGATAATTAAATTTTAAAATTCATGTGACTTACAGGGTATTTTTCTAATAAATAAATTTCTTTAATAATTAAAGAGTAATAATAATATTTTCTTAAGTCAGTTAGTTAAAATCAGTTGATCTTTATTACAAGTTCCGTTGTAATTTTTTTTTCACTTATATTTTTTAAAAATAAATTTAAATAATTAAATTAAAAAGTTCATTTAATCTTTTTTAATAATTAAAGTAAACATTTATTAAAATGCAATAATAAATCTCCTAGGCTTACATTAAAAGTATTTTCATGTTAGGTTTTTATAAAGTTCTGATCATTTTAAATTTATCTGTTATTTAGATTACTATTTTTTTTTTTTAGTTGTAAATACTATACAGATAATTGAATTAAATTTTAAAATTCACATGACTTATACGGTATTTTTCTAATAAATAAATTTCTTTAATAATTAAAGAGTAATAATAATATTTTCTTAAGGCTGTTCTTAACTGCTCTGCTCAACAAGAGCAAAACGTTTTGACACATTTACAAATTCGTTTTTTAACGGAAAGGTATAAAATTGGAAAGCCTGGCCATGGAAGCGATTTGGAATTGAGCTGTTTTTTTTTCATTTTTGGATCAATCAATTATCTATTGAGTTATAAGCGATTTTGATCAGGTGACAAACACTTTTTCGCCGGCTCTTCAGTGCTTTTTTTTCCTTCGCGCAGAAATTCGGTTCAAAACGCCCATTTTGACACTATTTTTGAAAGATCTATTGCTTTTGAAAAAAAAGTGGAAAAAACAGTTCCATTACATTGTTTCTGAACAATAACACCAGCTACTTTCATGCATTTTCGAACAAAAATAAATTAAAACTTATGTCAAAAAGTTGCCTTTTTGGATTTGAGAACACCCCTAAGTCAGTTAGTTAAAATCTGTTGATCTTTATCACCAGTTCCTTTGAAAAAAAAATTTGTCAATTATATTCTTTTAAAATAAATTTAAATAATTAAATTAAAAAATTCATTTAATCTATTTTTTAATAATAATGTAATAATAATATATTCTTACCTTACATTAAAAATATTTTTTGTTATAACTTTATTAAGTTATATATATATATAATTAGCAGAAGTAATTTAAAGTGCTCATTTCTCAAAATTAAGTATTATCTTTCATATATAAAAATATTTATCAATTTATCAGCTGCTTTCTAATTTTTTTTATTGTATATTCAATACTACTAAATTATTATCATATGTAAACTGTATGTTTAAAATGAATATTTATTAAAATTTAATTTCAATATCTTCTAAACTTTCATGAAAAGTACTTTTATGCTAGAACTCCAGTAACATATTAATTGTAATTAACAGAATTAAATTATTCATCTTTAAAAATTAATTATTTATCTTTTATATATAAATTACATTAATAATATATATTTCAATGATAATTTAACCATTGAAGACAGTAAATTACCATACTTTAAATAATTGAATGTATGGTAAAAATGCAACAAAAACAAATGTATATATATATGTGTGTGTGATTTAATAATTATTCGCAAAAAGTTTTATTATATATATATATATATATATATATGTTGCAATAAAAATGTAATATACATCAAACATGAACAATGAAAAATATTTTGCTATTAGTTGCAATATATATATATATATATATATATATATATATATATATTTAAAATAATGATTATTATTATTATTGTGGAGATTTTTGTTTTTATCTTTATTTATTAATTTATTATCAGTAACTTTACAATTTTTATTCGAAATATAATATTGTGATTAAATTTTACTACATAATACCACGTAGGAGCTAATGTTATATAATTAAAATAAAATATCTATTTAAATGCAATAATAGTATCTTTTAAACTGACATAGAAAAATATTTTTATATATCTAGATGGAACTTCAATTACTTATTTTTAGTTAAGCTGCTAGAACTTTAATACTGATTGCAAACATCTGAGTAAAAAAAAAGAAAAATTCTAAGCAGCTTATTATAACAATCTCTACAATGAAAAATATTTTGCTATTAGTTGCAATATATATATATATATATATATATATATATATATTTAAAATAATGATTATTATTATTATTGTGGAGATTTTTGTTTTTATCTTTATTTATTAATTTATTATCAGTAACTTTACAATTTTTATTCGAAATATAATATTGTGATTAAATTTTACTACATAATACCACGTAGGAGATAATGTTATATAATTAAAATAAAATATCTATTTAAATGCAATAATAGTATCTTTTAAACTGACATAGAAAAATATTTTTATATATCTAGATGGAACTTCAATTACTTATTTTTAGTTAAGCTGCTAGAACTTTAATACTGATTGCAAACATCTGAGTAAAAAAAAAAGAAAAATTCTAAGCAGCTTATTATAACAATCTCATTATTTTATCCTAATTTAACTAAGTCAATGTTGTTTTAGAATTGTTAATAATTTTCTTACTAGAAAATTAAATCAAATTTAACAATTAATTATATATTATGTTATTAACTGTATAACAATTGATTCCGTACTCAGTATGAGAAATACATAAGCTTTTATTTAATGCATCAAGTTATCATTATCAAGAAATACAATTGATGAAATGAGTAGCAGCGCTGTTACTCTTAAAATGGATTTTTTCCTTTCAGGGAAAGAAGTTCGGTTCACCGATAACCAATAAAATTATCGGATTTCGAACTAATGCTAAAAGTCTTATGGAAAGTCAAATTTCGCTCATTAATCTACTGATTCTTCTTTACTTTTTACAGAAATAGAGTACTTCAGTTGCCACAATTACAAAAGTGGTACTAAAAAATATAAGAAAATTAATGTCTCAAAAATAAACTGAGATACAGCTTTCAAACAAATTGCATTTAAAAGCAAATTTTGTTTCCTATACGACGGTGTAAAAATTGAAAATGTGCGATGCTTAGAAGTTTAAAAATTTGCTGTAGCGAAAACTGTAAAACCGAAATTTCATTTCAAATTTCAAAGTGTTGCCATTCGCAGAATGACGTATGCGTTACGCACAGATATGTTTGTCCTTTATAATATAGATGGATAGATACGTATAAGGGAAATAGATTAATTTAACACTTAGATATGGTAAAAAAATAGAGCGGCGCATATTTATCTCGATAGTTAATATTAAATTTTAATTATATAGAGATCATATCAATTACCTGTAAAGAGTAATATATGTGATATCAAACGATATCACAGGAAATTTGCCCATGAGATAATCAGATTCCAAACATTTTCAAAGACGTCAAAACTTGTGTACTAGTATACTCGTGACGGGCATCAATGTGTTAATAAAAAATGCAAAAATATCATTTTAATGGAAATTTATTAAATTTTTGATCATGAAATTTGCAATTTTATGTCATGAAAAGCAGTTTAGAAAAGCAATTAAATAAAAAGCATGAAAAGCAATAACATTATTTTCTTAGTTTATTTTAGGAGCTGATACCAATTCTCCTCCCTTTAGTTTTGTGGAAGTATGAGGAGAAATTCGAAACTCAGAGTTTATAAATATATTAGAACCGAAGCTAATCGATCCTGTTTGAGATTGTGAAGTGATATTTCCTCATAACTGATACATCGGAAACGGAAACTTTATAAAGCGCATCATTACCAATGTCAAGGACTACCGTTTGTAAATTTTTAATGTGCATTACATCAATCAGTCTTGTATCAGAACGGATATAAAATATTTACCCATTGCGGAACTTTTGTGTAGATGTGTCGTAATTTTATTTATTGTCAAGGTAATTAAAAAAGTAGTGTTTATTAGAAAAAAAAGCATGTTCGATGTTTTGAAAGTGGTGCTATATACAAAGACACTGTAACTCAAAGTGTTCTTAAATATGGTGCAATTAAAGGGAAGATCCATGATGGGAACCCTTCTGAAATAACATAATAAAAAGCTATCAATAAAGTATTTTTTCATATATTCTTTCATGCTGCCTTTGAAAATAGAAAGCCCATTTGCTCTGCCTATAACAGCTTTGTTCTTTTGTTAAGAAATGGCGTATTAAACTTAAAATTAACCCTTTTAACATAGTTTTTTTTCCGCTTTAACCCTTTATGTACTGAATTATGAATCCATGAAAATTTTATCTTCTAAAGCATTTTTTGAGAATTTGTTAAACTACATTAGAAGATTTACATAATCATTTAATAAAGTTTAGAAGGAATAATTAAATTTGAATTTATAGGGATTTTGTGCAATATTTATAACCCCACTCATATCTTTTATTTTAAATATTTTTCTTAGTATTTTGTAGAGTTAATAAATGCACAAATATAATGTTCTTACAATAGATATACAGAAATACTTCCGAATTAAAAAATCCCCCCCCCCCCCCTCCAACGCGAAGAAAGCTGAAAAGATGCAAAGGCAAAAGAAATCATCCTTTTAAAAATATTTTTGTTTTGTGTAACCAATAATGCTTTTGGAACAAGAGAAAGTAATGCATCAATAACTCATTCTAAATTGTATTACAACTAATCGATGCATTAAATGAATTTTATAACAAGTTATTTTAATGGTACTTATAAATACCATCAGTATATAAGGAGTTAAGTAAAACATTTCCTTTCTATTTCCTTCGCAACCTCTTTGCGACGGCCTTTTAAATTTTGAGCAGTGTTTTTTATTTAGAAAATTCTGATTTATTTAATTTCTGTAATTAAAAAAGAAAAAGATTTCTGTTCACAAAAAATGTGCTCAAATTCAAGATTTTTGCGCAGCTTTTACGCGCAGCTCGTCGTTTTCGCGAAGGGATTAAAATACATAATAGGTTTTGTATAACTTATGCGTAGGTTGTCGCATATATGTTTCCTCGTTCAGTAAAAATTGATATAATTGAAATAATTTTATATAATTTGAAATAATTGAATGATATTATGTACATAACTGAAAAGCTCTTATCTTTGATCTTCAAGGAAAGATAGCTCTTTTTCCCGCAGAAACGAATGCGTACGCACAGAAAGAAATAAAGCAAATGGACAGTAGGGTTGGGCGATGTCTAAAATTAAATATCATGATAAATTGGCATCTTTATATCATGATATTCCGATATATTGGTTTAGGAAAGTTCCCCCAGAGGGGCAAAGTGGTGGACGAAGAACCGAAAGTGCATAAAATGATTAAGTGGTCACAGGCCTTTGCAACGATATGTTACATGATGGGAGATGTCAAAATTTAGAAAAAGACCCTCCCGCGGGGGGGGGGGGTGGCAAGTGGGGAGAGGGATATCGAAGGTGCATAACATGAATAAGCGGTCACAGGTTTTTCCAACGATATGTCACATGACGGGTGCCGGGAAAATTTAGGAAAGTGCCTCCTTGGGGGGGCGGAGTACCGCCCACACAACACAAGGACGTCCTCAAGGAAGCCTGAAGATGTCACATGTAGGATGTTGTGACGTCCAGAGGACATCCTGAAATTTCTTATAGACGTCCTAAAAACTCCTTCGGCAGTCAAAATGTCCCACTTGTTGACATCTTCTGGGTGTCCGTAATAAGACATTTTAAGGATTTTTCAGGACATTATAAGACAATTTTAGGATACATTTTGAACTTTTTTGACATATGAAGGATAAAGTAGGATATTTTCTGGAATAAATAGAATAGTTCTAGGAAATTTTAGTATGTCTTTAGGATAACTACAACACTTCCATTTTGACAATTTGTGAATTATAGAGGATAAAATATGATATTTTCTGGAATAAATAGGATAGTTTTAAGAACTTCTAGTATGTCTTTAGGATAACTACAACACTTCATTTTGACATTTTATGACTTATAGAGGATAAAATAGGATATTTTCCGGAATAAATAGGATAGCTTTAGGAACTTCTAGCATATCTGTAGGATAACTACAAGATTTCCTTTTGACATTTTACGACTCATAAAGGATAAAAATTGGATATTTTCTGGAATAAATAGGATAGATTTAGGAATGTGTAGTATGTCTTTAAGACAATCTCAAGATTCTACTTAGACATTTTATGACTTATAAAGGATAAAAATAGGATATTTTCTGGAATATGTAGGATATATTTAGGAACTTTTATTATGTCTTCAGGACAATCGCAAGACTTTACTTAGACATCATTAATATAGTTAATTAATCGCAACATATGTGCTGGAACCAAGGGTCGTACTTGTCCTGAAATTTCACGACCAGGAAATTCTTCGGTACCAGTATTTTCTTATGGAAAAATATCTTCTTCAATAAAGAGAAATTTCGCGCGTTTAACATAGATTTATTTTTCTATAAACAAATAGTGATATTTGTCCTGAAAAAATGCCTTAAGCGTACGACCCCTGGCTGGAAATGTTTTAGATTTGCTGGAACTGTTTTAGACTGTTTTAGAGGCAGGTTTTAGATTTTCTTTCTGTGACAATTATCACAACTATTAATCTTCTTTAAATGTTTTAAACTGATATTTTACTTTTAAAAAATCTAAATATGCTTCCTGAGTGTGTAATATAAATTACTTTGAAAGATAACAATACCATAAAAATCCAATATGCTAGAACTGTAAAAGGGGAATATATTAGTTAGGACTATTTATAAAACTGCTTCACATGTTTTGTGGTTTTCTTCAAGAAACTAACAGCTTATGTCAGATGTAAATTTCCAACTGGGCGAAAAATGTCCGGACCAGGATTCAAACTAGGGATCTCCTGGTTGAAGCCGCCATTGCTCTGCCATCTGAGCTATCCCGGACGAATCTGGTAGAACTTTTTCACCCAGCTAACCTTTGATGATTATAGCATCTGGTCTGAAACCTGGTTCAGCTTAACAGATAATCATCAAAGGTTAGCTGGGTGAAAAAGTTCTACCAGATTCGTCCGGGATAGCTCAGATGGCAGAGCACTGGCGGCTTCAACCAGGAGATCCCTGGTTCGAATCCTGGTCCGGACATTTTTCGCCCAGTTGGAAATTTACATCTGATATGATTTGTTTACCAATTAGAATAATTGTGTTAAAATTAATCTAGTGTAACAGCTTATGGTTAAATGAAGTAAAATTCATTTATAATATTTAAAATTGTACAGCTAATTATTTTATTTTTATATCCCAGAGTGGTTTGGTTTTAACTAATAAAAAGAAATCTACAATTAATCATATGTGGATGAAACTAGATTGTTATATAAACAGTATCAATAATCATTCATTCTGTGCTCTACTGATATACATTTCATTATAGACATAAAGCATGTAAATTTACAGAAACAATGTGAATCTGTGCAACTTACTGTAAAGTTGGCATAATGTCAAAATTTGCATTAATCTGTTTCGTTACAGAGGTGGAAAAAATTAGTTGACCAAACTTTTTTGCATTACTTAAGAAATTTTCAGTTCATTTAAATACTTTATACTAAAATTATAGTATAGTGTTACATTATATTTAAATCACTTTTCTTTCTAAATTGAAGTAGAAATTAGCAATGATATATTAGTATATTATTTTTTAAGATCTAATAACCAAATTATCCTAAAAATAACAAGAAAAAAAGGCTGTATATTTTTTATCAGAAAATGGTTTTGTTTACTATTAAGAACACTGACTAGACATTAAATTTCTTTAATGGAATATTGTTAGTTTGTTTATTAGTAAGTATCAACATTTTGAAAAGTTAAATGAAAAATATCGTTACTTATACCTGTAATTTCATGATACAGTAATGTAAATGTGCCGTAACATCCAGCCATGGCTGGGATAATTAACTAGAAATTTTACAAATGAAGTCTTTATTAACTGAAACACCTGGTAGGAAACAGTTGTTTGAAAGAGGCAAAGTTAAAATTGTGGTAATCTTTCATTTATATGGACCCGTTTCAAATTTTGAATTTGAATATATAATTTGTAAGTATTTCATCATATTAAAACTTCTGTGAATTTTCATGCATTTGGCAATAAAGTCATATATATATTAAGCCATTAACCTACGATTTATGTTTCAACAGTCTGGGTCCAAAATGTAAATAAGATCACTCAGCCTTCGAGCCATTCCCCGGTTCGGCAAATCAATAGCTACCAACTTTTATGTTTTATGCTATCACTAAAATTTAATAGAGATTTTCAGCTTGTTTAATCATGAGATTTCCACAATTAAATAAGACTAAATTTACTATAAAGTTTTAGTGGCAAGAAGAATTTACATTTGGCTCGATCATTGTATCAGGGGGTATGCCTATAATATTTACATTTGGCGCAACTGATGTACTACAGGCCAGGCCCGTGATAATCAAGTTTCGGCAAAAATACAAGACCATGTGTCTCACACATAGTTGTAGGATAAGAATGAAACCACAGAAGATAAAGTAATTAATTGTGAAGTGATTTTTTAATTCAATTTTCACAATTGGAAACAAACCTGCTACATTAACAAGCAGAAACAGTTACTAAGTATGCTTTTTTGTATTTATTCAATAAATCTGAAAACTGAAATCTTCATAGCTGAAACAGAGGAAATAATTGTATTGTGAAATAACAAACAGTTTTGTTATATGGACATAATTTTTTTACAAATATGTCCATATATGAAGTTTTTCATTTATAACCATATTAAAATGTAGAAGTCAAATAAAAACAGCTTTACACTGAAAAATGTTTTTATTGTACAATATATATATATATATATATATAAATGATTGCAGCTAATTTTCAGCTGCAACAGCACTCTTCTTTTTGTATTATTTTCTCTCCTTGGCATGTCGAAGCCAATTTTTTACTATCTCTTCGACCTGAGCTCTTGTTGCTCCGTTTGTTTGAACAACAGCATCTATAATACAAATATACATTTTGTGAATGTTAAGTGTATATGTGATACAAACACTAAAATGGACATAAAATTTTTACACATTATATACAAATGTATGGAAAAGGTATTTAATATTTATGCTATTTTTATATTATGTTCCTATCTTGGTGATTTTATCTAAATTCTGGGGTTTTGCACAGAAATTTCATCAAACCAGACAAACATAGCTTGTAAACATATACAAACAGAACCAGCTGTCTTTTTAACTAAAAAAAAAATAAATAAAATAACTGATGAGTTGTGGAAATAGAAACATCAAAGATTACCAAAATAGCTTTCAATGATTTTATACTCACTAACATTTGCTAAGAAATATTATTTTTTCCATCATAAAATGCATATCATGACATGCTTACAAATAGGACTCACTTACAAATTTTTTGAATGGTCCATAAGGTCCAATAAAATTTTAAAACTTTATATAACAAAAGCTCAACCAAATAATTAAGTTTTTCATAAATAAATTATACTGCAGCCCTTTCTTCAAATACATACACATTTTTAATATATATATGTATAGAATAACTCTGCTCCCATCTCCAGCTGCTTTAGATAGATTTTTGAAAATCACTACAGCCAACAAATTAGTATTTTATCAAATTACAATAAGTATTTGCTAATTTATTAATATCATAAAAAGTTTCAACTGCAATGCTAGTTTACAAACTCTTTTAAATTTTGAAATGCCTTCTGACACTTGAATAAATGATCCGACATTAGACAAATAGTTAAAGCTTTTTTATTTTTTCAGGTTTCATAAAATTGTTTGAAAACACATTTTGTTATTTTATAATATTAACTGGTGTCAATTATTTCTACTATTACACAGAATCAAGGAATAAGTCATAATTATCAGTCAGATAGTATGATTTTCACAGGAATGCCGTGACTGAGGCAAATAATTGAGAGTTTACGTTTCGTTAAAAGTCACGTGATGTTGATAGGAAATTATCGTCAAAAACGACGAAATACAGCTCGAGGATTGCTGAATCGTCAAAACTGAGAGTTTTATTTCTGAGAGTGAACCATCAAATCTCCGCTGCCATAGTGGTTTCTTTCTAAGAAGTTAGAAGGTAGGTGGCAGATCCCTGGTTTTCTTCAGATAACAGTCTGTCGAGAATTAGTGTTTAGGCTTAACAGAGACTCATCAGTGAATATGTCTCCAATTGATCTCTGGTCCAAAGTCAATCTCTGCACCATGTTAATGGATTCTCCTGCATACAGATGCAAGCGGGAGGCAAGCAGTAGGTTTTATTGCAAAGAACCCTGCCATGCAGCCTTCTGCAAACAGTAATCCTTAAAACTAGACTTCCTGTGGCCACATAAAGGTCACGACAGAGCTGCAAAGTTGTTGCACTCTTGTTCTTCCCTCACCGCAAATGGACAACAATGGACAAATAACTACCTTCATTGGCTCGTGGCTATTTGACGATCTTGCCTCGGCTTTTTTTCTATAGATCCAATGTCCTTAACCCTAGAAGCTCGTAATTATCATGACTACGATATTGTAATGTTAACATTATGTCTAGTATTCTGGGGTTTCCATAAATTGAATTTGACGCTGGGCGTTACATTGTAATTTCTAGGAATCTGCACTTGACACTGTCCTGTTTCCAATCTCACTGCAATTTGCCACCTCATTCCATCATCCAGACGTTGATAGTTACTAGTTTTTGCTGTTTTCTGTTAAATTTCGCTTAAAAAAAAGAAAAAAAAAAAAAAAAAAAAAAAAAAACCTTAAAGATATTCAGCGTGGCATGCGAGCGAACAAAATGCGAAAATTATCAAGCTCCCTTATAAAGCTTGTTCCTCTACCCACTCTGCCCATACACACATGTACGCTTATGTATTCCACATTCGAGACTTGCATTTTTGTTTCAAAGCATTAGTTTTACATTTCGTTCAGTACTTTTTATGAAATTTGCTAAAAGATGCAAATTCTCTTAATTTAGTACATCAGTGTATATCTGCTCTGTAACTATCCCACTTTAAGGATTACCTTTTTATCTCAGCAATTATAAATTTTTCTTTGTTAATTTACATTTCTCATGCTTTCTCCGACTTCCCATGTCCCTGGAAATCCTGTAATAGCTTATATTATTCTAAGGATTAGATAAATTAAAAAAAAAAAAAAATCCATACCAATTTGCTTTCACAAATGTTAAATTCCCAAACAAAGCTAAGAAACTGAATCACCTAATCGAAACTTCTAAGTTTCAGTGAAGCTGGTATTGATTAGAATTTTGTGGTCAGAAAGAAGGACTGAAATGGTGTAGACAAAAGAAATTGCATGAGAGATTGGAACTCTCTTTACAGTATTTATGAAGAGCAAAATAAGGCACTGCAATTTCAAAACTTTAGTTTTATAATCAAAGCTTTTACAGAATTTTTCTCAGAAATTTCAATTTTCCAGGTTATCCAGGTAAATAAGCACCCTGTCTAAACACATATTTTCACCGTAAAACAGATTTATATGTTACTGTACAAATATTTCACGTACCAACGATGAGTCGAGAAATTTTTAAAGTCGAGAAACACTTCTTGTCTCTGCTTCCCAACCAGGTGAATTTTTCTGCCAGACTATCAGTGAAAAGATGGCAAAGAACTCGCCTGGTGTGATCCCCTAAGTTATTACCACCAAAAGATTTCCATTTTGTAAACTATGTTAATAAAAATATAAAAATTTGTTAGTTTACTTAAATTTAAGAATACCAGTTTTATTGTTCCTCATACAGACATAAAAATGGGAAATAGGAAAAAAAGGTGAAATTTTTTTTCTATACAATAAGGCCAAATTCGTATAATTTAGACACATTTTAACAGTTATTCATACAATAAAATGAATTATAACAGTACATATGATTGTTATTTTCTTTTTGTAAATTAGAAAGTATTAAAAGTAAAATATATAAATATAAACAATAAATGTATAAATTCATTAAATGAAAAAAAGAAAACAGTTTGCTAAAAGCATAAATCCACCCGAATGTATCTGATGAACTTATGTGAAGTACAGAGATTAATTTTTCAAAATAAAAGTATTATTTTGAATGACTTGATTGTTTAAAACTTTACTCAAAATAATCTCTATTCTATATATACTAGTATGCATGCCAAATTGATCTTTACTCCAGAAATACATTTGCAAAAATGCATCACTTAAATTACCCAAAAGTATTTTATAAATAGAATAAAATATTCTATTCCAAAAAGAACCTTATGGAAACTTCCTTTCCATAGTTAAAGAACTTGGATTTGAGTAGACAAAATGTCTAATTATTAAGTTTTCTAGATCCCCCTCCCCATATACTTCTATTTTCTTTGCAATTTTGCACCAATCCCGAGAATGTCCCAATTTGCTTTTAAAAAGGTGGAACTCCTCCTTTAGGAGGAACTCTTTCATGCCTGATCATAGGAAATTCCGTTTACAAACTTGGTTTAATTCCCTGTTTCTATTAAATAAAAAATTTATTCACAATTTCAAACATTTCCTTCATCCTTTAACCCCTTGAGGGGAGGCGGGATAAAATATATCCCACCTAACTTAAACAAGATTATCACAGAAAATTTTAACTAAATTTTATATTTTTAACTTTGGAGGAAAATCGTTGAAAAATTGCTTTTCCTTATTTAAAAATAAAATTTTTCGATTATTCCGGTGAGAATTCAATATTTAGAGACATTTTTGCTTGCCCCTCAAGGGGTTAACAAATCATAAGGGATTTTATTTGGCTAAAAAGTCCCAAAGAGCACTTTGTTCTGACATAGGAGACATGTGAAGAGTAGATGCACATTAGAATTGTACAAACTCTCCCCCCTTCTAAGTGAAATTAATAGCATTTAAAAGGCCCAATGAAAACATGCCCATAAAACTAGGGATATAAATGTTCTTTCACGAATGACAAATCAAAAGTGAAATGAACATTCAACATTATTAAACTATTTTTTTTTCTAATATTTATTTACTATTTAATAACATCTTAGAAATACCAGCAACAAATATAATTTTTAGTAGTTATTTTACACAACAAATGTAATAAACTTAGGGATGATGGGAAATAATTTTAATGCATATAATATTTTTTCTCAGCAATTATAAATTTTCTTAATTTACATTTGTTATGGGTTGTCTAACTTCTTTGCCCATATCACTAGAAATCCTGTAATAGCTTATGTTAGCCTAAGGATTAGATAAATGAATTAAAAAAAAAAAAATTCATACCAATTCATTTTCACAAATAGAATCAGCAACAGCTGCTTCCAATTCATAAATTTCTTCTATAGTATCTACAGAAAATTTTTGCACCAGTTTTGGTGGCTCCTTTGCTGCCTGCTGTGATGAAGCTGCAAAAAATGCAAAATTTTAATCAATTATAAACATAAGAAATTACTAAGAAAATTAACCAGGCAATTCTCCATCAACTTTAATCACAAATAAAAGGCTAAACTATGGGTTAAGTATGAAATCGAATTCACCATAGGCTCCTAACCTGTCAGACACTCATTAGCTAATCACAAGGTTCCTTCCCAATATATTTGCATTTCAACATTTTGCATTTTATA
The DNA here is from genome assembly GCA_963932465.1 of Maratus speciosus. Taxonomy (NCBI): domain Eukaryota; kingdom Metazoa; phylum Arthropoda; class Arachnida; order Araneae; family Salticidae; genus Maratus; species Maratus speciosus. The sequence goes on along the minus strand of OZ010789.1, from coordinate 608,036,387 downwards.
GCTGAGGTCGATCTCTACATCTTCCCTTTTTAATTTTTTTAAATTTTAATCGCAGATTATATATATATATATATATATATATCACTTTCGGAACTGGTTCTGAAAACGAAACTTTATAACATAAAAAAAAAAACTGCAATCAAAACTGAAAAATTTAAAGAAGAAGGTGATTGTATGGGATCAACCTCAGCTATCCAATGAAAAAGAAAAATTAAAAAATGTTTAAATGCAAACGAGATATTGGCAAAGAACATCCCCTCTTCCCATAGGTTTAAAATTAGCTCATGAGTGTCTTCGCTTGATGGAACAGGAGCCTTTACTGGAAAAGTGGGTATTCTTTTTGTTTTTCTATACTCCTGCAGGTAAATGGCAGTATTAAAATATAAAAGAAACAGAAAACTTGAAAAGAAATCCGAAAATCAAAATATATATTTTATAATAGAAAATATTAAAAAATTTAAGGAAGAATCAATATTATGGGCTATATTTCATGTTGGTACCCCAGAGGGGGGCAGAAGCAAAAAAGTTCTAAGAATGTAATTTTTGTGTTACTGAAGGGCCTAGAAACATAAAATTTGGTATCGTAGTTACTTATAAGATATAAACGATCTCTAAGAACATTTCCTAAAAAATTCAAAATTTAAAAGGGATGAAAATGCGTGAAAAGCGTTCTAGAAACGTTCTAAATTGGATCTCAGGAAATACCAAATCGATTTCAAAAGTAATGATTGGAAATTAGTGGCAACAGCCCTTGCTCAACATAGTCTCTATTTTATGCCGTTGTCACTCCCACCTAGGGTTGGAGGAGCAAAAAAATTTCTAAATTTCGATTTTTGTGATACTGAGGGGGGCTAAGCATTTTTAAATTTGGCATAGTAATTACTTAAAAGATGTAAATGCTCTCTAAGAACCATCGAAAAGAAACTCGAAATTTAAAAGGATGAAGTGAGCAAAAAGCGCTCTAAAAACGTTCTAAATTATGATTTCTATGCAATTGTTACACTGTAAAACATTTGTGTAAGTTTACTCTGCATTATGTGTGTAACCTTACACAAATTCTGGTGTAAACAGTTCTGATATTTTAAAAACTCACATTATTGGAGTTTTCTTTCACAAAGGTTGTGGAACCTCTGTGAAAACTGGTTTCAACCTTTCAACTTAGTCGCATACGTCACCTGAGATCTACTGAAGCGGATTTCATTCTCCGTTGCAATCCTGCACTCACTCTGTGGTCTGCAATTCACCAACATGTCGAAGCAAGAATAACACGTGTTTGTTGAGATTTTAATGGATATCGTTAATAAACTCTCAAAGTACAGTAAGGTAGGAAAACATATAGTTCATTTATTTTTCAAAGTATTATATATATTCAATTTTTCATTTATTAGTTTTTATCGCATTATTTCTTTAAAAATTAAATACGAAAAACGTTTTGTTTTAGTATAGTATATATATTTTTTATAAAATCCATGTTTGCACAGAATATGTAAAGCCTGAAAAATAATGTATAAATAACTATGTGTGTGAATTATATTTATTGTTGTAGATTATTCTGTAGAAAACACACTATATTTTTATTTGAATAACAATAATAATAATAATAATAATTAATATTATTTAATATATAAATATTTTAATAACTGGGTGTAACTAGTTTAATTATTATTTCTTATTATTTAAAGGGTTATATATTCAATTTTTCATTTTAATCGCTTTATTTCATCACGGTTTAAATGAAGCAAAATTTAAAGAATGTTGTTGTTTTTTCTCTTATGAAAACACATTTTATTTTAGTAAAGTAATGTAGTACAGTAATAGTAAATAAACTTTTATAAAATCCATGTTTACAAAGAATATGTAAGGTATAAGAAAATTATATATGAGAATTATACTTTGTAATAGTATATGTTGCAGAATTTTTTTAAATATTAGTAATAATAATTAAGTGAAAATAATTTGTTTATTATTTTTGTTAATATTATATAGGCGAGTGTTTTGGTTATTCCTTTTTATTACAACATTTCATTACAAGTTAAATGAAGCTTATTTTAAAAAATCATTTTTTAAGAATACATTTTTTTTTAGTATAGTATTTTGAATAAACTTTTATAAAATTTATATTTACACAGAAAATGTAAAGTAAGAAATTATAATATATAATACGTATGGGAATTATATATTGTTGGAGAATATTCTGTAAAATTATACATATTTTTATTTCTGAATAAAGAAAGGATACAGTATATATTTTAATTATTAGTGTATTAATATTTAAGATTTTATAATTATTAATATTGATAACCAAGTAAGATTTTAAAATTTTTATTTCTTATTAATTGAGGTAGTAATATATGTTTTTACGCTTTTAAAATTCTACTTTTTTGTAATGTAACAAAATAAGTATAAAAAAGGAAATACGCAATACTTTTAATTAAAGTGAATATATATAATACTTTAAATAATTAATAATATGTTTTCTTATCGTATTGTACTTTGTGAGTTTATAATTTGTCAATGAGTGGCATTCATCCACTTTTGATATTGATTCAGAAATACCAAAGTACTCAAAAAAAGAAAAAAAAATGGAGGAGGAGAAGGGGGGGGGGGGGGGAGGGGGGGAGATGTAATTCTTTTGAAATTCTATCCTATTTTATTCTTTCATGAGATTGATACAAAAACTATATTAAAATACTTATTCAGAAACACAAAAACTGTTCGGGAAATACAAAAAAAAAAAAAAAAAAAAAAAAAAACAGAGAGTGAGATCGCTAGGGCAGGGAGGTGAGTGGGGATTTACTGTGGAAGATTTTAATTCCAGATGTTTATAAGTGTACTTTAGTACATATTTCTTATTTTGATTGCCAGATTTTTCCTGTACCTATTAATGATCATCTGGTATTAAAATATTATTCACCTAAAATAATTTTTTTACAAAATAGTAACAGCTTTTAAAAGAAAAGAAAAGAAAAAAAATAGTTTATACTAATAAACAAGCCTTTAAAAGCACACTTTTAATTTATTTTGCTTCAATAAAAAAATATATGCATTAAATTTTGAAATAACAATTTAGTGTTTATTTTACTAAGAAAATTTATAGAAAGAAACATTGTAAATTTAACCCAGTTTTTAGGCAGTGTTGACAAATGAATAATGGACGTTGAAAACGTTAATCTAATAATGTGTATCATTCTTGGAAAGCTTACCCGTACTCACCTTACACACACTTACTGTGCAAGGTTAAATTTGAATTATATATATATATTTATTGAAGCAAAATAAATAAAAGGTGTGCTTTTAAGACTTGTAATTAGTATATACTAATTTTTAGTAACATGTGTTTTTAATAATTTTTTTTTTTTCATTTAAAAGTTGTTACTATTTTGTAAAAAAATATTTTTGGTAAATAATATTTTAATACCAGATGATTATTAATAGGTGCAGGAAAAATTTAGCCATTTCATCAAAGCTCACTCCTACTGATGTGTAACCTGACACACAATTACTGTGTAAGATTACAGACAAATGTGGTGAAAACTTACACCTAATAATTGGTAATCTTCCAGTAAATTTAGGTGAAATCTTACTCCTACTGATGTGTAACTTTACACACAATTACTGTGAAAGCTTCCAGGCAATTGCGGTGTAACCTTACACAGAAATTTGTGAAATGTTTCACAATATTATGGTGTAACCTCACACAAGAGCTGTGTAATGTTACCCCAGTTATTTCAGTTAAATACCACCGTAAGATTGGAGGCAGCAATGCTGCCTCCAGTTTTATGGAGTAACGTTACACCAAATGTTTTACAATATATCTTTACACAGATAGAAACTTGAAATTGCTTATTAGATATAAATGATCTGTAAGAACAGTTACTAAAAAATTCGAAATTTAAAAGGCTGAAATGAGCGAAAACCGTTCTAAAAACTTTTAAAATTAAGACTTGTATGGAATCTCGGGAAATACCAAACCGATTTCAAAAGAAATCATAGTAAATTTATGGTGAAATTCTCTTCTCCAACACAGGCTATATTGTATGCTGGTACCACTACCAAAAGGTTGCGAAGGATACAGGTGCGAAAAAAATTCTAAAATTTTATTTTTGTGATATTGAAGAGGCTAGAAACATGAAATTTGGCACGGTAGTTAATGCATAAGATGTAAATTCTCTCTTAGAACTGTTTATAAAAAACTTCACATTTAAAAAGGTGAAATGAGCGAAAAGATTTCTAAAAATGATCTAAATTTCTATTTTTATGGAATTTTTAAAAGAAAACTTGAAATTTTGCATAGTAGTTACTTATAAGATGTAAATGCTCTCTGAGAACAGTTTTTAAAAAATTGAAATTTAAAAGTGGGAAATAAGCGAAAAGAAAATAAAATCATAAAAAGAAATGCAATTTCCATCTTGATCGCATTAGCTCTCTCATTTTCAAAACAAAGTGACGTATTTGTATAAATAAACAACATTAATTATTAAAATATTCTCTGATGATGAGCTTGGATAGCCTGAAAGTACTAAGAATTTTTTAAATAAAATGTATATTTTAAACTTGTAACATCTTTTTCATTACTTTAGTCGCATTTTAAGTAAGACTGTGAATTTTTAAAGTTCACATTATATGTTTTAAGCGAAAATAATTTTTAAAATGTTCTAAATAACGATTTCTATTGAATTGTTAGAGATAGAAATTTAAAATTTGGTACGATAGATACTTATAAGATATAAATGCTCTCTAAAAACATTTTCTTAAACATTCTAAATTTAACAGGGTAAAATGAGTGAAAAGCGTTTTAAAAACTTTCTAAATCACGTTTTCTATGGAATATTACGAAATACCAAACCGATTTCAAAATTAATGTTGGCAAATTGATGGTGACAGTCCCTGTTTTAGCATAGGTATTTTTTGTTGGACCCACTACCACCAGAGAGGTGGTAGACTGTTAGACAAGAAGCTTGGAATCTGACATGATGGTTAATTTTAAGATGTAAATGCTTGCTAGGAACGGTTTTCTAAAAAAAATCAAAACTCCAAATGAATACTGAAATGAGCGTATGAAATAAACCTTGAAAATACTTTCTAAATTATCACTTACTCAGAATTAGTTTTAGTTCTTATTAATTTAAGCCTCATTTTTGCCTAATGCAGTGTAATAATGAAGTTTAGTCAAACTGTGGTTTAATTAGTAATTGCTTAATTATTCCTAATAGTGTGATTTTTTCTAATAAAAGTTAGACATATAAATATTTCAACTATTACGCGAGCAAAGCCGCGGGTTTTGCTAGTGTAATGTAAGAAGTGAGCAGAAGAAATTTATAAACCTGGGCAAAATCCGACGCTGCATTTCAAAATCCGGATTATTGTATTACGGGGACTTCATTCGGCAACCACACCTTGGAACTTGAATGCAAATATAACGAGATTCTTAATTGCACGTTTATGCTGAAATAGAGAACATAGAAATTTGCTCGGACTCAAAATATCCGGGTGTGGTTGGCTAACATGCCTTTTTTCACAAAATCACATTTTTATTTCTCCGCACGCTTATCTTTATTGTATTTGCCATTTCTCCTCGCAGTAAACAACGATCTTTCCCTCTTTTTTGTTTCTTTTTTTACTGCCGAAATTTAAATGACAGAAGTGAGTGCACCCGTTGCCATTCGAGGGTATTAAATGCCTATCTACTTTCTCGTAATCGGTGTAACGCGGAAATAAAACGATGAAAAATAATAATTCTAAAAGAAATATTCTGATTTTCAGCTGTGGTTTGAGTTTGTTATGTCGATCTTTCGAGACAATGCACTGAGTATGGAGATATTTTGTTCTTTCTTCTGTAATTATTATTATAATTCTATTCCATTTTCAAATTATTGTTTTCTTCGAATAATTGCTTTATTGAAGACTTGAAAACGTTAAAGAATGTGTTATTCAATTAGCAATTTTGAACTTTGCATTTTTACTGCGTATAATTTTTTCTACTTTTTAGTTTTCTCCCCCCCCCCGTTTATCAGTTCTTTCTATAACCAAATAACTTTCTTCATTCTGTCATGATACAAAAAAAAGAAAGAAAGAAAGAAAGAAAAGGTAGAAGAAAAAGAAAAAAAGAAAGAAAAGAAAAAAAAGAAAGAAAAGGTAGAAAAAAAAAGAAAAAAGAAAGAAAAGAAAAAAAGAAAGAAAAAAATAGAAAAAGAAAAAAAAACTTTTTTGGTATGCTAAAAAATTAATTACCTTGTGATCACTTATTTATCTCCTTCAGTAGTACCGCGGAGAAAGGAATTCAAAGGGAATAAAGTAAAATCTCGTTACAACAATTCTCTGGGAGCACTGATTAAATTCGCTATGATGAAAATTTCATTAAAGTGAATATTTTTATAATGAAACTAGGGGGCTCTGCCCCCTACGAGCTACGCTCGCCAACCCCCGTTCAGGCACCCCAGATTCTAAAAGCATGCTAATTTCATCGGCCTTAAAAAGATTGAAATATAATTTTAAAAAACAGTGACGGTTTCTCTGTAAACGGGTTTTCTTTCATTTTCCTTTGATTGGAAAATTTTAAGACGAAATCAGCCGCTGCTAAGAGATACAATGGCTGTTTTTGTCTTTGATTAAAAACAAGAAAGAAAAATCATGCGTACGGCATAGATTATGAAACACTTTATACACTCTCTGAAAGCTTTAACAAAACTTCGTTATTTAGGTATATAAGGTAAATAAGATAACTAACTAAACATTTAAAAAACTGATTTCAGCTGTTACCATCCATAGCCAAATATTTATTCCAATTCTTCCGAACAGCCCTGTATTTGATCTGTAGGCTGACTGTATTTGATGCTGTAGTATATACTATATAATAGAAAATTTAGTTTAGCAAGAAAACGCATAACAGGTTGAAATTTATCTTTCAGCAATTTATACTAATAGATGGAAACATACTTGAATACTTTTGTTCCGGCTGTTGTTTACCTAGTTCCTTATTACATGCCACTATTTAGCTAAACTTTAATTCAAACTAAATCACTCTTAAAACTACTGAAATCATATTCCCAGAATTTATCATCTATAGGCGGCCATGTATCCAATTCATTGCGTGGCCCTGTATATTATTTTATCTATATTCTACAAACATTTCATAGAAACTACATGCAGTTCAGCATAACACATTTTAAACCCACCTTTCAGCAATTTACGGTCATACTCAGTAACCTTTACGAATTCTTTTGCGTAGCCCTGTATATCAACTATAATATTTACACACACCATATAGTATGCATAAATATAGTGAAACTTAAAAGCGCATATCATTAAAAATCCATTCCCTGCCATCGCCGCTAATATACAGTACTTCGGATAGAAAATACTTGTCTGAAATGTTTTGTATGTTCCTGTAAATACTATGCACTTCGTATTATAAATGCAATAACTTAAGTAGACCTCAACGACGTATATGAATTTTATTATATATGAATTTTTATAATTAAAATACGCCGCAAACAATTTCCCCCTATACCATTTGTAATGGAATTCTTTTGTGTAGCCCTGTAAATGAATAGTAACTATTCATTGCACCGCATATGCTACAGAATATTCTGCATATTTTAGTGCACTTCGTAAATGCATAGTTTTTTATTATGTTTGAAAGGGTGTAACATCTTTAAAGTCATTTGAAATGATTTTTTTCCATTGGCCGTAGTAATGTAACGGAATACTTTTGACTGTCCCTGTAAATGAACTAAACATGCTACAAACTTCACTTGAAATAGGGTTCGTGCTAGGCTAAACGTCAATAACCAAAAATTTCAGTGCGATCCGAGTATATTTACGAGAGTTAGAGCGCGAACAGACAAACCGAAATCAATAACATTTTTCAACTTTGTTGGAAAGTGTTAGAAATTAGCTAAAAATTTGAAAATAAGCTAATGTAAAATGAATTAAGTACACAGAGTCCTTGTCTCTCTGTAATTTTTAACTACGCTATGAGAAAGTTCTTTTAAATGTATCGTTTTAAATCTGACGTAATTTTCACCAAAGTTTCCTTTCTCTTTTTAATATTCACATGAAAATTCTTTTGTTGTTAGAAAGGAAATATTTTTTGCGCTGTCTTAGAATTCACGATAATAGGTGAAAAGATTATCTCAAAATATGAAATAAACGTTTCGTGCAAATATATTTTTTAATGTAATGTGTTTTGGCAACTTTTATTTATTTGGTCTTTTTAAATATGACGTAATTTCCTTCATTTGTGACTTTTAACGCATAATAATGAATTTAGTATTTAAAAATTTTCTTTCCCTTTTTCACGTGTAACTGTAGTTATTACAAGTTAACAAGACATTCACGTGTAACTGTAGTTTTTATGATGTAATTTTCAATATTTTCTTAATTTTTAACACGTAATCACTTAATTCTAATTTGAAAGTTTTTTTCTGTTTTAATAGCCACGTGTAAATATTTTTTTTTTACTTGAAGGAAATATTAATCTTTGCGCTGTTTTTAAAATTGGCAACAGTTTAAAATAATTGCTCTTTCATAAAATGTGTAAAAAAATATCTCTCGAAATGCTGAAAATTTGAATTTAAAATGGAAATACATCCTCGAAAAATGAGTCAAATTAAAAAGATAATTGCAGTCTGCACATCTGGAACTTCCAATGTATAAAATGATCTAAAAATGTTTAAATTCCTATGTATAGTTTTTCTCCTATAAAACTTTTTTTAATGGAACGATTTTGACCATCTTTAACATTAAATATCTCTTTAAATAATTATTCGATTTAAAAACTGTCTGCATTAACGTGCTCATCAAACATGTCTCTATAATACCATCGATTTTCATATTTTTGTATGAAACAGTTTTCTTAATATTAACGAAGAAAGACACCCGGTCGCAAAAAATATGGATGCCGATCTAGTAGGAAAATACCCGGATGATCTACGCAGATTTTCATTGCTCCATTTCCAAATCAAAACTTTTTTTTATATATAGAAGGATAGGATAATAAGATTTTTTTAACAATCCAAATAATATTCGTTAAACTGAAAAATACGTTTAAAGTGACATTTGTTGTAACGAGATTTTACTGTAGTTATATGGGATTCTTAGATTAAGGGATCATATTCGTTTGAAAGTGACAAATTATATGTAAATGTGACCTTAATATGGATTGCAAGATCTCCACATTTGATTAAGTTTTGGACATGAAATTTTAAACACACAATTAAAAAGGTGTATGCTAACCAATATATGTTAATGTTCTTAGAAAGCGTCAAGATGTACGTGTATATAGAGTTTTTTAATTTAAATAGAAATTTAATGTTTTTTTAAATGAATGAATTAACTATATATGTCTTGCGCATAATTGAATTGCCACAGTGAGTCAAAATTTCTTTATTCATTAGAGATATAATATGTATTTAAAATGATCAACACTGGAAAAAATATAATGATTATTTTAATATGTATATAACGCATCTTCTATGAATTAACTCACAAGCTCCTCTGATGATTCTGTGGGTTATTCATAGTTTCTTATTTTACATACTGGTTTCCCATGTTCATTTGTAATTCATCTTTAGAACTTTACCAATTTATTCATATATTTGTGATTTCAAATTTATTACATATATATATATATATATATATAAATAAGATGAAATCACAAATGTATGAACAAATTGATAAAATTCTAAAGATGAACAAGATATGAACATTGGAAAACAGATATGTAAAATAAGAAACTATATGAACATCACAGAACCTACAGAATCATCAGAGGCAGCTATTTAATTCATTATATACATAAAAACATCTCAATTTTTTTTTTTTTTACAATAAAAATATTTATCATTTCTAAATTTTTTTTTTTTTTTATTGAGAAATACATTAGTTGATTATTTGTCTGTAGTCAACTATAAGTCAAAATCTCATGAAATTCTATCCAGACATTTTTTAGAAATCATGCACGCAATGAGCAAAATCATCGTTTTGAGAAAATTGACTTTAAAGATCAAATTACCCTTTGATAATATAATAAGAGCTCGAACTATTTTGAATATCTTTCTAAAGCGAATTTTTGCATGGTGTTTCTTTTAAAGTGTTCCTACAGAATCAAATTTTAATATAAGTTATAAAAAATTTAAATGTTTTGACTTTTTAAAAGCTATAGCTATCACTTTAAAATGGTCAGGCCATAAAAGCCTATTTTTCCATAATGGCGACAATAATTCGGAAATAATAATTACACTCATACACTACTTTGCATAATTTATTGCGTAAAGTAAAAGCATTACAGTTTATTTTAGCTTGTATCATCTTGATGTTGAATATTTTGTGTAAATTAAGGATATTCAATTACTGAGAGATTCAACTAACTACTTAAATTAACACACTTTCTGATTATTCAGACATATTTCTCGGTTCGTTTATACCATAATCACAGTAAGACACTTATGTGTCTTAAATTAGGACATTTATTATGACTGAATTTTCAGATTTTTGAGACGCTTAAGTGACTGAAAATCTTTTTCAGTACACATATGTGTCTAAATTTAAGACGCCTCTATTTGTAGTTTATATTGTAATACTGACTAAATATTTTCATTTATATAGTTTCTAAAAATTTGAAACAAAATATAGTCATTTAAATGCACTTTAAAAAAAAAAGAAAGGATGCTTTAGACAAAAATATCTTTAGAAAGAAATTATATATCAATCAAATATTTTCTTAATCTGACAAGCATTTTGTTTCACGTCTAAAGGAGATTGGTTGAACGATGAAAACGCATAATGTTATTTATATACTCATTTTTTATTTTATAATATTCATTTTTAAACAAGTTAATTTAATCAATGCTATTTACTTATTTTTATATACTTATTTATTTTATTTTATATTTACTCAGTACTTATTAAGTTTATTCTTATTTTTTCATTCTACTTTAAATAAATGTTAATCTTAATATTTCTTACTTTCTTCAATTAATTTCATTTCTGTTTTATGGGTATAGATGGCAGCACTAAACATTTTTTAAACCTAATTACAATATAGTTTTCCTTCTTCACACCAGCTGGCAGCAATGTTCTGGTTCTCAGCAACTTCTGTGCACATGTTCTAATAGTCCTAAATCTGTTCGCATCCTCACATGTTTTAACATTGTGAGTCAACTTTATGATGTTTTGGCTCCTTGTATGTAATTGAGGTATTGTGCTCTTATAATTTTTAATATCCTGTGAGGTGTATCTTTCTTCAGACCTCTTGGTATTTTCTTTTCTTTTCTTTTATGATGCGCTAGGTGCTAAATTTTGTCATTTTAGGCTTAATGCCGACAAATTTGAATGAAATAACGCATCTTCACTATGAATTAACCAAAGTAGTGTGGAATTGACAGTTCGGCGGCACCTGCACGCCTGCACGCTCCCAAGGTCAAATGAAGGTCATTCATTATCGTACTATAAGACGATAACGAAAGTGTAACGCGATAAGCGAAGGGGGAAAATGATAACGGAAGTGCAGTGCGATAAGCGAAGGGGGAGATAAGAGAATGTTGATAAGGATTTTTTGAGATAAGAATTTTTTTGAGCGGAATTTTTGGGAGATTGATTTTTTTTGTCGTACTACAGTACGCGGGGTATTTTTTGGTTTTTATGTGGGGACTTTAATTTTTTAGGGGATATTTTTTAATCGGTTACATAAATTGTTAGGGTATTTTTCTATCAGTTACATGAATTAACCTGATACAGTTTGAGGGATATTTTCATATCGGTTACATGAAACAAGTGTTACAGTTCGAGGGGACTTTAATTTTTAGTGGAGCAATTTGTGTTTTGGTGCTGCCATCTAGTGTCGATTGATAGAATTTAGTTTTGGAATTGGTATTTTTCCCAAAAGGTTTCGAGGAGGATTGAACCTGCAAAATGTAGTCGTGGTTGAATAATAGACCGTTACCTTATCGATTCAGCCACGATTACATGTTTCAGAATGAAAATTTTAAGAAGTGCTGTGCTCTTTTTTTAGAAAAATGTCATTTTTGAACCAATCACAGATTTTTTTTTTTTTAGGTACACGCGCGCCTCCTATGATTATTATAAATTGATGCGAATAAAGTTTTTTTCATTAGTTGATTAATTACTGCTGCTGAGTGAGGTTGTTCTTATGTCTAGTTTTCAAGATATTGCTGTTGTAGGAGCACCCGGAATGATTTTTGAAGCGACGAATCTCGTGCCTAAAGTGGAACCTGTTTCAGATGTTGAAATGAAGCCCTCTTCATCAGAACTTTTGATTAAAGAAGAACCCCCTTTTGTTTGTGAAACCTGTAATAAATCGTTTATGCGAAAGTTTGTGCTTAATAGACACGTGAAATCGCACTTGCAGAAAAAACCCTTCTGTTGTAATTTGTGTGGAAAAAGTTTTATTCAAAACAGTGATTTACGACGACATGTTAAGATTCATTCGAAAACGTGTGAGGTATGTAACGAAATCTTCGCAAGAAAAGTGGACTTTTTAAAACATCAAAAAATGCATAAACCTACTGAACGTAGAAAATCTGTGAAGCAGAGAAAGATCTCGAAACAACTAAAAGACGATCAACGAAGTGTGTTAATTAATCGCTTGTGTAATTTACTGCAGCGAGTGTGTGCTTCCTATGACTCATCTGTGACGTCATCCGTTTGAAAGAATGTGATTGGGTATAATATGCGTCACTAATATATAAAAGTTTTATGTTTTTTACAAATCCTTCAGTTTACTGCTAACTTTAATGATTGCTAGTCCAATGGCTGAAAATTTATTGAAAAGATTGCACGAAGAAATGTTGTCGCCTTCCGACTATCAACCCCTGCTGGACGATTCAAGATTTAACATGGAAAGTGTTACGCTGTATCCTTCCACCGACGAACCTTCATCGCCTATCAATTGTCATGATGAAGAAACGTCGTTTCCTGATTCCTGCTGTGAATCTGCTCAGGATATTATGAATGAATTTTTCATCGACTTTAACTTCCAGAAATCTTCTACTGCCCAAATGGACGAAGAACCCATGTCTGATAGACAAAATGTGTTTCAAACCCCACCTGTGAAAGATTGCAATTTTATTTTTCGATAAGAACTTGGAAACGCTTTATTTTTAGGACTGCAGTTACAGAATGCTGAATATTCTATTCAAATTCGAGAATTTACGAGTGAAGGACTTCCAACTCAGAATGGAATTGATTTAGATATTCGCACTTGGTATGAATTCCAATATAAAATATTTGCGTTTAATTTGAAATATACCAGCTCTTCATTCATCGCCAATAACACCCTTTTGGTTTTGAATGAGGATAATTCCATTATGTGGCTCAAAATGTTAAAAAATGAATCCCACATTCAATTAAACAATTATCAACTTGAACAGTTGAAAGAAAAAGCCTATAAATTCAATAAGAAATTGATTCATCATATGTATGAAAAACATTTACCTGCTTTATTAAAACAAAAATGTCAACGAAGTTCTACAGAAAATGAATTTGTTTTGTGGTCTAAACTAATTTATTGTATCGAGAATTCTATTTTAAATATATTTAATCAAATTTTTGAATGTACCGGTTGTGTTTTTAGACATCCAAGTGTTAGTCTGCATTCCTGTTTTATGTTAAACAATCGTGAAAAATTTCAACAGTTGGGAGATATGATTTTAATGCTTGTGAATTTTGACGATGTTCTATCCATGTTTTTAAAGAATGTGGATTCTGTTAGCGATCAGTTTTTATGTAACTTGAATGTAGAAACTTTTAAAAGTGTATTGTTTAAATCATTTCAATAAATTGATTTCATTTTATATTTGTGTCTTTATTTTTTAAAATGGTGTGTGTTTATTCTAACAGAGGGGAATTCAAACAGATTTTTGAAAAAAGAATGAAATATAATTTGATTAAACAATTAAAAAAAAAGAAATAAATTAAAACAAGCTTACCAGAAACACGTGCTACATCCTTGGTTACTTGTCTAGAAATGAAAAATCTTACAAGTCCTTACACAATTTTGTGTTAGAGGTAAAATTTTCAGGTGCTCATTTTTAATTGGGACACTTTCAAATATTTTTTTCTTTTTCGCGATTTTTCATTGGCAATCGAATTTTAAACATTAATTAAGAAATTTTTATGGGGAGACTTTATTTTTTTAACGCACATTTTAAGATTAAAATGGAATTTTTAACATATATTGTATGAGAGGACTTTACGCAATTCAATTTAGCGACGTTTGCGCTTACATTTTTGGGGGAAATAGTAATTTAAAATTTAAAATATGAAGGAGGTCACAATTGAATTTTTGTCATTTAGCGTTAGAATTTATTTATGCGAATTTTGAAATAGTACTGCCCCACCTGTGGCTGAGAGGTTCTGCTCTCGAAGCTGGTAGACGTGAAGTGATCCCATTCGCGAACACTTTGAATATCAATATGAAAAAGGTTTGGTATTTAATCATATGACTTTAAAAAAAAAAAAAATGAAATCATCGTAAATCATTTAAAAGTGAAAAAATCTTAAAACATATGACTTTATAAAATTGGATAACCTTAAATAATTTTAATCACATGTGCTTTACAAAAATTGAATAATCTTAAATCATTTTATCACAATTACTTTATAAATTTTATATCGTTTTGAAGAAATATCTTTAGACATATTGCTTAACAAAATGTCAATAACCTTCAATCATTTTGACTAAAAAAGGGAGTTCAAACTTTGTTACAAAATTCCCTATTAACAATACTAAACCTTTTTCAAAGCAATTAAGAAAATATAACTGTTTTATACAATAAATTCTCACCGGAGATGACTTCAATAGCTTTCCCGAACTATTAAGTGTACTTGTCGAAGCCAAAAGTCCCATGGCTTCCAATGATGGGGAGACCATAGCATTTGAAGTTCTCGGCGCTACGAGCATTTGCTCAAGTAGCGATGGTCCAGGCTATAAAATAAAAAAATGAGTTAAAATCATTTAGAAAGGAATAAATATAATTAACTATAGAATGATACAAAACAGTTTTTCAAAAACATTTACTTACTAGATTTTGAATTTCTGAATTAAAATTCATAGTAACCTTTTAATTACTTTTTCAAAAATGAATAATTTAAATTGGTTAGAGCGCTAATTTTAACGTTTACTCTCTAGAACAACTAATTTAAGAATGAATCCGTTTACCCACAGCGGTACGCTTATCTGATTAATGAGATAATAGAATCTTATCTGATAATGACGTCATTTGGGTTTCCCCACAAATATGAATCATTTCAAAATAGCAATACTAGTAAAGATTGTTTAATTTCAATACTTAATAAGTTTATAAAATTTTTAATAATTTGAATGTCAAGTTCCTTCACAAACATGGAGAATTATTTTAACTGGGATAATATTTATATGTTTTGATATGGGGAGATTACTTTATTCAGAACGAATTGAAACACATAAAAATAAATTGATTTTACTCCACTGACATAGCATTCAAAAATTTTTCAAAAATAAAAACCCTTCATAGAGTATTTCCAAAAAGAATACTTTTTAACACGTTAGACAGATAAGAAAGGGGGGAAAAATAAGAGTATCATTTTAAATAAATTTTAAACATTGCTACAATGAGTCATCCTTCATGTTTTAAAATGATTAAGTCAATTTTAATAGTATCTAAATAAGGAATTCTACGGAAAAAGAAATTTGAAAACAGTCAAGGAAATAATAATGAAAGTCCATTTTAAATAAATTTTAAACATTGCTACAATGAGTCACCCTTCATGTTTTAACAGGATTAAGTCAATTTTATGTTTTAATAGTATCTAAATAAGGAATTTTACGGAAAAAGAAATTTGAAAACAGCCAAGGAAATATTGATAACAGTCCACTTAAAATAAATTTTAAACATTGCTACAATGAGTCATCCTTCATATTTTAACATGATTTAGACAATTTTAAGTTTTAATAGTATCCCAATAATGAATTTTACTGAAAATTAATTTTGAAAACAGTCAAGGAAATAATAATGAAAGTCCATTTTAAATAAAGTTTAAACATCGCTACAATGAGTCATCCTTCATATTTTAACATGATTAAGTCAATTTTAAGTTTAATAGTATCCCAATAATGAATTTTACAGAAAAAGAAATTTGAAAACACTCAAGGAAATAATAATGAAAGTCCATTTTAAATAAAGTTTAAACATTGCTACAATGAGTCATCCTTCATATTTTAACATGATTAAGTCAATTTAAAGTTTTAATAGTATAGAAATTCTAATAACATGTAAAATATAGAGTTTTATACAAACATGTAATTAGATACCAAAAGACAAGAATAAAATATCGTTTACTCTTTATAGATTAACCGATCAAAAAAAAAAAAAAAACAGAGAGACATTTCTTATTAAATATATTTTAAGTTTAAAATAATTGGAAAGCATATATTAGACATTAAATCAATCGTTTATTTAAAAGAATGATTTTATAAATCAATATAATATAAATTGATTCTATTATTTGTAAAAAGCCTTAGATATATATTTTAAAAAATTGTTTATTAAAGAACACTATTGATTAATGGCTCTAGCTAAAATTAGCGTTCAATTTAAACAGCTTGCAAATAAATCGTTTATTTTTTAAAGCAACTTCGCATAATTACTATTAAATATAATATTAACTAAACGTTAAATTTAGTGTATTTAAAATAATTCATGTACAGTCATAAATATAATGAAATTTACTTACTTGATTGTTTGAAAATATCCATAATTTCTTGAGGAGACTCAGTAGAACTCATATCACAAGAATAAATTTTTGAAGAGCACAAAATTAGACGTCTTGACTATAGGACAACTAAAGTAAAAATGAGCTCGCAGGTTTAGGCATATCTGATAAGGCGATCTTATCATATCTTTGACTGGGTTCCCCAAGCTATGACCTCATACATGATTCTTGATGACGCGTGTTAATGAAAACACTCTAATGAGATTCCTTCATTAACATGTGACGTCATTAATTACTAATTTAAGCATTAATCACTCATTAAAAGACAAGGTTTTTTTTTTTTTTTTTTTTTTTTTTTTTACTTTTAAATGAGATCTTTAAATTAAAATTTACTAAGATATAGTTCGCTAATTCTTTTATTATAGAACAGAAATGAACACAAGACACTCTAATGAGATTCCCTCATTAACATGCAACGTCGTTAATTACTAATTTAGTCATTAATCACTCATTAAAAGACAAGGTTTTTTTTTTTTTCACTTTTAAATGAGATCTTTAAATTAAAATTTGCCAAGATATAGTTCGCTAATTCTTTTATTATAGAACAGAAATGAACACAAGACACTCTAATGAGATTCCCTCATTAACGTGTGACGTCATTAATTACTAATTTAACCATTCATCGCTCATTAAAAGACAAGGTTTTCTTTTTTTTTTTTTTTTTTTCACTTTTAAATGAGATCTTTAAATTAAAATTTGCCAAGATATAGTTCGCTAATTCTTTTATTATAGAACAGAAATGAACACAAGACACTCTAATGAGATTCCCTCATTAACATATGACGTCATTAATTACTAATTTAGTCATTAATCGCTCATTAAAAGACAAGGTTTTTTTTTTTTTCACTTTTAAATGAGATCTTTAAATTAAAATTTGCCAAGATATAGTTCGCTAATTCTTTTATTATAAAACAGAAATGAACACAAGACACTCTAATGAGATTCCCTCATTAACATATGACGTCATTAATTACTAATTTAGTCATTAATCGCTCATTAAAAGACAAGGTTTTCTTTTTTTTTTTCTTCACTTTTAAATGCGATCTTTAAATTAAAATTTGCCAAGATATAGTTCGCTAATTCTTTTATTATAGAACAGAAATGAACACAAAACACTCTAATGAGATTCCCTCATTAACATATGACATCATTAATTAGTAATTTATTCATTAATCGCTCCTTAAAAGACTAAGTTTTTCAGAATTTTATTTCAATGCTAAAACATTTTGATTTTCATATCTGATTTTCAAATAAATGGGATGTGTTATGAATATTACCTTATTAATTTCTAGTGTAATTAAAATATGAGATTAATTAAAGATTTGAGCTTAATTAAAGATTATTTAAAGATTTGAGTTTAATTAAAGACTTTTAAACGTTTGAAAATGAGATTTTTACCTAGATATATACTAAATATAAACTTAGTTATATTTAACCGAAGTGTAGAATCCTTCTATTTAAAAGAAATGATGATATGTGTAGAATTTTTAATGACTAAGCTAGATGAAAACTCAAATTTCTACTTGTAATGAACACAATCTCTAATTGTTTTTAGAATAATTCAATTAGTCTATTAAAAATAATTAATTCAAATTAACTAATTAACAAAAAATTAAACATATGAATTTTATTATCTAACTTGGTTATTAAAAATATTTTGAGAGAGAGCAAACTCAACCGTTTCCAGCAAAGTCTGAGAGGTAAATGAATGATAGTATAAGTTCTTATCAGCTAATCTTATCTTATCAGCAATCTATCACGTGACATTCTCGAGCATGCGCTCTGCTGACTAGTGACGTCATACGATTTTCGAAGTGATAAGCAAGCAAGCATGTTATCAATCAGTTCTCGTTAAGGAAGCTTAGAAGAAAGACGTGTTTTTCATCTACTCAAGCGCATGGCTCTAGGTAAGTAACATTAAATATACTTTTCATAATGTGTTATAATAAGTTTTTTAATATGTAGTGTAGACAAAAAGGAATACGCAGTTTGTTACAATTTTAATTCATTTTTATTAATATAAACTTGTCCAAGTAGGATTTAGTAATACATTGTTAGATCTCCTCTTGGGTTTTACAAAGTTTCTTCATGCGCTTCATGAAATTGGAGTACCTTCAAGTATTGTTAAAAATAAATATTTATCGCCTGCCTCAATGAAGAAACTTTGTAAAACCCAAGAGGAGATCTAACAATGTATTACTAAATCCTACTTGGACAAGTTTATATTAATAAAAATGAATTAAAATTGTAACAAACTGCGTATTCCTTTTTGTCTACACTACATATTAAAAAACTTATTATAACACATTATGAAAAGTATATTTAATGTTACTTACCTAGAGCCATGCGCTTGAGTAGATGAAAAACACGTCTTTCTTCTAAGCTTCCTTAACGAGAACTGATTGATAACATGCTTGCTTGCTTATCACTTCGAAAATCGTATGACGTCACTAGTCAGCAGAGCGCATGCTCGAGAATGTCACGTGATAGATTGCTGATAAGATAAGATTAGCTGATAAGAACTTATACTATCATTCATTTACCTCTCAGACTTTGCTGGAAACGGTTGAGTTTGCTCTCTCTCAAAATATTTTTAATAACCAAGTTAGATAATAAAATTCATATGTTTAATTTTTTGTTAATTAGTTAATTTGAATTAATTATTTTTAATAGACTAATTGAATTATTCTAAAAACAATTAGAGATTGTGTTCATTACAAGTAGAAATTTGAGTTTTCATCTAGCTTAGTCATTAAAAATTCTACACATATCATCATTTCTTTTAAATAGAAGGATTCTACACTTCGGTTAAATATAACTAAGTTTATATTTAGTATATATCTAGGTAAAAATCTCATTTTCAAACGTTTAAAAGTCTTTAATTAAACTCAAATCTTTAAATAATCTTTAATTAAGCTCAAATCTTTAATTAATCTCATATTTTAATTACACTAGAAATTAATAAGGTAATATTCATAACACATCCCATTTATTTGAAAATCAGATATGAAAATCAAAATGTTTTAGCATTGAAATAAAATTCTGAAAAACTTAGTCTTTTAAGGAGCGATTAATGAATAAATTACTAATTAATGATGTCATATGTTAATGAGGGAATCTCATTAGAGTGTTTTGTGTTCATTTCTGTTCTATAATAAAAGAATTAGCGAACTATATCTTGGCAAATTTTAATTTAAAGATCGCATTTAAAAGTGAAGAAAAAAAAAAAAGAAAACCTTGTCTTTTAATGAGCGATTAATGACTAAATTAGTAATTAATGACGTCATATGTTAATGAGGGAATCTCATTAGAGTGTCTTGTGTTCATTTCTGTTTTATAATAAAAGAATTAGCGAACTATATCTTGGCAAATTTTAATTTAAAGATCTCATTTAAAAGTGAAAAAAAAAAAACCTTGTCTTTTAATGAGCGATTAATGACTAAATTAGTAATTAATGACGTCATATGTTAATGAGGGAATCTCATTAGAGTGTCTTGTGTTCATTTCTGTTCTATAATAAAAGAATTAGCGAACTATATCTTGGCAAATTTTAATTTAAAGATCTCATTTAAAAGTGAAAAAAAAAAAAAAAAAAGAAAACCTTGTCTTTTAATGAGCGATGAATGGTTAAATTAGTAATTAATGACGTCACACGTTAATGAGGGAATCTCATTAGAGTGTCTTGTGTTCATTTCTGTTCTATAATAAAAGAATTAGCGAACTATATCTTGGCAAATTTTAATTTAAAGATCTCATTTAAAAGTGAAAAAAAAAAAAACCTTGTCTTTTAATGAGTGATTAATGACTAAATTAGTAATTAACGACGTTGCATGTTAATGAGGGAATCTCATTAGAGTGTCTTGTGTTCATTTCTGTTCTATAATAAAAGAATTAGCGAACTATATCTTAGTAAATTTTAATTTAAAGATCTCATTTAAAAGTAAAAAAAAAAAAAAAAAAAAAAAAAAAACCTTGTCTTTTAATGAGTGATTAATGCTTAAATTAGTAATTAATGACGTCACATGTTAATGAAGGAATCTCATTAGAGTGTTTTCATTAACACGCGTCATCAAGAATCATGTATGAGGTCATAGCTTGGGGAACCCAGTCAAAGATATGATAAGATCGCCTTATCAGATATGCCTAAACCTGCGAGCTCATTTTTACTTTAGTTGTCCTATAGTCAAGACGTCTAATTTTGTGCTCTTCAAAAATTTATTCTTGTGATATGAGTTCTACTGAGTCTCCTCAAGAAATTATGGATATTTTCAAACAATCAAGTAAGTAAATTTCATTATATTTATGACTGTACATGAATTATTTTAAATACACTAAATTTAACGTTTAGTTAATATTATATTTAATAGTAATTATGCGAAGTTGCTTTAAAAAATAAACGATTTATTTGCAAGCTGTTTAAATTGAACGCTAATTTTAGCTAGAGCCATTAATCAATAGTGTTCTTTAATAAACAATTTTTTAAAATATATATCTAAGGCTTTTTACAAATAATAGAATCAATTTATATTATATTGATTTATAAAATCATTCTTTTAAATAAACGATTGATTTAATGTCTAATATATGCTTTCCAATTATTTTAAACTTAAAATATATTTAATAAGAAATGTCTCTCTGTTTTTTTTTTTTTTTGATCGGTTAATCTATAAAGAGTAAACGATATTTTATTCTTGTCTTTTGGTATCTAATTACATGTTTGTATAAAACTCTATATTTTACATGTTATTAGAATTTCTATACTATTAAAACTTTAAATTGACTTAATCATGTTAAAATATGAAGGATGACTCATTGTAGCAATGTTTAAACTTTATTTAAAATGGACTTTCATTATTATTTCCTTGAGTGTTTTCAAATTTCTTTTTCTGTAAAATTCATTATTGGGATACTATTAAACTTAAAATTGACTTAATCATGTTAAAATATGAAGGATGACTCATTGTAGCGATGTTTAAACTTTATTTAAAATGGACTTTCATTATTATTTCCTTGACTGTTTTCAAAATTAATTTTCAGTAAAATTCATTATTGGGATACTATTAAAACTTAAAATTGTCTAAATCATGTTAAAATATGAAGGATGACTCATTGTAGCAATGTTTAAAATTTATTTTAAGTGGACTGTTATCAATATTTCCTTGGCTGTTTTCAAATTTCTTTTTCCGTAAAATTCCTTATTTAGATACTATTAAAACATAAAATTGACTTAATCCTGTTAAAACATGAAGGGTGACTCATTGTAGCAATGTTTAAAATTTATTTAAAATGGACTTTCATTATTATTTCCTTGACTGTTTTCAAATTTCTTTTTCCGTAGAATTCCTTATTTAGATACTATTAAAATTGACTTAATCATTTTAAAACATGAAGGATGACTCATTGTAGCAATGTTTAAAATTTATTTAAAATGATACTCTTATTTTTTCCCCCCTTTCTTATCTGTCTAACGTGTTAAAAAGTATTCTTTTTGGAAATACTCTATGAAGGGTTTTTATTTTTGAAAAATTTTTGAATGCTATGTCAGTGGAGTAAAATCAATTTATTTTTATGTGTTTCAATTCGTTCTGAATAAAGTAATCTCCCCATATCAAAACATATAAATATTATCCCAGTTAAAATAATTCTCCATGTTTGTGAAGGAACTTGACATTCAAATTATTAAAAATTTTATAAACTTATTAAGTATTGAAATTAAACAATCTTTACTAGTATTGCTATTTTGAAATGATTCATATTTGTGGGGAAACCCAAATGACGTCATTATCAGATAAGATTCTATTATCTCATTAATCAGATAAGCGTACCGCTGTGGGTAAACGGATTCATTCTTAAATTAGTTGTTCTAGAGAGTAAACGTTAAAATTAGCGCTCTAACCAATTTAAATTATTCATTTTTGAAAAAGTAATTAAAAGGTTACTATGAATTTTAATTCAGAAATTCAAAATCTAGTAAGTAAATGTTTTTGAAAAACTGTTTTGTATCATTCTATAGTTAATTATATTTATTCCTTTCTAAATGATTTTAACTCATTTTTTTATTTTATAGCCTGGACCATCGCTACTTGAGCAAATGCTCGTAGCGCCGAGAACTTCAAATGCTATGGTCTCCCCATCATTGGAAGCCATGGGACTTTTGGCTTCGACAAGTACACTTAATAGTTCGGGAAAGCTATTGAAGTCATCTCCGGTGAGAATTTATTGTATAAAACAGTTATATTTTCTTAATTGCTTTGAAAAAGGTTTAGTATTGTTAATAGGGAATTTTGTAACAAAGTTTGAACTCCCTTTTTTAGTCAAAATGATTGAAGGTTATTGACATTTTGTTAAGCAATATGTCTAAAGATATTTCTTCAAAACGATATAAAATTTATAAAGTAATTGTGATAAAATGATTTAAGATTATTCAATTTTTGTAAAGCACATGTGATTAAAATTATTTAAGGTTATCCAATTTTATAAAGTCATATGTTTTAAGATTTTTTCACTTTTAAATGATTTACGATGATTTCATTTTTTTTTTTTTTAAAGTCATATGATTAAATACCAAACCTTTTTCATATTGATATTCAAAGTGTTCGCGAATGGGATCACTTCACGTCTACCAGCTTCGAGAGCAGAACCTCTCAGCCACAGGTGGGGCAGTACTATTTCAAAATTCGCATAAATAAATTCTAACGCTAAATGACAAAAATTCAATTGTGACCTCCTTCATATTTTAAATTTTAAATTACTATTTCCCCCAAAAATGTAAGCGCAAACGTCGCTAAATTGAATTGCGTAAAGTCCTCTCATACAATTTATGTTAAAAATTCCATTTTAATCTTAAAATGTGCGTTAAAAAAATAAAGACTCCCCATAAAAATTTCTTAATTAATGTTTAAAATTCGATTGCCAATGAAAAATCGCGAAAAAGAAAAAAATATTTGAAAGTGTCCCAATTAAAAATGAGCACCTGAAAATTTTACCTCTAACACAAAATTGTGTAAGGACTTGTAAGATTTTTCATTTCTAGACAAGTAACCAAGGATGTAGCACGTGTTTCTGGTAAGCTTGTTTTAATTTATTTCTTTTTTTTTAATTGTTTAATCAAATTATATTTCATTCTTTTTTCAAAAATCTGTTTGAATTCCCCTCTGTTAGAATAAACACACACCATTTTAAAAAATAAAGACACAAATATAAAATGAAATCAATTTATTGAAATGATTTAAACAATACACTTTTAAAAGTTTCTACATTCAAGTTACATAAAAACTGATCGCTAACAGAATCCACATTCTTTAAAAACATGGATAGAACATCGTCAAAATTCACAAGCATTAAAATCATATCTCCCAACTGTTGAAATTTTTCACGATTGTTTAACATAAAACAGGAATGCAGACTAACACTTGGATGTCTAAAAACACAACCGGTACATTCAAAAATTTGATTAAATATATTTAAAATAGAATTCTCGATACAATAAATTAGTTTAGACCACAAAACAAATTCATTTTCTGTAGAACTTCGTTGACATTTTTGTTTTAATAAAGCAGGTAAATGTTTTTCATACATATGATGAATCAATTTCTTATTGAATTTATAGGCTTTTTCTTTCAACTGTTCAAGTTGATAATTGTTTAATTGAATGTGGGATTCATTTTTTAACATTTTGAGCCACATAATGGAATTATCCTCATTCAAAACCAAAAGGGTGTTATTGGCGATGAATGAAGAGCTGGTATATTTCAAATTAAACGCAAATATTTTATATTGGAATTCATACCAAGTGCGAATATCTAAATCAATTCCATTCTGAGTTGGAAGTCCTTCACTCGTAAATTCTCGAATTTGAATAGAATATTCAGCATTCTGTAACTGCAGTCCTAAAAATAAAGCGTTTCCAAGTTCTTATCGAAAAATAAAATTGCAATCTTTCACAGGTGGGGTTTGAAACACATTTTGTCTATCAGACATGGGTTCTTCGTCCATTTGGGCAGTAGAAGATTTCTGGAAGTTAAAGTCGATGAAAAATTCATTCATAATATCCTGAGCAGATTCACAGCAGGAATCAGGAAACGACGTTTCTTCATCATGACAATTGATAGGCGATGAAGGTTCGTCGGTGGAAGGATACAGCGTAACACTTTCCATGTTAAATCTTGAATCGTCCAGCAGGGGTTGATAGTCGGAAGGCGACAACATTTCTTCGTGCAATCTTTTCAATAAATTTTCAGCCATTGGACTAGCAATCATTAAAGTTAGCAGTAAACTGAAGGATTTGTAAAAAACATAAAACTTTTATATATTAGTGACGCATATTATACCCAATCACATTCTTTCAAACGGATGACGTCACAGATGAGTCATAGGAAGCACACACTCGCTGCAGTAAATTACACAAGCGATTAATTAACACACTTCGTTGATCGTCTTTTAGTTGTTTCGAGATCTTTCTCTGCTTCACAGATTTTCTACGTTCAGTAGGTTTATGCATTTTTTGATGTTTTAAAAAGTCCACTTTTCTTGCGAAGATTTCGTTACATACCTCACACGTTTTCGAATGAATCTTAACATGTCGTCGTAAATCACTGTTTTGAATAAAACTTTTTCCACACAAATTACAACAGAAGGGTTTTTTCTGCAAGTGCGATTTCACGTGTCTATTAAGCACAAACTTTCGCATAAACGATTTATTACAGGTTTCACAAACAAAAGGGGGTTCTTCTTTAATCAAAAGTTCTGATGAAGAGGGCTTCATTTCAACATCTGAAACAGGTTCCACTTTAGGCACGAGATTCGTCGCTTCAAAAATCATTCCGGGTGCTCCTACAACAGCAATATCTTGAAAACTAGACATAAGAACAACCTCACTCAGCAGCAGTAATTAATCAACTAATGAAAAAAACTTTATTCGCATCAATTTATAATAATCATAGGAGGCGCGCGTGTACCTAAAAAAAAAAAAATCTGTGATTGGTTCAAAAATGACATTTTTCTAAAAAAAGAGCACAGCACTTCTTAAAATTTTCATTCTGAAACATGTAATCGTGGCTGAATCGATAAGGTAACGGTCTATTATTCAACCACGACTACATTTTGCAGGTTCAATCCTCCTCGAAACCTTTTGGGAAAAATACCAATTCCAAAACTAAATTCTATCAATCGACACTAGATGGCAGCACCAAAACACAAATTGCTCCACTAAAAATTAAAGTCCCCTCGAACTGTAACACTTGTTTCATGTAACCGATATGAAAATATCCCTCAAACTGTATCAGGTTAATTCATGTAACTGATAGAAAAATACCCTAACAATTTATGTAACCGATTAAAAAATATCCCCTAAAAAATTAAAGTCCCCACATAAAAACCAAAAAATACCCCGCGTACTGTAGTACGACAAAAAAAATCAATCTCCCAAAAATTCCGCTCAAAAAAATTCTTATCTCAAAAAATCCTTATCAACATTCTCTTATCTCCCCCTTCGCTTATCGCACTGCACTTCCGTTATCATTTTCCCCCTTCGCTTATCGCGTTACACTTTCGTTATCGTCTTATAGTACGATAATGAATGACCTTCATTTGACCTTGGGAGCGTGCAGGCGTGCAGGTGCCGCCGAACTGTCAATTCCACACTACTAACCAACAAGCACCCCTGATGATTCTGTGGGTTATTCATAGTTTCTTATTATACATACTGGTTTCCTATGTTTATATTTTATTCATCTTTGGAATTTTACCATTTGTTCATATATTTGTGATTTCATCATTATATATATATTCCAAATTGCCGATAACAGGCTAATTCGAATTTATTGCCATTCAAATATGATTTTGACATTAACTAAAAATCTTTCAAATTTGGAGTCCATGTCAAACTTTATATATATTTGCATTTTTTATATATGTACAGAAATTCCTATTCTGTACTGACAGACACTGCCCTCCAAAAGTTAAGGCACAACCTGTTTTTCATGTCTAATTTAAAAATGAATGAACAAAGAAACAATAAATTTGGAGGAAATATGCACTAATCAATCAGCTCTTTATTAAGGGTGTACTCGAAAAAATATTTTTCCACCCTCAACAGCTCGAAATTTTCTGATACATTTTCAGACTCATTTTTAAAAGTAAAAACATGAAACTTGCTGGGGTGATTTCTGAAGACATGGTTGACATGCCGTGTGATTTCATTTTCAGCTGAATTAATTAGAATTTGTTTTTTAAACAATTATTTTCTCAGTATGACCATTTTTTTCATTCCCAGATCGCCCGCTTCGGAGAATTCGGTTCAAAACGCTAACTTTGACAGAGTTTTTTACAGTATTTTCTGCATTTATCAAAAAATTAAGAAGCACGGCACATTATATAGTTTCTAAATAAGAGAATTTCGCAGTTTGATGCGTTTGAGAGCAAAAATGAATTTTAAAATGAATCAGAAAATAAGCAGTTTGGATCAGAATACACCCTTAAATGCCACAAATAAATTTACATAATTTACATGGGCTACAGCAAAAAAGCTCTCTTGACAGAAAACTCCATTCTTGCGGAGAAAACAGTTTAAGTTTTTTTAAAGTTCGATTCTATCATTGATATACTCTATGAATTTTATTGTTACTGCCTTGTATTTTTATGGTGAGCTTCGAAAAACATATTGTACAGTCGTGGAAAAAAAAGTAAACACCCCCTACTAACTCCTCAACAAATTATCGTAGAAGAAAGTTACTGGTACCGAACGATTGGAAATAAAGTCTACTTTTAAATGATATAGATAAAATTTGCTTAGGGGGGGGGGGCATTTACATACTAAAACGAACTATAACTTTGTTTTTTTTCAATAGCAGTACACAATTCTGACAGCATAAATGAACTCTACACCCTTCAATTAGTCTAAAAACAAATTTTCATGCAATTTGTACCATAAGTTTCTGAGAAATTAATTATTTTAAAACGAGTGTATTTTAAGGGCTGTATCCAAATTGAAGTTCGGAACTCGATTGTTAACCTTGATCAAGGCACCTTAAGAAGTCAATGAAGCCGGCTAAAATTACAGGACAGCTGAAGAAATTTCAAATATCTAATCACTTCTATTTTAGACGGCCCCTTAAACAATCATTTTGTCGTTTTTTAACCATAATTTGAAAACTATTTGGTAGAAAAATGTGAAATTTTGGATTTCCATAAAGTAGGACTTAATAAATCTAAATCCATCAAAAAAAATTGTAGGTTGCAATTCATAATTTTTCCGAATATTAATTTAATAATTCATAATTCATATCATAAAGTTGCAAGTTCAGCGTATTTATGTTTGGGTATATTAGTATTATAGCTACACAAAAGAAATTAGCACATTAGGAGCATAATTTCTGGAGATATAAATGAAAATATGAAAATGTAATTTAGCATTAGAAACACTAAATTTTGAATGCTTATAATTTAAAAACTTATCATTCAAATGACTTGAAATTCTGTTTCTAGGCATAGTTTGAATCGAAGATTTGAAATATCTCGTTAAAATTGGGTATTGTCATTGAAAAAAATGAAGTTTGGATTCGTTTTAATATGTAGATGGCCTCCTAAGCAAATTTTATATACATCCTTTAAAAGTAGACTTTATTTCCAATCGTTCGGTACCAGTAACTTTCTTCTACGATAATTTGTTGAGGAGTTAGTAGGGGGAGTTTACTTTTTTTTTCCACGACTGTACCTTAACATATATTCACATTACACGACACAACATATAGTGCCCTTTGCGCCAACTTGTCACCCAGATCGACGATGAAAATAAGTCGGAATTGTAGTGAAGGTATGCACTGGACATTATGATTCAAAAACATACTTTAATTAAAACTTTTAAAAATAAATTATTTACAAAGCAAGGAGAAAACGGCTTGGCGCCGACAACATTCGAATATACACCACCTCTTTCAGTCGTTCTCCAAAACCTCGGAGAAGAGTTGTTTTGGTTCGTCTCAGAAATCGTCTGCCAATTAAAACTATCGAATAAATAAATTTATTGTCTTTTGCTTTGCCACACATTAAACATGCCCAAATTTGCTATAACTGGCTAATTTCGTGAAATTCGATTAAAATGAGATTTCATTCTTATCTAAGAATCTTTTCATATTTGGAATCCATGTCAAAGTGACGCATTTTAGAAGCCATACTTTGGTGCAAAATTAATTGCATTCTTGTTATAAGAGGGGTGGGGGGTGGTAAAGATTTTTCTTTTAAAAAATCAGTCTCGTATGAATTATAATTTTAATTCCATCATTTTTAATAATTATACTTTACTTGCATTAGCAATTAATAAATATATTTTTTTGCATAATTAAATGTTATGGATGTGCGTACTGTTGTCCATAATATATACATACACATCTTTTTACTTTCTTCTATCTTCAATAGAAGAAAGTATTGTAATCGAAATTTTTTTCGACTTTCGGTTTTCGACGGATTTACATGTTTTAGGGGTCAGAGATTCCAAAAAACATGTTTATAGAAAATGTCTGTCTGTCTGTGTGTCCGTCTGTCCGTCTGTCTGTCGCCATTTTACCATCAAAAAGTGTATGAAGTTATGCATAGAATTAAACCAAAATTTTATTTTAAGTTTTTGGCTATGGCAAGCAAGTCCTCCTGGAATTTGGGGAAAATTCGCCGGTAGGGGGCGCTGCTATAGCAATTTTTGTGCGATTTTGAATATCGTACCATCCAAAAGTGTATGGAGTTATGCATGGAATTGAACCAAATTTTTATTTTAAGTTTTTGGATATGGCAAGCAGGTCCTCCCTGAATTTGGAAAAAATTCGCCGGTATGGGGCGCTGATATAGCAATTTTTGTGCGATTTTGAATATTCTACCATCCAAAAGTGTATGAAGTTATGCATAGAATTGAACCAAATTTTTATTTTAAGTTTTTGGCTATGGCAAGCTGGTCCTCCCTGAATTTGGAAAAAATTCACCGGTAGGGGGCGCTGTAATAGCGATTTTTGTGCGATTTTGAATGTTGTACCGCCCAAAAGTGTATGAAGTTATGCATAGAATTAAACCAAATTTTTATTTTAAATTTTTGGATATGGCAAGCAGGTCCTCCCTTCATTTGCAAAAAAATTCGCCGCTAGGGGGCGCTGTAGTAGCGATTTTTGTGCGATTTTGAATATTGTACCATCGAAAAGTGTATGAAGTTATGCATAGAATTGAACCAAAAAAATTTTTTAAGTTCTTGGCTATGGAAAGGAGGTCCTCCCTTAATTTGTAAAAAAATCGCCCGTAGAGGGCGCTGTAATAGCGATTTTAGTGCAATTTTTGTGCCACTTTGAATATTGTACCGTCGAAAAGTGTATGAAGTTATGCATAGAATTGAACCAAATTTTATGTGTTTGTTTTTGGTCATGTCACGAAGGTCCTCCCTGAATTTGGAAAAATTCTGCCGGTAGGAGGCACTATAATTGCGATGTCTGTACCATTTTCATTATTGTACCATCGAAAAGTGTATGAAGTTATCCATATAATTGAACCAAATTTTGTGTGCATGTTTCTGGCTATGGCAAACAAGTCCTCCCTGAACTTGAAAAAATTCCGCCAGAAGGGGGCGCTATAATTCCGATCTCAGTGCCATTTTCATTATTGTACCATCGAACAACATATAAAATTATGCATACAATTGAACCAAAATTTTTGTGCTTGTTTTTGGCTTTGGTCAGCAGGTCCTCCTAGAATTTGGAAATATTGCGTGGTAAAGGGGCTCTGTGCTAGCGATTTTTGTATACTTTTCTTGATTTTTTGTAGTTCTATTGTGCATCGGCGGCTCATGCAGCGGCGGGAACTCGTTTCCTGCTAAGCCGGCTATTCGCAAACAGCTGATAACAACAAAATAAGGAAAAATTAATAATTTAAACAAAATTCATGATATAGATTAACTCGTTTTTAATCCGTTTAATTGACTTGAGCAGAAATTTAAGATGAAAATCAAAGTTGGTATAGTATTGAACTAATAATATTGAAGTATTAACATGTGTAACTAGGTTTTGAAATATTAAGATGTATAAGATAGAAGAAAGTTTTGGGATTGGCACATCCAACTAGCTTTTAATATAAATATTTGAATATTGGCTTTTAAAGATTGGGAAATTGATGGTGGATTAAAATAGTTAAATCGATGATAAATCGTAACGATAAATGGAATTACGCGCTTCATATAATTTATATATTACAGTCGAACTCGCTTATAATGAGCCCTGGTTTAACGAGAACCCGGATTTAACGAGGAAATCATAAATACTTGGTTGGTACAATGTTAAGTCTGTGGGAGCATAACTCGCTTTTAACGGGCAAACTCCGGTTATAGCGAGCAATATTTTTGTGATTCATAAAATTTCTATTGACATTCGCCTCTCCAGCTCAGATAACGTTTCTTGGAAAAATTCCTTTAACATTCCGAAATTAACAGAAATTGAGTGTGCAGAAAAACTTTAAACTTTTTTTGAAGCCAGGGGTTCAAATGACTTTTTTTGGGCCAAGAGTCCTCTTCGAAAAACAATAACACAAGAAAGAGACAATAAGACAGTTCAAAGCAAATTAACCAACTTCTTTTGTACTGTACACTCTTAAAACGAAAGAGCCAAAATAACTCAAGTTGAGCCGAAATCCACTCATCTCATGATTTGAAAGTCAGCTTCTCATAAAGAGTTGAAACAACTCGAGTGAATGAGTTGTTTTTAGGCAACTCATGATTGAGTGGTCTCTATTTTACTCATACTTGAGTGAAATCAAATCGATGGAAGGTAAAATCCAGTAGTACTTGAGTGATTTGTAACCAACTCATACTTGAGTGAAATTGAGTCATTTAAGACTAAATCCAGTAGCACTTGAGCTATTTGTAACCAAGTCATACTTGAGTGAAATGAAATAATTTAAGCCTAAATCCAGTACCCCTTGAGCGATTTGTAATCAATTCAAACTTGAGTGAAATGAGGTCATTTCAGATTTAATCCAGTAGTTCTTGAGCGATTTGTAACAATTCATACATGGATTAAATCAACTCATTTAAGAGTTCATCCAAAATCCCTTGAGTGATTTCTAATAAACTCATTCATAAGAGAACTTGCAAAATTACCAAAAAAACCCTTGAGCGATTTCTAATTAACTGATTAAATAAAATCATGTCATTTTAAATGAAATTCAGTAACCTGTGATTGATTTTTATAAACGTAATTCAAAATAACACAGAATTCTTGCCACATTTTCAAATTAAAATAACTAATTTTATACTCCTTCATATTGGTTTATATAACTGTAATTCTTATTTAATAGTAAATGACTATTTTTTGATTGAAAAAATAACTGATTTATAATTAAATAAAAATTACAACAAAAAAAAAAACAAAACTTGAAATCACCAAGGGAAGGAAAAATCCCAATGACAACTTTTAAAAGATGACTGCTCCCCTTAAGGGTGTTCTCAAATCCAAAAGGGCAACTTTCTGACATAAGCTTGAATTTATTTTTGATCGAAAATGCATGAAACCAGCTGGTGGTGGTGTTCTAAAACTATGTAATCGAGCTGCTTTTTCCATTTTTTTTTTTTTAAACACAATAGATTTTTCAGAAAATAGTGTCAAAGTGGAAGTTTTGAACTGAATTTCCATGCGAAAGGAGAAAAAACATACCAGAGCGGGCGAAAACATTTGTCACATAATCAAAATCGCTTATAACTCAACAGATAACTTATTGATCAAAAAATGGAAAATCCAGTTCAATTCCAAATTGCTTCCATAACAAGGCTTTCCAATTTTATATCTTTCCGTTAAAAAAATTAATTTGTAAATGCATCAAAACGCTTTGTGCTTGTTGAGCAGACCAGTTAAGAACAGCCTTAAGATCCTACACTAGTCGCTAAAAAAGATCTGGATGCTTGTGTTAATCTTATGGAGAAGTTATTTTTAAATACATTGTTTGGATTAAAAAAAAATATATATATATATATTTTGGAGGGAAGGGGGGGGGGGATATAGGATCTTTATGCAGGCTAATTTTTAATTTTGGTTAGTTTCTCTTATACAGTAGACGTCCAATTTTACGAACTGATGTTACTCCCATTTACGAACACATTATATGAATCCCACTGAGTTCGTAAAATCGAGCGTCTACTGTATTAAGATATAAATTTTAGAATTGGTTCCAAAAATGAAAGTATTTACAATAAAATATAAAACCTAAATTAAAAAAGTAAAGACTAGCCACAATACATATTGTCTTCAGCTACCATATGCAAAAAGAATCATGTACAAATATTAAAAATCCAAGCAAGATATTTGAAAATAACTCCCCCATGGAATTAACATTATCACAGGTCTTGTCACATGGCTAGTGTTAGGCCTTAATAAGTAAAATTGAAAATATTTCAAAAAATATAAACACCCACCTATTATATACTTTGTTGTAACTATCCCTTGATTTAATTCACACTACTTCTTAATAGACTAACTTTTAAAGAAATATTTATTGTTAAGCCTTTTTTTATGCTAATTAGCACTGAGTGATAAATGTCAATTTAATGCAGTTGATACATTTACAAATAAATTATGCACCAAAATAACTGTAGAATATTGAAAAATAAGGTTTGGGTTCACTATTTAACATTTGAAAAGATCTTTTAATGCAAATGAAAATCTAAAATGGCCTTTTACCGACCAATAGACTTACAAATCTGTCTCGATATGCAAATGTTAGGAATTTTATCCATTTTTCATGCACTATGTGTACTTTCATTTGATTTGGATTCAAGTATCCTATAACTTATAGCTAGAATTTTGGTCATGATACTATTTTTTTTTTTTTTTTTTTTTTTTTTTTTTTTTTTTTGTATATGAAGAACCTTCCACTAAATATTGTAGTATAAAAGTCAAATGCATAAATAACTGAAAATTGAGCTTATTGACTCAAACAACGTGCAACTTAATTCTTTATATCATTTGTTGAAACTAAATTATGTTCAATAATAATTTTTAGAATTTAGCTTCTGGATTAGAAGGAACAATGTCTTGAATGGATAAACACCAACCCATTAGGTACTCTCTTGCAGTTATTCCTTCTTAATCTTGTTGTGAAATATAAAACTTTAAAATGGCATAAGATTGTAGCTTTTTATGTCAAAAGCAGGAGCCAAATGTGCAATTCAAAATATTGTGGGGGAAAAAACAACAACATTATTTACTAACAATTTTATTTAACAAAAAGAAAAAACAAACTTAGCAATGATAGCAATTTTAACAACAGATGCAGTGCATTGATAGCAATTTTACAAACAGATGCAGTGTTTTCATTAAAAACTTTCTCGTCAAGACAAGAAAATATGTATTCTTCTCTGCTGAAGATCCTTCAGAGATTCGATAGGGCTGTTGAATTACATTCCTCGCAGTGGAATTGCATTTCTCCATGAGGTCACTATTCTCCTGTGTTAAAAGAAAATATTGAAATTAAGTTAAATAGCAAAAATTGTAATGTAAAGGAGTGATTATGAACCTTTTAAAACATTTTAGTTTTTAGATTAAAGTAAATATAAATAAATTCTTAAAGTCTTAAGCAAGTTCTTAAAATATTGTTGAAAATTCACCTTTGTTACCATTTTCAAAACGTCTACAAACATATCTTTTTAAACAATAATTTAAATTTGGGGGAAAAAATGAAACTACATTTCATATTAAATTTATTCTAAATATGAAAATACATATACAGGGGTCATTCCAAGAAAAATTTAGGGCCCTTCACAAAAATCTATTTAATAAAATAAGCCCCTTCACAAAAATAAATTTAATAAAATGGGCCCCTTCGTAACATTCTTTTTCATACAAACTGTTTTAAAATGTGTAAATTGTAAATAAAACCAGCTCACTGAAAACAAACTTTAGCAAGGGGATTTAAAGGAGTTTTGTCAAATTCTTCATTTAAGTTTGAGTAACTGGATTTCAACTTTCGCTACAAAATATTATTTTTCACAAAAATAACTTGTACTTTTCACAAAATCGGCCCCAAGAATAAAAACAAACAAACAAAACACACACAAACAATCACCTCCCCATGCATATTCGAAAAGAAAAGAAAAAATGAAATAAAAAACCATACACTAAAACTTTTAGCTTTATATAAAAAGTTACACCACTGAAAATTCAGCCAATTGTGAATAAAATGGAAAATGAATAAATGAAACCCTCTGTGCGATCACCGGGGTTCGTTGATATATATCAATCGATATATATCTTGATATATATCCAATATTTATTTTCAAAATATCAAGATTTTTGATATTTTCATATTGCCTGATATTTATTTTCAAAATATCAAGATGCATGATATTTTCAATATTTTTCTATGTTTGATATTTATTTTCAAAATATCACTGTGTAAGATGTTTTTGATATTTTCAGTCAAAACAAGAGCAAATGAAATTTCCAACTGTTATGGACTGTGTTGTTCTGTAAATAAGGAATTTATGTCTCTGATAGTTACTTTTTTAGCCGAAGAAAACAAATATCTTTTTCAAACTTTGTTTGAATTTTTTACTTTTAACTGTAGTAGATTATTATGAGGGACATAATTCAGAACAGACACTGAAACATAAACTGCCTAATTTAGATACGCAGTTATATATACAGCTTCACTATAAAAGAATCTGATGTAAGCGTATAAAGCAAATTGTTTCTGTTTTCAATTAGTTGATTTTAAATTTTGTTCTAAGTGTAAAAAAAAAAAAGAAAGAAAAAGAAAACTGCACTTTTAATGTATTGTTTAAGTTTTCATGTTAAGTGGAATATGTTTTAGTTTCTAATTTATATTATGCTTGAATATATTTATTATCAGCAATAAGGTGACTATTTGAAAATATCGGATATATATAAAAAATATCAGATATATATCAAAATATGATATTTTTTATACTTTCGAAAATATCATTTAAATTTGGGGGGGGGGGGGAAGAAACTACATTTAAATTCATTCTAAATATGAAATGTTTTATTACAACAATGATGTTTAACCTTACCCCATAAAATCTAACTAAGCAGTCAAACAGCAGTTTTCTTCCAACAGTCAAATGCATGTGTCTGAGACATACATGTCTAATTTAATACAGTATAACCTCGAAAATCAAGACAGACTAGATTTATAAAAATTCTAGATTTCACAAAGATAATTGAAACTTTCAATGTTCTTAACGGTACCTTTAATCATAATTTAATTAATAACAAAGTGATAATTATGTAAGAAAAAGGAAAAAATAATATCGAAAGGCTTACTTTCATTGAAATTTGTTAAAACTTTTTCAATAAACAGTGAATTTTGAAAATCCAATTGCAATTTGCTTCCTTTTTTTTTTTTTTTTTGGAACTATTTTTAACAAAAATGTTTTTCATATTAAATACATGTTAGGAATATCTATTTCAGAAATACAGACTTGTTTTTCTAAACTGCATAATGTTATGACAAAATTAAATTTTATATGCTATTTCTATACCGCCAACATTACTCTCTTCTATTTTAAAAATTACCTATCATTAAAAAGAAAAACTTCCAAATCTAACACATGTCACGGATTTCTATCTAATCTTGGAAGAAAATGTGCATTATTGGGCAAATGTATCTGATTGATAGATGATACTAAATAAATGAACTGAAACTGGATAGCACTGCATTCTAAACACATAGGAAAGATACACTATATGGCCATTAAAAACCGGCAATTTTCAATTTTAGACATTTTGTCGAATATTTAGAAATATACTTGACAGATTCTTCTGAAATTTCAGTATTAAAAAAACAGGTATCAGGGGTCTGTCCACACTTTTCTCACAGGGTCCTGTTTTTGTGAAATTGTGAAGTTTTTCTTATTTTTGTGAAAATTCTAGTCATAATTTTGTGAATTTTAAATTATCGATGTCTTCATGTTCTATCCTTCATATTAAAAAAGCTAAGTAATATGCTCTTTGGTGAGTTCAACTGTTTACTTACAGACCAGATTTTATTTTTAAATGACTAAATTTGTGAAAAATTCAATTTGAAGGTGAAAATATTCTGTGAAAGGTCTATTTAAGAGACAAATAATTTTGTGAAGGGTCCTGTTTTGGGATAAAATGTTTTGTGAAGGGTCCTGTTTGGGGATAAAAAATTTTGTGAAGGGTCCTGTTTTAAGATAAATTATTTTGTGAAGGGTCCTTTAAAGGACCTAAAATTTTCCTAAACATATCCCTGGGTATGATCTTATATTTAACAATGTCGATTTGTTAACGGGGGGGGGGGGGCAATTAGGGGCCAACAAAAAAATCAAAGAAAAAAATAATACTTGGGATCACCCTGTAAAATGCACGAAATTATCTACCACTACCGAATATAAATAAACAGACATTGTGCAATATGTGTAATTTTTTGTGTAAGACTAGCACGTATATTAATAGAAATATAGCGATTTATTTAAAAAAATAAAATTCTTGCATATTTTTTGCTTATAACATGCAGGGTTTTCAACCCAATTTAACGCCAGTTTCAGAAAAATTGGACAATATAATAGAAACAATATAGTGCAATTGGAATATAGCTATATTAAATATTTTAGGAAATATGAGCAGTTGTATGAAATAATTTTTATCTGTGCATGCGCAAACGATAACAAGGATCATTTTACATAATTTAATATTCTATAGAGCAACTTATTAAAAAAAATCTACTAGTCAAATATCGTAAAAATTCAGAAGGATACCGGCATTAAAGTGAGCAAATTTTTAGTTTTTCTCTAAAAGTAACTGAATGATAAGGGATTTTCCACAAATTGTCAATTTTTATTAACTGACTTTCAGAAAAAAGTATTTAGTAAGTATCAACAAGTAGATTTGGAAAAAATGCTTCAATTTTTATACTTCTTTTGATCATGGTATAGGCTCGTTCTGGTGGTTATCCAATAACTAAAGCATCAATAAAAAATGGAAATTAAAAAAAAAAAAAATTAAAAATGACAATTTGTGGAAAATCTCTTATCATTCAGCTGCTTTTAAAGAACTAAAAATTTGCTCACTTTAATGCCGATATCTTTCTGAATTTTTACGACATTTGACTAGATTTTTTAAAAATAAGTTGCTCCATAGAGTTGACTATTAAATTATGTAAAATGATCCTTGTTATCATTCACGCATGCACAGATAAAAATTATTTCATACAACCGCTCATATTACCTAAAATATTTAATATATTTATATTCCAATTGCACTATATTGTTTCTATTATATTTTGTCAATTTTTCTGAAACCGGCGTTAAATTGGCTTGAAAATTCTGCGTGTTATAAGCAAAAATCATGCAAGAATTTAATTTTTTTAAATAAATCGCTATATCTCTATTAATATACGTGCTAGTCTTACACAAAAAATACACATATTGCACAATGTCTATTTATATTCGGTAGCGGTAGATCATTTCGTGCATTTTATTTTACAGGGTGATCACAAGTATATATATTTTTTCTTTGATTTTTTGTTGCCCCCCTAATTGATCCCCTTATTAAATCGACATTGTTAAATATGAGATCATACCTGTTCATTTCAATCCTGAAATTCCAGATGAATATGTCAAGCATATTTCTAAATATTTGACAAAATGCCTAAAATTGAAAGTTGCCGATCATTAATGGCAATATAGTGTAAGATGCTAGGTATGAAGTTTACTAATATGAAAACAATTTTTTTTTTTCACATATGTATCTGTAAGGTCACAAAATAATTACAAAACACACACACACAAAAAAAAAAAAAAAAAAAGAAATTCCAATGACAAAAAACTTAAAAAATATATTTAAGATTAATATGTAAATTTATACCCTGTCTTCTATTTCTTGCTGATAATACACCTCCTCAGGATTATCACGTGCCTCTTTGATAGTCCTCTTTGTTGGTACTTCTTTTGGGATGGTGTTAAATTTAACTTCATTGTTTTAAACCTCCATTCAACCATACCAGCTTGAGCGATAGGATCAAAGTATTGTTCCTAAAATGAAAATGTGCAAAAACAATGTTATCGATTTAAAATGTTTCAATGGTTTTAACTTAAAATTTCAAAACACAGACGTAATGATGAGTTTATACGAAAGTGCCTGAAACATACAAAAAAGGAAATTCATTTCCCTCCAATTTACCCAAGCAATAAATTGGACCGATGGGACTGTTGCATAATTAAAAATATATACAGTATAAAGTAAATTATCTGGAATTGTTGGGTTCACGTGTTTTTGGATAACTGGCTACTCACTGCATTAAGCTATCCCTTTGTTGCAATTAAAATTTATTAGAAAAGTCAGATTAAAGCTCCTTCTCAGAGATAAGTTGCTTTTTCACTTTCCTGTGTTATTC
Source organism: Maratus speciosus (assembly GCA_963932465.1). Lineage (NCBI taxonomy): Eukaryota > Metazoa > Arthropoda > Arachnida > Araneae > Salticidae > Maratus > Maratus speciosus. Next base: position 607,997,222 of record OZ010789.1, on the reverse strand, counting down.
AATGGCCTTTGAAATGCCCCACAATTCTTGGAATATCTCATCACAAAATTCATATTTATAATTAATTTCTTTTTTATTACATGCTTAGAAGAATTGTTTTCTCAAACTGTCAAAAAATTTAGATTTTATTTTAAATAAAAAAAAAGGTTATTTTTGAAAAATCTAAATCACTTCCTTCACTACCTATATATGCACATATTGTTATGAATTGGTATCAATTCTGCCTTATACCAAAATTTAAATTTCTACCCTTTCAGATTTGACAAAAAATCTGAAATCGTAATCTGAAAAAATCGTACTGAAGCTCAAAAATCATTCAAAATAGACTAAACTAACAACTGGCACTGTTGTGGTATTTGTAATTGACTGAATTTAATTTTGAGAAATTATAACCAATCCACGCCTCCTCTAAAAATATATATATACAGTAGAGCACTTAATTCACTGACCTATAATTCATGATAAATTTTTTGAATGTAAACAAAGATTTTTTTTTTTTTTTTTTTAATGTTTGAATGACAACGAAATTTTGAAAACTAATTCAATCAATTTTAATAAAGGACGAAGTTATTTATAGAATACAAGATAAATTTAATAAACCAAAGACAACAATTGATGCCATGTTTAAAAATAAACTAGATGGAATCCGCCATAACTTGACGGCAACAATTTGAAAGCACCACAGAAAAAAAAAGTATTTTACAGCTAAAGAAATTTTTAAAGGCTAATTTTTAGGAAAACTTTCAATAATTGAAAAAAAAAAAAAACCCTGCATTTTATACCCAGGCAAATGACCCATTATTGCCAGAGTTACATTCACCCAGACACAGTCAAAAGTATTTTTTTACATTACACCCAATGGGAAAATAGTTACTTATTACTTTCTCAGGAAGAGTTGGACAGTTACATAATCAATGCTTAACACATGATTTCTTCATTTTAAAGACTACTGTAGAACACAGTACAGGACTTTAATTTCAGGGCGGGATTCATCACCAAAATTTTGAAATCCCACCCAAAAACACATCATGAGCAGGAGGCTTCCATCTAAAAAATTTGTTTTCAAAAAAGTGTTTCATTTTAAAACAAATCCTGCGAACCTTGTGATATTTTCGGACGACAGGTTGATACATTTTGTGGCGAAAGATTGTTGAAATTCATATTTTGGTCCTGCAACCGAGAGACAAATTTTGAGATTCCCCCCCCCCCGAGATTGAATGACAAGTTTCTCGTTAATTTCTGTGACTGATTGCAAATTGAGGGGCGATTCTGTTCCAAAAATTATGAAAAATCATTCATCAGTCTGGAAATTTGGACATAAAAAAATATGTCTCATATTTCGAGAAATTGTCACCGAAAAAATCAATTTCGTCAAACGTTAGCTAAAATAAAAACACCAATTTTGTTAAAAGTAGGGATGCCAAAACCTGTGGCCTGCAATGTATTTCGTCAATTTGCCACAAAAAAATTTGAAAATTTCATCAGTCAGTTTAAGTATCGTGAATTTCATTGATCGGGCATGGAAAAATTGTGCGTTTTGTCGATTGTGTACAGGAACATTGAGAATTTCGTTATGGTAAAATAGCGAATTTTCTCGATGCACGAAGAAATTGAGAATTCTGTTGATCGACTGCAGAACCAATCATGATTATCATCAGTTTATAGAGAGAAAAAGAAATCTCAAATTTGTCAATTTATTGCCTGAAATTTTTTTAAAATTTCATCAGAGATAATGCAGAATCATGAATTTCATGATCAGTCAGAAAAATTGCAAATTTTGTTGATTGATAATCACTAATTCCGTTGGTCAGACACGAAAATATGTTATTTTGTCCATAATGCATGGAAAATAGCGAATTGTCGATCAGTCTCAGAAAAATCAAGAATTTCATTGGTCTGAAATGAAAATATCACAATTTTTGTCGATAATGTGCAGAAAAATCAAATTTCGTCGATCGGCTACTCGAAATAGAATTCTCTCACGTGTGGGCCTCGACAAAACAGACTTTTTCTAAAAAGCCCTTATCTTAAAAAAGTTGTGCACCCGTAATTAAAAAGATCACGAATAAAATAAGTTTTGTCTAAGGATTGCAAATAAAATGAAAATTTCGTCAAAGGATGGGGAACAAATGCATGTATCGTTAGAAGATAGCAGAGAAAAGAAAATGGCAACTCCTTCAAAGGATTACGAAAAAAAAAAAAAAGCATATTTTGTAAAAGAATCCAGAAAGAAAATGCACGTTTCGTCAAAAGATAGCAGAAAAAACGTTTTGACAAGGGACCCCCCACCCACAAAAAAAAAAATAAACAAATAAATTTCGCCAATGGATCACGCGAAAAATGTGGAATTAGTCATAATGTCGCAGGACCCCCCCCCCCCCTTGCGAAATTCATCAAAAGGTCGCTGAAATAAATAAATTTTGCTAAAGCGTTGCAGAAAAAATAAAATAAATTTTGCCAAAGTGTTTCAGACACAGTTGTATAATATAGACGCATGTGCGGAAAATTTTCCAAAAATTCGGAACTTTGCGGAAAAATTTTTTAGAAAAAAAAAAAACTTAATTTTTGTCCTTGTAAATTTTTTTTTTAAATACCGAAAAATTAAAAATATTCTCCAATTTTATGTACGATTTATTTGCCAGACAGATTATTATTCAGGGGTCGATGCAGGTTTTTATTCTTGGGGCCCATTTTGCGAAAAGTAGAAGTTATTTTTATTAATTTTATATTTTTGTGAAAAATAACGTTTTTTTAACGAAAGTTGAAATCCAGTTACTCAAATTTGAACCAAGAATTTATGAACAAAATCATTTTTTACATCCCCTTGCTAAAGTTTCGTAACCTAGTTTTATTTACAAATTACACATTTTAAAGCAGTTTTTATGAAAAAGAATGTTATGTAGGGGGCCTTAATTTATTAAAAGGAATTTTGTGAAGGGGCCTGTTTTATTAAGTTCATTTTTGTGAAGGGGCCCATTTTATTAAATTTATTTTTATGAAGGGGCCTATTTTATTAAATGGAATTTTGTGAAAGGGCCCTAAATAGGCCCCAAATTTTGTCTGCATTGACCCCTGTTATTGTTTGACAGACGCGATTCTGTTCCAAATTTTCAGAAAATTTAAGGCATTTGGTTTTGAAAATTTAAAAAAATCAGCCATCAGTCCAAAAATTCAGACATAAAAAGATACCACTGCGAATTTCAACAAATGGTTGCCGTAAAAACGCAAATTTCATGAAAGGATCGTAAAAAAAAAAAAAAAAAAAAAAGAATTTCATAAAAGGAGTGCAGGAAAAAACGAATTTCGTAAAAGAATAGCGCGGAAAAAGCCTAAATTCTGTCAAAGGATTTAAAAAAAAGGGAGCAAATTTCGTAAAAGAATTGCGGAAAAATGATCATCAATTGATCGGGGAAAAAAAAAAAAAAAAAAAATTGTCAAAGGGCCACAGAAAAAGGTGTGAATTCCATAAAAAACGCAAGAAAAACACGAATTTCGTAAAAAGATCGCAGAAAAAACGCGAATTTCGTCAAAGGACTGCAAAAAAGAGAGCAAATTTCATCAAAAGCGTGCACGAAAAAAACTAATTTCTTAAAAGCATAATGGAAAAAAGCCCGAATTTTGTCAAGATTGTGAAAAAAATGCAAATTTCGTAAAAGAACGCGTAAAAAACTAATTACTTCAAAGAAGCGTGAAAAAAAAAATGCAAATTTCGTCAAAGCGCTGCGTAAAAAGTGCGAAATTTGTCAAAAGATCATAGGAAAATGCGAATTTCGTCAAAGGATTGCGGGAAAAAACTGATTTCATGAAAGGATCGCAGATAAAATGTGAATTTCGTCAAATGATCACAGAAAAAAAAAAAAAAAAAAATGAGAATTTCGTCAAACGGCCACAGAAAAAAATGATTTTTGTCAAAGGGCCACGGTAAAAACTCACCGGTCTCTTTAATGATGATACCTATGAATGGACCTCTCCCTACAAAATGTGATTTAGTTGTTTCAGTAGCAATGTCACATTATTTCTGCCCTTCTTATCATGGATTTTTAGCTTTATTTTTTTTTAACCAAAATAATTATTCTTTGATTAATATTAATTATTTTTAAATTTAAATGGTAATTACTTTAAAACTACTGTTTTTAATCCATATCGTTAAAATAACATAACACGGTATTTTACATTATTAAACATTAAATTAATTTGCAGATAGTTTTTGACCCAATATTTATGTGCACAGAAAGTTTTTGGTTTTATAGAAGTCTGGTTGCAGAAAAAACACAAATTTTTCCAAAGGGTTACATAAAAAATGGAAGTCTCTTTAGAAAACAGCACATACACAAATATCTATGTTTATTATAACAGGGATAGTTTTTAAACTTAAAAAATATACCAAACTAACTTTTGAAATTTTGGGTTTAACCCGAACCCAACTTGCAGGAATTCACACTCAGCCTCAAATCAACCTGAACCAAAAACAGAGTTTACTCAACCTACAACAAAAATAATTATCGATTGTTTTAACAAATGTTAATTCATAGAAGAAACCATTAAATTTAAAATTTTATTAATTAAAAAAAGGGTCATCCTTTAAATAAACACAAAGCAAGTTTTTTTCCTAATATGAAATTTACTATGTAAATGTAATTGGTTTTATTAAATATTATGTAAAGTTGTTTTAAAAAATGACATTTTAATACCTTTAAACTTTGAAATATAAAAAGGTATTTGGCCAAACAGTTACTATTCGGCTAGCTGAATATTCAGTATTCGGCCAAATCACTATTCGGTACATCATTAAACCTAACTTGCTACTTTGAACAACACTCATAATCTTCAGTTTTAATTTTTAACTGAATTGTTTACATATCAAATACATGTGTGAATTATTAGTTCCTGCCACTTACTGAAATTAGTTTCTGCCTGATGATATGAAAAAGTAAAATGTTTTAAAATTTTACTGCTGTATGATATATTTCTCAAATCATTTTCATTTATTAATTTTTTTTTAGATTATGTGAAATTATGGCTAAATTGATCAGTCGGGGGAGGGGGTACATCATAAAAAATACCAGAAATTTTAGCGAACACAGTATTGACTAGAATAAAAAGACTTTTTACTGCAAAAACATTATCCCCCTCCCCCCCCACACCACAAGATTCTTTGACAAAATTCATATTTTTTTCATGATTCTTTAGTGAAATTTGAGTTTGTTTTTTTTACAATTCTCTGGCAATATTCGCATTTTAATGAAATTAGTGCTTTTTAACTTTTGACAAACTTTGTATTTTTTTTCCCTACCCCATTATGTGAAGATACTCGCGGGTTAATGCTATTCTTATTTGCATTTTGACATTTTGAATATATATATATATATATGTATGTATACATATAATTTTTTTTTTTTTGGGGGGGGGGGAGGGGGGTTGGACATCTGAGCTTGATCCTCATGGCACTCATTTACTTTTTCAATTTTGATTGCAGATTTTTTTTTTTTTTTTTTTTTTTTTTTTTTTTTTTTAGAGAAATTACTTTTACTTTTAGAATCTGTTCCAAAAATGAAAGTATTGTCTTAAAAAAAAAAAAAAAACCTGCGATTAAAATTAAAGTAAACAAGGGGCACTGAAGATCAAATCAGCTATACAATGCCACAAAAAAAGAAAAAAAATGCAAATGAGATCAGCCAAAAACCTCCTCATAGGAATAGCACTCGAGTGTGGTCCCTCTCTACATCACTACTCAACAAGTACAAAACATTGACACATTTTCAAATTCATTTTTTAACAGAAAGATATAAAATTGGAAAGCTCGACTATGGAAGAGATTCAGAATTGAACTGTATTTACCATTTTGTGATCAATAAATTACCTGTTGAGTTATAATCGTTTTTGATCACATGACAAGTTTTTCACTTCTGGGTGGTTTAGTGTTGGGGACACAGAAATTTTTTGATGTTTTTATGAGGTACCTCCAAAAAACTTTTGTCATGACAATGTCATGCTTCCAAAGGAGTGAGGTGGGTGGGGTTTATATGCAAGAACTAAAATTGAGTTAGGATGGATGTAATTTCTCCCTCCTCCTCGGTGTATGCTGCTTAATCCAACAACTCGAAGTTAGGTGTTAGCTCCGTAGCAGAAACTGTGCAGCACGGCAGCAGCGATGCAGGTTATTTTAGACCTTGCAGATTAATCTACCAGCTTAAAAAAATTCACCAAAAATTTACTTTGATTTAAGAGTTTTTGTATTTCTTATTAATTTTCTATGTGAAATGCAATTTCTGTTTATTTTATGGGTCACTATAAGTATTTAAGATAGTAGCTTGTTTCAGTATTGTTAGGTTGCAGATAAATTTTGGTTTGCTGCAGATGGACATCTGCTATTGGGGACATTAGGAAAGTGGAACTTTAGTTAGGGTCACCCGGGGTAAAATGGGTATAAAAAAAGCTTTTTTTTTTATTTTAATGTTTCATAGCAGAAACATTATGAAATATTATCATGTTTTTGTTGAATATTTTTTACATTATGTACTTTAGGTCTAAATTCAACATAATTACCCATTTTATCTCAGTTCGGGGTAAAATGGGTATATGCTGGTTAAAGTTGAATTACATTATAATTAATGTATAGACCATTCAAAAGTTTTGTACCTTCATCCTCTGAATCATATGTAAACTGGGGTGAGGAGGGAAGACAAAAAACTGTCTCTTTCACTTTGTTTACATTTTTTTCTTGACAAATAAAATCTCTTATGAAACTAATAGAAATAAGATACAAGTACACAGAAATCCTATCCCCCCCCCCCCCAAACTGTTCTTAATTTTCACCACATCAATTTACGTCCATGCTCTGAATCATGTTTCTAACAGTGTTTCATTTTAAAAGTTGTTTTTTTTCTTTTAATTTAATGCAGCTCAAAAGCAGATAGATATCAGCATGAGTATCTGTAGGAAAAAATGAGAAATTAAGTTAACTGAAAAATATTTTAAATCAAAAGCAATTTATAAAGTTAACTAGCTATAAGTGAATGAAAATTTATGTACAAAATATGTATATGGCAACGACTGGTACAGCTTAGTTGAGATAGACTTCCTGACAATTTGGGATGCCTCCACATCAGCAGACTTAGATAAAATGTAAAACTGTCTGCGAACTCAAATAATTTCTTTAAAATTTTCTGCAAAAAACGCCGTGCTCCTCCCGAGTGCTGTATTGCCGCCAAAAGCAAAAATGAAAAGTTATATACAAGCACATAAACATTCACTAAAATTTCCAACCAAATAAACTTTATATTTAAAAAGATTTGAACATTTAACATTTATTTTTTAACACAAAATTTATTTTTAATCTGTTAAATTAATCTGCAAAGCCTAACATAATCTGCAGCACCCGCGTCAGTGCTGCACTGTTTCTGCTACCGGCCCTGACGGGAGGGGGAAAAAAAAAGGAATTGTACCCGCCGTTCCGGCATAAGCACCGCACTTACAATATTTTAAAGTTTTTAACTCGTATGAGCCGCGACGCTTCTTCCAAAAAATACTGTACTATGGTACATGGCAAATACTTTCTAGCAAACTTTTTTTTTTTTCTCCCGTTGAAAAATAGTCTACAGACCTTGTCAATAGTCTGCAACGTGCGTTACACCGATTCTTCGCCTGGTGTCTTGTTAATTGCTTTTTTTAAATAAAGAAACTTGTAAAAAAAACCCCCATCAAAACTGCCTGCAAACTTTGAAAATTTTCTGCGAACGGCGTTCGTCTATATTATCTCACTCTGCACATCAGCAATGTTGTCTTTCTCAAGGAAGACTTAATCCGGCAGATTACTTTGTTGCAAACTTTACAGTGTATTCATCTTCATAAAGGATATCAATAATAAGACCTGTAAATTCTTGAACAGACTTCTTTACACTGAATTTCACAACGACCCAGCCACCAATCATTGGATTCACTGCAGCGAGAACCTTTGGTTTAACTTCCTTGGATTGCTTCGACTCTTTTTACTGTTTATCCTGTTATAAGGGTGTATTCAGATCCAAACTGCTTATTTTCTGATTCATTTTTGCTTTCAAACGCCTCAAACTGGGAAATTCTCTTATTTAGAAACTACATAATGCACCGTGCTTTTCGATTTTTTGATAAATGCAGAAAATATTGTCAAAGTGGGCATTTTGAACCGAATTTTCGGAAGCGGGAGATCTGGGAATGAAAAAAATGGTCATACAGAAAAAATAATTGTTTAAAAATCAAATTCTAATGAATTGAGCGAAAAACGAAATCACACGGCCTCTTATGCATCTCTTCAAAAATCACCCCAGCAAGTTCCATGTTGTTACTTTTAAAAATGAGTCTGAAAATGTCCCAGAAAATTTTGAGCTGTTGAGGGTGGAAAAATATTTTTTCGAATACACCCTTAATCCACCCAATTTAATAAAGTTAGAACATATGTTTTAATTTAATTTATGGCCGGAAATATGGTACTTTGATTTAATGTGATTTTTCAAAAATTGTCGGTTAACAGCGATTTTTAATGTTTACATTCCAAAGCGAAGTGCGGATAACAGATGTTCGCAACTAATTTATAGCCTAATTTCATATAACAAAGCACAATTTCAGTTTTAAACACAGGATCAATAAAAATTTGCTCTCAAAAGTCTTTCAATTTTGATCAATTTTCATACATTCATATATTGACCTCAACTAGCATAAAAAAGATGGCTTATACCTATTTTACCACATGTGACAAGAAATGCTATAAAATTTTTTTGAATAAATAAATTTACTCATTTTTTGAGTTTTCTATTAGAAAAATCCTTCTTTAAAATCCAAACAGTTTATTTTTTACGATCAAAAATGCTTATAACTCAACAGCTAATTTATTGATCACAAAATGGTAAATACAGTTCAATTCCGAATCACTTTCACAATACATAACAAATTCTTCCTGTAGTATATTTTTCTGGAAAGAGGTTTTTCATTCACTAAAAACACTTCGTTCTACTTTCTGAAAAACAAAATGACTGCTAAGCCCAGTATATATGTAGCTAGTTTGTTTTTACCAAGTTTAAATAACCCTTCTGACAGTCTCATTTCCCAATATGAACCAAAATTTAATTTTAAATAACAGAAATGTATCAAAACACCCAAAAGACAGTGGACAACCTCTGGCCCAGTAATGGACAGGACAACCCATTAAAAAGTAATAAATATAATTGTTTTTATGACTGTACTTAGAAACAGAATTTAATGAATACACAGAATGAAACAAAATAGTTATTTTCAAATAAATTTAACAATTAGGATACCAGTTATTAATAAAATATTTGTGATAATCATTTACTGTTTCCATCAGTTGTTGTAATTATAAGAAGATCGATGTTTTAATTATTTTAGATGGATAGTTTAAAATACTAAATATCAGGCAATTACAGCTATCAAATTATTGAAACGGGAATTTAAAAGGTATAATTAAAAAAAAGTTTTGGAATATTAGTGTTTAGTCTCACTATTTTAAGCAATTATTCTTCCAGAGACTACTTGATGTATCATTTATAATAATTAATATTACAAATATGAAAGAAATGATATTTTGAGTTGAATATTTTAAACACTAAATAAAATAATTTCAAAATAAAACTGTAGAACTGATGTTTGAGGCCACTGATCTGCAGATTTACTAGTTTCATGAATATTATCTATAACTTTCATTAATGTTACTTTTTTTTTTTCTTTTTTTGTCAGAGGTGAATAAGGAAACATTTAAGACAGAAAATAGATTTTTAATAGCTTCTGTAACTTGTTTTTATTTAAACGGAGAGGGATTAAGCCCTATGAGCCCCTTTTTGACTGTGCTCTTAAACAATATTTTCTGCTTCCTGGCTGATTTGATTGCCAGATTATAAAATATGCAAGGTATATATAAAAAAAAACATAAAATATTAAAATTTTATCAATCAATAAAATAACTTAAAAGCAGTTATTTATAAAAATTTTAGTGTTATTACATTCTGGTAAGTGCAATTTAAAAATTGATTACTTAAGTTTTCAGTTAAGTCAAAGGATTTTAAATGCATTATGAACGTTACTGAAATTGCATTTTTAGCAATGCTTACATGGGGTGTCCTTTACTGGAAATTGACTAATTAAGTGTTCCAGTAATGAACACAGACAGGTCTTAAAATCTTAAAAATAAATGAAATTTTGTAAATGGCCGTTAGTACATAAAATTCTAAGTTTTCTATTGCTACTCAAACAAAAACATTCAAATACTGCAAGAAAATAAAAAATATATAAATTAATTAAACAAAGCCATTTCTTAACCTATGAAGAGCTTCATTAAGATTTTCACAGAAAAACAGCGAAACTTTAAAACATTTTCTGCTTCCTGATGGGTTTGATTAAAAGTGTCAACAATAACCCAGTGCAAGGGGGAATTATAAAATAAATAATTAAAGATAAATATTTATCTGTTATTTTTTTTTTTTTTTACCAAAAACATCAAGGGCTGTCCATTACTGGCACATCTACCTATTATAGAGATGGAAACAATTCTTTCGAAATTCTTGTAATTTTTCACAAAATTATTTACTACAAATTATAAAACATATTTTAGGTTGATATGATTCATCTGAAAAATTACTTTCACAAAATACTTAGTACTGTTATATCTGACAAAGTTTGTCAATCGAAAAAGAAAACTTTTATTATTTTCATCTCCCCTCATCCCCCTTGGTTTTACATGACGCTATGATCAGTTTATTTATTTATTTATCAACAAAGTAATAAACAGGACATTTTAAACGAAAATAAATAAGTAAAAAATAAAAGGGCAGAACAATTTTAAAATATAGAAGCATTTCTAAAATAAGCTGCCGGCAGTGACGCTGAGCGTATGCAGGAATCTTTAGTTATTTATTTTTACAACAAATTAAGAAATGCAGGAGAATTTTTTCAAAATTGTAAAGCTTTATATGCTAGGGAGGCACAGTATGTGTGTAAATTAAGTTAGTGTGTATACGAAATCCGTTACCACGTGCTTCAAGATTAAAATAAAATCAGTACATACAATTCCACTAAAAACTAAGTATAAATTAAATGCTTTTATAAAACTTACCGAGTAAAACAGGTCCATCCTCTTCCTCAATGTTTCATCATTAAGTAAACTTCTTTAACTTCATGTTTACATTCGCCATCTTGTGAGGACAGGCGCGACGCGACGGCGAGACGAGACGAGACGAACGAATCGCAAAGAACGGCTCGGTAATGAGTGAATTTTTATCAAGTTGAGTTGTTTCATTTCAGCTCTCCTTGAGCACAATAGAAAAATAACAGCTGAAATCAAGTTGAGCTAAACATTTAAAAATCAACTCATTCACGATCCAATAAATTAGAACTCATTTTTGAGCAACCAAATCCACTCATTCGTTTTAAGAGAGTACAGAAATAAAAAATAAATAAAGAATGTATAATAAAGTAAGCATGCATGAATTAGTGTAATTTTTTACGAACCCGTTTTTTACGAGCACCCGGTTATAACGAGAACATATCACGGTCCCTTCGGGCTTGCTATAACTGAGTTCGACTGTACTTCGAATCCATTACAGTCATCATCGAAGTTTTCGCTTCGCTCGTGCTGACTATATGCACGCAAATTTTTTTAATGGTACATTTTTGTTTTGTCTTTTTAACTGACTTTTATTTATTTGATGCTATATCAGACTAGGGGATCAGCAACAGATGTAGAATCCCATTTAATGCAATTGACAAGAATGTACCCTTTTACGGAAAATAGTGAAGCGATTTATATAGTATTTTGTTTACCTTGTACAATAGCTAAATAATTTTGTGTACCTAATGCCAAAACTATATTCTTTTTTAACTACTGAAATCGCTTCGCTAGTTCTAGAGAATATTACATCAATAACTGCTAGTAGGAGAGCTGTTGAACATTTTTGAGTAGGTATTTGAGGCACCCTGAAAATTTGTGCAGCACTTCTTTTGTAATGCCTGAATACGAAATCGAATGTCTGGTTGAAGGATCGTGGCCCAAAACCTGTGCCAGACACGTGTCAAGTGCCATTTTTTGACACTACCCCAAAAATGTATTTGAGGCACGCTGAGATTGAAACAGAATAATATTTATACTTAGAAAAAAATATTTTGAAAATGACAGACACTTTAGTCGGCCCAAAAACTGTGCCAGACACGTGTCAAGTGCCATTTTTTGACGACCCAAAAAAGGTATTTGAGGCACGCTGAGATTGAGGCACAATAATATTTATGCTTAGAAAAAAATATTTTGAAAATGACAGACACTTTAGTCGGCACAAAAACTGTGCCAGACACGTGTCAAGTGCCATTTTTTGTCTGGCACAGGTTTTGGGCCACGATCCTTCAGCCAGACATTCGATTTTGTATTCAGGTATTACAAAAGAAGTGTTGCACAAATTTTCAGGGTGCCTCAAATACCTTCCCTAAAATGCTTAACAGCTCTTGGACTATGCCATACTTGCCAACATTGAACTAAATTTCCGTAAAATGTGAGTTAAATTGACCCAGGTCATACGCGGTACAATCCAGAAAATTTATATGATGTATCGCGTATGTACACTATACATTTAAAATCATGTTTCTCCATGAAATCTATTTGAATTAATTTCTTTAATAAATTTCTAGTTCGAAACGTGTTTAACTTACATTTTACGGAAGTTTAAGGGAAAGTTGGCAAGTATGAATTGCTTTACATGTGATTTCGCCACAGTTGTCTCCCCTTAAAATACTTTCTCCCAATTCTATTTGCCCATTCTGCAGATATCTATAAAAATCTGCACAAACTGCTATCCCACTGTCGAACTGTATAGTTATGAAGATGGATGGTTTCATTGCTGACACTATTTAAGATCCGTTTTTATCTTTCGAACCATGTACAGGTTAGACATAAGTATAATGTTTGATGTTGCTTGAAATAGTGAATCCCACGCACATTTATCGTTTGTATGTTACTAATGTCTTAATTTTAAGTCATTGGCCACTGTGTTGTGACCCGGATGGCGGCCACCCAAGATTTATTCCTGACCAACCAGTGTTATGTAAAAGATTTCTCCACGATAAAAAATGTATCTGTCAGCGCAAGCAAATTTCGCCTATATTCATTCTTATTCTTATTTATTTATTTTTAGCTTTTTTAGTATGAGGGAGGCGCAATTATAGGAACTCTTAAAACTTCATTGTCTCCGATCCTTGTTCACAGTGGTAGAAACTCCGCCTCTCCTATTAAGGTCTAGGCTTCATTTGTTTTGTCTGTGGACGTAATGGGGTGTTATGTCTTAATCGTGATTGGGCCGATGATTTATGGTTGATTCATGCCTCGGCCCCACACACAAGTAGATGCGATCTCTTGCCCGAGCAGATCCGTGAGCAACAAACCTCATCTTTCTTCGGATGCAAGCACGGCGACGAGTAAAAAGTAACAACGGGATTATAACTTGCCCATTAAGTGATTACGAACCCTCGTTAGTTTCTGCTGCGGATCCCATGATCCACCCTGAGCCCCCTTGACATTCATGAGCGCGGTACCTAATGAACATAATGTGCATTAATTGGCGCAATTCTCGTATCGTAGTGGATAGCTGCTATCGATAAAAACCTCTGACAGCGTTGCTCCTTTTTTTGAAAGCATGCTTAGGAAATCATAATAAGCTGGCGCCGTCGTAAATTGCAACGTACGAAATTTAGATCGTTTTTTAATTTCGTCACAATCACTTCTAAATGTGCTGAAGAGGCCGTTTTAGAAATCTGTCAATTTTGGAAAGAAAAAATGGTAGGTTTTTGGGAAAGAAGACATTTCTGGTAATTAATTTTAAAAAATGAAATTATATTTTCACTGGCATAAATATAGTAGGTATAATTACTGGATTTGACTTAAGAGAATCAGATAAATCAAGTTTTAGAAGTGATGGAGTTTGAAAGAAAAAAAATCCATTTAACCCGTCATTATTCACGTCATTCTCTCACGCCTCGCTTAAAAATATTGTATTTATTTTAAAAGTGAGTTTAAAAACTTCATAAAAAAAAAAAAAAAATCAAATTATCTTTTGTTTATATATATATACATTATACTGTATTTCAACCTAAAGAATGATTTCATAATTATTTTCATTATCTGCCCTGCTTATACAATGGGTGAAGGTAATGTGACGTAAACTATTACACCGGACGAATAGCGACATTAGAAAGGACTGGATCAATGACAGGTTAAATTTTATTTTATCCAAAAAATCTTTTGGGAGGTTTTAAGATGAGTTTATCAAATTTATTCAATACTAATTTTTTACCATTATTTCTTAAGAAAAGATAATACCACATTATTTCCTCTCTATATACATCATCGTACTTTATCTATACATTGCAATTATGAGTGATAAATTCAAGTTTTTCTTTAAGGTTTTTTCTAAGTAATTTTTAGATATGTGTAAGATATCGACATTTAGAAGGCAGCGTCAATGCTAAGAAATAGGCTTTTATTTCGGAAATAACTAATTTAAAAATTTTAAATTTAATAGACAAGAATTTTAATATTATTTTTTAATAAGATTTTCTCCTCTTACTTGAACTTAATATGATGTAACAAATATCATGGTAATTTTTTAGTTTGAACCTAAAGATCTAAATTACATAAATTCGTATACAGATTTATCATAAACTGTTTTTGTTTGAGATACATACTGAAAACATTTCAAATCTTCATTGTTCTCATCATTGATGTTTTTTGACTAAAAGATGTTTCCCAAGTGGTATTTTTTGAATGACGATGTCTTTATAGATTTATCTTTTGTCATTATTTGATATTGATATAGCTTATCTCTAAGTGTTATACAAAATTTGTTGAACACAATGATTATAATGCTAACTGTTTAGGAGTGGAAATCCGAGACAAGTTGAAGCTTTTACTGCCATCCAAATTCTATGCACCATGAAGCATGTCTGTGCTTTGATTCGCCGTTTAATGTTTATGACAAAATGAATCTTTTTCGGATGCGTGAGTCCAAATTTAAGAGACGCACAGGTAGGTACATTCTGTGTGCAGAGAAAACAATAACCTGAAAATGCAGCAAAAAGAGCATGTTTCGACTACCAAATGTCTTATTTTAACCTATGGATAGCTTTATTTTCCTAAGAGACACTATGGAGTTCATTTGCACCGACAGAACATCGCACGTACTCACCGGATAATTTAACCGATTCCGTCCATTCATATGTCGAATTTTCATTGCTCAAAAGACGAAAATCATAGACACTTAATGGGGCCGTAATTTAGTTTTGTGTAATTCTCGCTAGGCATTTTCGTTTCTTCTGTTGTGAAGGTGCTGTTTCTTACCCCCTCTCCCCCTTCAGCTCTGACTCTTTTGTTTCTCGGCGTTTCAGACCAGTGATTTTTCGCACGTGCTCAGAAGGTCCCAAAACAAGACGAACCCACTCATGCACCCCCCCTCCCCCATCCTACAAGTAGCGGATTGAAGGAACATAAAAATAATAACTAGAGATCTTTGAATTAAAGGAGAAAAAAGAGGAGGATTCGTTAGGATCCTGTGAGGCGTGACATCACGCGATCTTCGCATAAAAGGATATTAGAACCGCTTTTCTCGCCATGTGACTCTTGCACCGTGATGACCAAGTTTTGGAAAGCACAAAAGTGTGATTCTGAGGTCATGCCCCACCCTTCTATATTTTATACCCCCTTCCTCTATTTTTTTTCCGTTCTCAGCAACATGCAAAGGTAATTTTTCGAACCATTTATGATTTCCTAAAGGTCCGAATGATCCAACAATGGTCCATAATGCTCACTGGCAGACAATGCATCTCTTCTTCTTTTTTTACTTCTTTCTTTTGTTGCGGCCATTTTACTTCATTTTATTACCTGTTGAAGATCGGTAACACGCACTTGGATTTCTGTTAACAATTTATTTTGTATCTTTTGTGAATGTAACTTACTTAGCGTATTTTATTTTTTGCTTTCGTCTTTGCCATTTCTGCTGCTGAATGAATAAGTATTCAAGGATTTATTTGGAAGGATTTTGTAAGTTACGCAAAGTGTTTTATTCCATCGCGTGATGACGATTATTGAAGTTCAAGTTTAATGATACTTTGTTCCTCGATAAAATGTGTTTTCTTCAGATGAACTACCATGTTTAATTTTTTTATATATATAAATAATTAATTAAACGGTTTTTATGATATAAAGTCAAAAAATAGATAAAAGTAGTTCAGAAGGCAAAGCAAAAAGTTTATTACTTTCTGTTACTTTCTCTGTTGTTTCTTTAGTACAGTGGAAAAAATAATTTGTTAGTTTATGGTTTTTGTATTTATATTCGATTAGAAACGTAATTTTTGGTGAAAATGAATAGAAATCTATAGAAAGTATGTTAGAATGATGATGGAACACAGTTTTTGATTTTGTCTAAGTTAACATGTACAAAGGATACAGCAGTTGTACGTACATTTACCAGACGACTCTGAGTGCATAGCATATCATCTTATACCGGACAGCCATAAAATAATGTGAGGTATTCTGTGCGTGTGCCCTATAATTGGTAATCTGTTGGCAAAATGCAACACCGTCTGATGTACGTGTCAGAAGCCTCGCTAAGGGGGGGAGACCCCCCCCCAAAAAAAATGTTGACGAATGCTGTTACACTTGGCAAATTTAGAAACTTAGTAGACAAATTCGTGTAAAACTTCAATAAAAACTATATTACACTCTATATTTCCGATAGACTTGGCAAAAGTTACAAATCTAAATGGGAATATTATTAAACTGTGTACAAATAATAACTATTTCACATTTTTTAATTGTGGTAACTTGGCAAAATTATAAAACTAGTTGGCAAATATACTGAAATTTGACTTGGCAATAAAGGTCCTCCCCCCCCCCCCCCCGAAAAAAAAGTTTTAGCGATGGGCCTGGTACGTGTTCATATCAAAGCACGTGGTTTTTGATTTACAAAGAAAAAAAATATTACCAAAAGACGCCACCAGGGGAAAATTTTGTAGTTTTTCGGAAAAAATGGAACGTGTAGTCACTGTCGGCACTTTTTGATACGAAGTCTTTACGAACTTCCTGATTCAGTAGTTGCATGGAAGAGGATGTCTCGGTTGTAGCATCTTCATGCAAGATGGTGCGCCACTCCACATCAGACTTCAGGTGCGAAGTCTCTTTTGACATAGCCGAATCACTAGACATGTGTTTCTCATTGCATGGCCATAGAGGTCACGTAGTCTCAACCCTAGAGACTTTTGGTTATCGGGATACCTGTCGTCAAATATGTGGTTTATCACAAGCAGCTATTGGAATATCAGAACGGTGGTTAAACTTAATCACATTTGTAAG
Source organism: Maratus speciosus (assembly GCA_963932465.1). NCBI lineage: Eukaryota > Metazoa > Arthropoda > Arachnida > Araneae > Salticidae > Maratus > Maratus speciosus. The sequence goes on along the minus strand of OZ010789.1, from coordinate 607,979,848 downwards.
CAACAAAAATCTTTGTCATTTATTGGGCAGTAATTTTGTTTTTACAGTTTTAATTTGTATTTACGCTTTCATTTATCAAAATTGTTACTCTTTTAGTGCTAAAAAGTTCCCTAGTGTTACTTTGGGTACTATATTTTCTTTCGAAATCGAAGCCGCGTGTTTCACTGCGTACATAAACCAAATATGTTACATTTTGCCCAATTTATCATTTGATAAATGACGCAAAACTGTTCGCATTATTTTATGAACACTTTGTATATGCAAATTATACTGAGAGAAATCTTTTTACATTATGTATTTATATTATTAAACAAAAACATAATTTGAAGAACAAATAAAAAAAAACAAAATTTATTTCCTACTTTGTTTAAGCCCGAGAAGGGACAAATATTAAGATATTTCATTCAATTAGTTCTACATTTAATGTTAAATTTTTGTAACAAATTAGTTAAGCCAACTGAAGATTAAAAAATAAAAATAAAATTCATACAATATGATACTTAAAACACCCTAAAAAATTAGATTCCGTTCAAAGGAAATCGAAATAAATCTTAGACTTCTTCCATTTTTAATTGAAAATATTTGTATTGCAGATTTTGTATTATTTTTATGACAATTGTGCATAAAATGATAAGATGCATGCAAAATACAAAACATAAAATAAAGTCTAAGATTTATTTTGATTTCATTGGAACGGAATCTAATTTTTTAGGGTGTTTTAAGTATCATAATGTATGAATTTTATTTTTTATTTTTTAATCTTCAATTGGCTTAACTAATTTGTTACAAAAATTTAACATTAAATGTAGAACTAATTGAATGAAATATCTTAATATCTGTCCCTTCTCGGGCTTAAACAAAGTAGGAAATAAATTTTGTTTTCTAAATTTGTTCTTCAAATTATGTTTTTGTTTAATATGTCAAGTTTTTAAATAACTACTGCACTCAGACGAACGCATTTCAAAATTAATAGAGGGTATCATCATTAGGCTTTGATGTATGCGGTATTGCATCACAATGTGGGATGCAGTTTACCAATGTGTAATTCAAAATGTTTCACCACTGTAGTAAGGCAGGTTGTGGTAGTTTGGATAAAAACTTCTAATCTGAACGTAAAAAATCTATAATCAAAACATAAAAAATTATCTTCACTTAAATTTAGATACCCTATTTCCCACTCAGGAACGCTATGAATGTAAATGTAAATTGTGTTGAATCCTTACTGCTAGTATTGAACAATATTATAGCTGTGATGCAGTAAAAAATAAAAAATAAAAGTTTTACTTAAATTTTTAAATTTTATTCTCTCCCAAGGGGTGGTGTAAACACATAAGAAAATTATTACCTAAGGTTAACTTGGGGTATGTTCTCATTTCGGAAAAAAATGATACATTTTAAAATTTAAGTTATGTAATTCCCCACTAAGTTCGCTACCTGCGTAAAAATAGCTATCCATTAGAAACTTTTTACTAAAATATAAACTTGACCAAAGCAAAAACTTACTCTAAAAATATCCTTTTTATTTCCACTATGACGCCATATTCACCTTTTTAATTATTGAAAAAAAAAAAAAAACTTGCTCAATTTAATATTCCACGTGAAAATCTTTCAACTAAAAAGAAATAAATTATTATTACGGCTTTTGAAATTTTTGCAACAATGAAGTAAAAATGTTACATTTTCTACGAAAAATATCCGTTGATTTTCAATGAAAAAAGCGAAATTTGGAATTACTAAGAAAAATATTTGAATAATGTAAAAAAAAAAAAAAAAAAAAAAAAAAAAAAAAAATGGCCCATGTTTCTCTCTGGGTTATAATTCACCCATATGCAAAGCCATTTTACCATTCGTTTTGACCCTGAGATCAGGCAAACGTTTTTACACTTTAAATTTATAATATCATTAGAATTAGTAAAGAATAAAAAGTGAGTGGCATCAGGGACAAAAAGGTGGGAAGAAAAAATGAAAAAGTTACGATCTCCATAGGCTTTTCCACGTTAAATTAACATTAAGAAGTGACACTGGAATTAAATAAGTATTGCGCTGCCGCGCAATACTTAAATATATATAATCGTATAATTTTTGTATAGAAGCTACGTGCACATTTATTCACTCTGGCAATACTTTTCATTCAGGCTCCATTAAACTCCGTTTAAAGCAATGTTTTTTAAAGTTTGTATTCAATGCAGGATTACAAAAACTTTTTTTTGTCTCATTGTTCTAGGTTAAATCTAGCATGAGTTAATGTGTCCACCACGTGCCGCTCTTTTTTTTTTTTTTTTTTTTTTTTTTTTTTTTTTTCAAAGCACTCCGCTTATCAGCTGTCTAATCACCATTTTTTAATATATCAATTTTTAAAAATGCAATTTTACTTTAATATATGTATAATCCAGTGTAAATGCATTTTTATAAAAACTTTACATTTCTTTAAAACAAATTCGAAACCCTTAAATTTCAGGTCGTCCAAGTAGTGTTAACACTTAAGAAATATTTAATAAAAACTTTAATAAAAATTGCACGAAGCCTTAAAACAGTCAAAATAAGTCTCTATTAGTAAATAAACTTATTAATTTAATCTTTATATTTTAAATGTTTAAAATTCCAGAATTTTTTTTTGAAACTTATAGATTACGAGTGCATATTATTATTATAATTACTCCATTTCAATAATGATATTTTTGGATTTCTAATTCATGTTCACGAACTAGAAATGCATCTCTAAAGTAACGCATGCAAAGCGTTAGATTTAAAGTTTAGGCAAAATCAGTTCAAAGCTTAAATTATTAATGTTAGAAAATAACACTTGTTTACTAAAACTAAAAGCTGTTTAATAAATATATAGTAGAAAAATTCGATAAACTGAAAAACTTGTGTGATAGCATTGCTTAAAAATTACGGATAAATACATTTGTAAAGTTATATTAATTTTTTTGCAGAACTGCTCTCAGACAACTTAAAAACAAATATTTATAGGGAATTACCAAATAATTATAGAATTAATCTGTTTGCCATTTTTACCATTATATTCTTGCCGTTGACTCCTACTTTAATAAAATTTTAGCATACAAAATTAAGAAAAAATGCAATGTATCAAAGTATCTGAGAATGTAAAGTAATGTAAATTAAATAAAGTAAAGTAATGTAAATAATGTAAAGTTATATAAAGTAAACAATGTAAAGTAAGTACCTAAGGAATGTAAATGTAAAGTATCTAAGAAGTATAAAAGTATCTAAGAAAAGATACTTTTATAAAGAATTTATGAAATGAATGTCAAAACTTTCTATAAAAGGGAAGAAAAAAGAAAGGGTAAAGAAAAAGGAAAAATAAAAGCACCAAAATAATTTAACAATATTCAGATGTACTCGATATATTTCCAATCGAAAACAATCACCAAAATAACTTTTACTTTTTAGCAAATTAGTTTCGCCTAAAGTACCTATGCGTTAAAGAAGATTTGTATCTTAATAATTATAAAAACGGATTCACATAAAATAGTATTTTCTTTCGTGTAGTCATCTTGTTATTATTTGGATTTTTTGACCACCAGTACACAGATTTCTACAAGCGGAAAACTTGTTACGTGGGAAGAAAACATTACTATATCACATTGCTGCTTAAAACAGCAGATTGTCGCCGTGCCAGTATATCAAACAGGTGTTAAATGTGATGCTACAGAATCCGCAATCTCGCTACTTGCCAAACAGATCGTATGTCATTGAGAAAAAGTAGCTTCCGATCACTATTGATTTCGCGATACCAAGATAACTGATATCGCGATGGATTTATAACTTTGCTTTACGACCTTTGCACTGCCAGGCCTGTTCAAAAATCGTCAGATCAGGTAAACGCAAGGGCAAAGGAAGACTATGATATGTTGCAAAGGATTTCTAGATGACACCTGTGCTTCAGGTGACCTTGCTCCTTGCTGCAGATTGGACTGCTGTTCTATGGAATTTAGGCAAACAAAACTTTTTAGGGGGCGGAGCCTTTTTTAAATTGATTCCTTAATGACATACTCTCCTTGATATATTATGCAAGGATTTTGGATGTTCAACATAAAATAATTCAGAAAGGAGAACTTGATTCTATTTAAAATAATTTATATGGGTACATTTGCAGACAGTTCAATAGAAAATTATAGAATTTACACTGAACGAAATAAATTTACATTATTGTACTCCAATCTTCAGATAAAAAATGAGACTTTTATTAAAATCATCGTCTATGGAAACAATGGGGCTGACATTCATTTTGGACTCCAAAATTTTATTAAATTGGGAATCAGTAGTAGGAGTAATACTAAAAGAGGCAAGCAGATTAATTTTATAAATGTTTGATAATTTTTTATATATTTTTTAATGATATTTGAGAAATATCAGAGAAAATTTTAGCATAACTTCACAAATGAAATATCGTCCAGAAGCTGTAAGCAATGCTCTCACAAGAGTTGTTCCATCTATCAATTAACCACATTTTCAAATAATTTATTAAACAACTTTGAGTTGTAGTAAAAATTTGCTATTTTCTAATGTTTTTAATCTTTGTACTTATTTTGACTATCTTTTCACTCTAACGGGTTATTTATGTATTGTATCGATGTATTTATAGTTCGTGCAGAGTAATTACAAATCCAAAAATATCGGCTAAAAATAATTCTGATAATAATAATGTTGAACAATAGAAATAATAATATTAATAATAATAGGCACTCGTAATATTTAAGTTCCGGAAATTCTTTCTTGAATTTTAAACATTTAAATTTCAAAGGTTAAATTCTAGTTTTATTTGTGAATAGAGACTGATTTTTGACTGTTTTAAATATTCATTCAATTTTCATTAAAATTTTTATGAAACATTTCTGGAGGGTTAATACTACTTTTTGTGGGGATTTTATTAGAGAGATAAGAACTGTTTATCAAAATTTATTTACATAAAATTATTACATTTGTGCTTATTTGTGTAACAATAGTACTTATATTCAAATTGATGAAGGTATAAAGGTTTCTTTAAAAAAGTCAAGAAATTTTCTCATGTTTTTTGTTTATAGCATTCAGGTTTCCAGACAAATCCACTCCACTTTCAGAGAACTTGAAGCGCAGTAGAAACACTATACTGCAAATATACGCTAAATATATAAAAAAGTTTACGAAATATAAATATCTCTATGAAATAATAGTTAATAGTGTATGCGCGCAGGTCCTGATTACCAAATAGGCACGAGAAGCACGTGCTTCCCTTAGAAAATTTTAAAAGGGCCCGAAATTTAGAAAACAGAGGTCCCCCAAATTCTGTATTGAAATCATTACACTATATTCTTTTCAAATTATTAGCCCACTTTATATATGTATATTAAAAGGGGTTTCATAAAATACCTTTAATAAAAAAATATTTCTTTTTACAATAGACCAGTTTCAACCACATGATCACAATTCCTCAGTTTCATCAACCAACCAAAGTCGTCGATTTATCAAGCAGTATTATCGTCCAATCAATGAAAATCGAAAAAATCCAATAATATACTAGGTTGAGCAAAAAGTTCTGGGAAATTTGTGAAAGTTGCGTTGTTATGCGCAAATTAACAACCAAAGCAACAAGACTATTCGTCATAGTCCACAACTTTCTGACAGATTCCGGTTTGCTGGAAGTACTATGGCGGCTCCTTGGAATCGAAAACCTCTCGACATACTTCTTGAACTTCATTAAAGGATTCAAATCGACGGTCCTTGAAAAAGTGTTGCATTGATCGAAAGAGGCCATAATCGGATGGAGCCCCGTCTGGACTGTAAGCGTGGTGTGGGAGAATTTCGACGCTGTTCAACGCTACAAACTTGTCCTTTGTCCTCTGGACCACATGCGGTTTGGCATTGTCCTACTGAAACAAAACGCGCTTTGGGCGGACCAATCTTAGATACTTCTGCACCAATTTGTTGTAGACGCGATACAACTGCTGGCATTAGAGCTCAGCATTGATGGCACGGCCATCATATACGATACAAATTCTGGTAACTATTTGATTAAAAATTTCCCAGAACTTTTCCCTCAACCTAATAATATTTGTAGTAATCTGAATAATATTTGTAGCATTGGTGAGTTTAAGGTTATGGCAAATTTAGGAAACTCTTCACGAATGAAAGGGAACCCCGAAATGACCCTGTTCTTAACATTTAGCTTCAGAGGTTAATCGGGCCCTGTACGCTCGAGAGATAACAAAACTGTATTTCATAATTTAATTGTCGACTATTTAGACCATTTCAATGTTGAATACTATATTATGATGACCCCCAAAACATATAGTACCGTAATTTCGGGTGTATAGCCCGCGGATCAAACAATCGTGTTTCGACCCAGAAATTTTTAAAAATAAAATGTAACTTTTTAGATCACGGTAAATATTGGTCTTCAAATACTGAATAAAATTTCTGGGTCCAAACTGAAGTGTTTGACCTGAGGACTATACACCGGAAATTGCGGTATTAATATTTTGTTATCTATAACATTTCTAAAAGTGTAACCATTTATTCAAATACAATTAAATAATAATTTAAATTTAAGCGACTGTTATTATTATTCTTTCGGAAGAAAACCTCTATATAAATTCAGTTTAGCAATTGTTTGAGGAAATTTATAACTTATACCGAAATTATGAAATTTATACCTTTTATAATCAATCATAACATAATATTAATATTTCGATATCTATACCATTTCTAAAAGTGTAACCATTTATTCAAATGTAATTAAATAATAATTTAAATTTAAGCAACTGTTGCTATTATTATTATTATTATTTATTATTATTTCGAAAAAAAAAAACCCATCTATATAAATTTAGTTTAGCTATTGTTTGAGGAAATTCAGTAAATTACGCGACATTATTAAATACACTTTATAATAAATCATAACATATAGTACTAATTAGATGTAAATTTCCAACTGGGCGAAAAATGTCCGGACCAGGATTCGAAGCAGGGATCTCCTTGCTGAAGTCGCCAATGCTCTACTGTCCTGGTCCGGACATTTTTCGCCCAGTTGGAAATTTACATCAAATATGATTTATTTGCCAATTACAATAATTGTGTTAAAATTAATCTAGTGTAATTACGTATCCAGCGATTTCTGGAGTTCCATTACCTGAGATTTATTCTATTGAGCTGAACCAGGTTTCAGACCAGATGCTATAATCATTAAGGTTAGCTGGGTGAAAAAGTTCCACCAGATTCGTCCGGGATAGTTCAAATGGTAGAGCACTGGCGGCTTCAGCCAGGAGATCCCTAGTTCGAATCCTGGTCCGGACATTTTTCGCCCATTTGGAAATTTACATCTAATATGATTTATTTACCAATTAGAATAATTGTGTTAAAATTAATCTAATATAGTACTAATATTTCGTTATCTATACCATTTCTAAAAGTGTAACCATTTATTCAAATACAATGAAATAATAATTTATATTTAAGCGACTGTTATTATTATTATTATTATTAATATTATTTCGAAAGAAAACATCTATATAAATTTAATTTAGCAATTGTTTGAGGAAATTCAGTAACTTGCACGCAACATTATTAAATATCCTTTGTAATCAATCATAATATTAATATTTCGTTATCCATATCATTTCTAAAAATGCAACCATTTATTCAAATACAATTAATTAATAATTTAAATTTAAGAGACTGTTTCTATTATTATTATTATTATTTATTTTTTTTTATCTATATAAATTTAGTTTAGCAAATGTTTGAGGAATTTCAGTAAATTACACGGCATTATCAAATACCCTTTATAATCAACCATAAGATACAGTATTAATGTTTCGTTATCTATAACATTTCTAAAAGTGTAACCATTTATTCAAATACAGTTAAATAATAATTTAAATTTAAGGACTCTTATTATCATTATTATTATTTCGAAAGAAAACATCAATATAAATTTAATTTAGCAATTGTTTGGAGAAATTCAGTAAATTACGCGACATTATTAAATACCTTTTATAGACATTCATTTCACTATATAACAGTTTCACTATGCAACAGGTAACACAAACCCTTCCAACATTAGATATACCTCGGGGTATAAAAAGACAAACGATTGCTCTCGTAAGAATTACAACATCTTCATCGACGAAACCAACTTCATAATACCGTGTGTGGCCGCCCTTACTAACCCCTGGTCCGTTATTATGTCCGTACATCTCTTGTACCATACGCATTTTAACCATCTAAAAAAGGCAGCACTGAGTGATGATGTTCGGGTTAAACGCTCTAACCTACAAGGGCACACCAACTATCAGAGGAGGAGGAAAGAAATTTGGGAAATCTAAACTATTGCCTTTTATGTGTCACTCACTGGAGATGAAGGATATTAATCTAATGAAATAGTGTACTTTACTTACTGCAAGTTGATATACAATCATCAATTTCAAACACATAATGAAAACATAAATTATTGTTAATTATCAGTTTTGAACTGATTTCAAATCTCATAGATTCACTATTTCTCAACAGAAGCGCTACTTGCATAAAAAACTTATCATGAGAAATTTTTTTATAAAAATATAAATATACATTTACATATATATGTAAAAATATCAATTTCTATATATTAAAAATAATATATAACCGTAGCAGATGCTTATTTTGAAGATTTGATCAGCATTTGTTCTTGCAGAAGTCACTTTAAATTGCGTAGATACGCAATTTTACACCAGAAGTGCTATTAGCATAAAAGCACTTTGGCAGAGTGGAAATTTTTATCAAAACATAAATTTGACTATGGCTGAAGCTTATTCTGAAACTTATTCTTAAATCTCAGCGAAAGTCGTTTATGGGAAGTGGATTTAAACATCGTAGTTATCCATTGTATTACCAGGGTCACCTGCGCATGAAAACACTTATCACTCGAAAACTTTTATCAAAGCATAAAATCGAACATAGCAGAAGTTTATATTTAAGATTAGAGCGAAATTCATTCGTCGTAAGCAAGTTAAAATTAAGTAGTTGTGCAATATCCCACCAAGGGCGTTACTAATATAGAAAAAAAAATCATATCACGTAAAATTGCTCTTAAAAAAAAAAAAAAAAAAAAAAAAAAACGCTATCACGCCTTAAAAGTTTGATAAGACGCAATTATATACTTGTAAGGGGAGGGAAAGGAAGACGTGCAGGGTGCTCTTGTTTATAGGGTCTGGTGAGGGAATAACACGCGGAAGACAGTCTGCGGAATTCGTCGCTATAAGATAATGGTATATATTTGTTAAATTAAGGAGCGAGATGATTTTTGAGGGTGGTATAGCAATATGCGGGTTCCTATTATGAGGTAACCTTTCTACTCGTTATAATTTAAATCAGACTTCTGTGACATGTTCCGTTGTCATGTGAAGCTAGTGATGGGCGATTCTGGAAAATTCGGGAATCGATTAAAATCGACATTGCATAAAACAGAATCGATCACAATAAGGATCGATTCCCAAATTCTAGAATCGATACTTGAATCGATATTTCGATATTCAATGATTCACACAGATAAGCTCAAAAATATTAATTTCAAAACTTAGGGAATCAGCAGAGCCAACCGACCGCCTCATATACTTCCCATTTAGGGAGGGGGGGGGGGGGGGTAGACAATGTCAGAGAGCCAGTCGTATGCTATTACAGACCTTTGAGTCGGATAATAAAGTTTTTTAACTTTTAAAATTATTAGTTTTAAGATGTAATTTTAATAATATTGTAATTTATATTTTATTTAAACTTATTTTTTAAAGAAGATCTCGGTCAGATTAAAAAATAAAAAAATGAATTAATGATTTTTTATCATTAGGAAGTAATGATTTCATTCGGAACAGAGGTACTTTCTATTCTAAGTTCTAAATATTGACTTAAGTTTCATGTTATATCAATATAACTGTATATTTGTGTCTATGTATTTTATTGCTTAAAAATTTATTATTTTTCGAAGTTCTATATCTATAAGATTTGTTGTACACACGTATATTGCTTGGAAATCTGTAACATTAGAGCTAGTAATATTAGAAGAAATTCGAAAAAAATATTTCTCAGTGTTTTAAGAATACATTATCTCGAATTCCTTTACTTTTCCGGAATATTTATTTATCCAATATTCGCCGGATGTTTTTCGTATAATATTTTCTTCTAATCCATTTGAAATTAGTGATTCTGTAAAGGCTTTTATTTATATTTGGTTTTATAATGTTCCTATATACAAACTTGATACTTAATTGCAACATCCTTTCTCTTGTATACATATATAGGAATAAGAAAACAGTACAAAATTTTCGTGTAGCAATTTGTTTAAATTGTTAAATATATTATTTGAAAAAATAAGTTTTAAAGCATTTTAGCACGTATTTATATACCTATAAACTTGAAAAACATTAATAACACACAGGGGATCCTTTAGTGTCGGAAAGCTCCTAAATTTCATAAAATTCAAAGTATCATAAATCAGTAAGTTTGGTTGTAAACGACTGGAATTTTTAAAGTACAACTTACACAAACACTTTGACAAACTTGTGAAATACCACTTAACTAACGGGAACCATGAGTAACGTGGCTTTAAACCAAGAATGATAAGTTTAAACTGGAAAAGTGCCGGAATTTGTTATTATTGTTCATAAATAATGCTCACTAAGAGTTACAGATATGATATCAGATATGATTTAGTTGGCAAGCAAATGACTCGGGAAGAATGTCAAAAAGGTGCCATTGAAATCGGACCATAATTAAGAAAATTGAAATGGGGGGGGGGGGGGGCGGCGTAAGGTGGAAATGTGATTGGTGACGAACTGGAAAAGTACAGCTTTAAACTAGTAACCCAAATGACTTGGCTCCTAATTTAAAAATATAACAATTTAACTTAAAAAGAAAAAGACTCTTATGCGAAATTTGACTACAGTTCTGCCTTTAAACTAGTAAAACCGAAAGAATATATATATATATATATATAACCATTAATATATAACCATTAATTAAACATTACTGACCACCATTAATAATTGCGATAGTATGAATGAATTTACAAAAATACAGTGTCCCCAAACTCTCTGAATGGATACCAAAAACATAATAAACCAGCTACTATGTATGAAATAAAGTCCCTTGTAATATATAACAAGAATTAATAATAAAGAAAAAAAAAGAATATGGATTTTGATAAAAATAATTGAAAAGCCTACATATTGAATTACGTTTTCAAGTGTACAGAATTCAATTATATAAGCAAAATCAGTCGTTTTCTGTGAGAAAAAAAAGCTAAAAGCTGAAATTTTTTTTCTCCTGTACTCTAACGACCAAATATAACCAAAAGAATAGTTTCAATCTGAAAACTGAATAAAATTAAATGCTATGAAATGGAAAAAGCAATACAACCTTTTAAATAATTAATATATAGCATGGAAAAATAGTAATATTACACAAAATACCTAATAAAATCCCAGTTATTTTATCCAAATACACACCAGCATGTGGTATCCAAAAGCTAGATAAGTTTAAGGTTATTTTTGCAATTAAGTTAACACAGATTTTAAAACTTAATGTATACAGTTAATCTATTTTGAAATACCGTGATAAATGCAATTAAAATAATATAAATAGAAAATAATTACACAATAAATAAATATCCTCTTAACACTTAAAAAAAAAAAATTATTATTTTTTTTTTTTTTAAATTTCTTAACTAAAGTAAAAAATACCAAAACTATAAGTTTACAAAATCACAAATAGCGAACATTAAGCTCCACTGTGTTAAAAATTTATATTATTACTCTATTCGAAGCATCGGACAGAATCCAATTTAAATTTTAGTGCTGCTATCTATGGTATTAACTTGAAACTGATATGAACAAAATGTCATAAAGATTATGCAATTATAAGTTATTTCATTCATAATATACCAACTGCTATATCCCAACAAAGCCTAATATAAAAATACCATATTATATTTCATTATTCATATAAATATTAAATAAATACAAATGTTAATAGAATGATTACAATATATTCTACTACCATACCCAATCAATCTATACGGAAAATTTAAATCATTTCAAAACAATAATAATATAATATAGCAATATGCTATAAAACTAAATAATTTATATATAAAAAATTATATGTAATAAAATTATAAACTATAAGAAATACTTTAAAAAATATATATATACACTATATGGCCAAAGGTGACCGGCCACTTGCGATTTTAGACGTTTTGTTAAATAACTAGAAAAAATACATGAGGAATTAACCTGAAACTCTAGGTGTGTAAACAGTATAGTATAGGTCATACATTTCCGCGAAGATTTTTTCCCGGAACCCCATAGGGGACTTTCAACAAATTGAAAAACAACGAATATCGTTTGGATAACCTTGTAAAAACTAATGTAGCAAAAGCATTCGAACTGAAGATTATGATTAAGTGGCTCATTGTAATAAATTATGTTCATTTTTATGAGGATATCATGTAAACTCGTAGAGAAATTAAGGTTTTTATAAAAAAAAGTCCCGAATTTCGAGAAGTTTTTTGCTTATAATTTGCAGAGTTCTTAATATAAAAAAAGTTCTTTTCAGAAAATATGACAAACGACCTTGTATACAATACCCTGCAATCCGAATTAAAAAATAATAAAAACTGGATGAAAAATGAGCAGGTTTACTAAAAAATATTTCACTGCGCATGCGTGAATGCAATCAAAATATAATGTGCATAATGTATTAGCTAAGTATATAGAGCAACTTTTGTGAAAGTCTCAAAATCATAGCTTGAAAATTCTGAAAATTATCGTCGATAGAATAAGCTCGAAATCCGTTGTTCCCAAAAGAAAGCAAAAAAGCAATCCAAATGTAGTAGTACGTGCAATATTGTTTACGCTATCTTGGCACTAATCAACAGATATTTGATACAACCCCTCAACTTTTTGCTTCCTTTTGAAAACAACGGATTTCTTATTCTATGGACGATAATTTTCAGAATATTCAAGCGATGATTTTGAGACTTTCACAAACGTTGCTCTATATACTTAGTTAATACATTATGCACATTATATTTTGATTGCTTTCGCGCACGCGCAGTGAAACATTTTTTAGTAAACCTGCTCATTTTTTATTCAATTTTTATTGTTTTTTAATTCTGATTCCAGGGTATTGTGTACAATATTGTTTGTCATATTTTACGAAAAGAACTTTTTTTATATTAAGAACTCTGCAAATTATAAGCAAAAAACTTGGCGAAATTTGGGACTGTTTTTATGAAAATCTTAATTTCTCTACAAGTATACATGCTATCCTCATAAAAATGAACGCAGTTTATTACAATAAGCCACTTAATCAAAATCTCCAGTTTGAAGCTTTTGCTACATTACATTTTACAAGGTTATCCAAAAGATTTTCGTTCCTTTTTCAATTTGTTGACTGTCCCCTATGGGGTTTCGGAAAAAAATCTTCGCGGAAATATATGACCTATACTATACTGTTTACATACCTGGAGTTTCAGGTTAATTCCTCATGTATTTTTCTAGATATTTAACAAAACGTCTAAAATCGCAAATGACCGGTCACCTTTAGCCATGTAGTGTAATATAGATATTGCTTTGAAATTACAGTAAAAAATATCGATGCAAAAATTGGAGCACGGTTGACCCCTACCAAAAAGAAGGAAGGGTAGGGACAGAAAATAAAAGATCACATTAAAAGCTTTCCAATGATATGTTACACGATATGATTTGAAAGAAACAAAAAATATGCAACCCCTCCGAGGGGGCAAGCAAGCACGAAAAGGTCGCAGGGGGCGGACCTCAAATGTATCTTTGATTAAAGTTTCAAAATGTAGCCTTATAATAAAATAGAACAAGAATTGGACACTTTAAAAATTGCATGCATATTTTGAACGGCCCTGTAAATTAAGATTGGTGAGGAAGCCGGGGGGGGGGGGATTAGAAGGGACAAACTTTAAGAATACAACATAAAATAGTAACCCGAATAACTAGGCTTCTAAACTAAAGTATAATGATTTAACCTAGTGGTTAAGTAGGCCTGGTAGTTCTACCCTAGTAACATTGGAATGTCCTTCCCGAAAGTTTTGGGATTTTATGCTTTTTAATAGACAAATGTGCATCTCCCCCCCTTTACGAATCTCTAAAATATATCCTCCCTAGCCCCATCCCGGCCGGAGTCGGAGAAATCCCTTTCACCATTCAACGCTGAACCTAGAAAGAAAAACAAGTAAGAAAAATCATGCGTACAGCATAGATTATGAAACACTTTCCAACACTCCCTGAAAGCTTTAACGAAACTTCGTTACTTAGGGAAATAAGGTAAATAAGATAACTACGTAAACCTTTAAAAATCTGATTTCCGTAGTTACCACCCACAGCCAAATATGTACTCCAATTCTTTTGAACAGCCCTGTATTCGATCGGTATGTTGATATATATACTATATAATGGGAAAATTTAGTTTAGCAAGAAAATGCATAACAGGTTGAAATTCATCTTTCAGCAATTTATACTAATAGATGGAAACATGCTTGAATACTTTTGTACAGCCCTGTAGTTTACCTAGTACCCTTATTACATACTAACTAGTACCCTTATTACTATTTAGCTAAAATTTAATTCAAACTAAAACACGCTTAAAACTACTGAAATTACATTTCCAGAAATTATCACCCATAGACGGCCATGTATCCAACTCTTTGCGTGGCCCTGTACTGTATATCATTTTATCTATATTCTACAAATATTTCTTAGTACACTAAATTCAGTTTAGCGTAAAAATGCATAACTCCTTTAAAACCAACCTTTAAGCAATTTATGCTCATACTCAGTAATCTTTACGAATTCATTTCTGTAGCTCTGTATATGAACTATAGCATTTATACGCACTTTATAGTATGCATAAATATAGTGAACAAGTAGGTAAGTGTGATCCCAGATCGCACAGAGGGTTTCGTTTAATATTCCTTTGAAAACACTTTATCCTTTTGAAAAATCTGTTAGTTCCCCATTTCGCAACCAGGGATGCACTCTATTCTAAACAAACCTTTATCCGAACGAAACTCCGTTTTATATACTATCCGTAGATATATTAGTCGAGGGGATTGGGCCGATAGCACCCGAGATAAGTAGGCGCTTCTGGTGGTAAAAAGTGGAACTAAAATATGTAAGGCTATGGTGCATAATATGAAAGAATGGTCAAAGGGGTGTCGGCAAAAGTTGGAAAAGTGCTCCCCGGGTGAAAAGGGCGGAGGTTAGAAAAATTGCTTAAAATACCCAAGTTAGAGCCCGGAGGAGTAAATAATATTAGACTTTTTGAAATTTTTATGATTTGCCGTGTGGTCTGAGATATTCAGCTATACGTATGCAAAAATTCATGTCTCCAATTTAATTTGGGGCTTTCTTAGAAAGAATTGCTTAAAATACATATGTGGTAGCTCAAAGGGTTAAACGCAAGACTTTTTCAAGATTTTATGATTTGTCGCCTGGCCTCAGGTGTTCTGCTATAAGTATGCAAAATTTCAAATTACCAATTTAATAAGGCGCTCAGTGAGAAAGAATTGCTTAAAATACGCATGTGGGAGCCCAAACGGTTAAATGTACGACTTTTTCAAAATTTTATGATTTGTCGTATGATATGTGGTGTTCAGCCATAAGTATGCAAAATTTCACACCTCCAACCAGAATAGGGGCTCACTTAGAAAGAATTGTTTAAAATACACATGTGGGAGCTCAAAGGGTTAAATGTAGAGCTTTTTCAAAATTTTATGGTTTGGCATTTGATGCGAGGTTTTCATCTATAAGTATGTAAAATTTCATGCTTCCAACCTAAATAGGGGCTCACTCAGAAAGAATTGTTTAAAATACACATGTGGGAGCCCAAAGGGTTAAATGTACGACTTTTTCAAAAATTTTATGATTTGTCGTATGATGTGTGGTGTCCAGCTATAAGTATGCAAAATTTCAAGTCTCCAACATGTATAGTTTCTGAGAACGGGCTCTGTGACAGACGGACAGACAGACAGAGGAGCGAGACGAATAGGGTTTCGTCAGATGAACGAAACACTAAAGAAACGCATATCATAATTAAAAATGCATTTCGAGCAGTCATTACTAATATACAGTAATTCAGATACAATATAGCAACTGAAATCTTTTCAAATACACCGCAAACGATTTCCCCTATACCATTATGAGCGGAATTCTTTTGTGTGGCCCTGTAAATGAACAATAACTATTCTTTACACCGCATATTCAACAGAATGCATATTTTAGTGGACTTTATAAATGAATATCAATTTTACTATGCTTGAAAGAGTGTAACACCATTAAAAATCATTTGAAACGATTTTTTCCCATTGGCCGTAATGTAACGGAAAACTTTTGACTATCCCTGTAAATGAACTAAACATGCTACAATCTTCATTTTAAATAGGGAACGTGCTATGGTAGAGGTCACTAACATTCAAAAATTTCAGAACGATCCGAGCATATTTACGAGAGTTAGAGCGTGGACAGACGGCCAGACAAACCGAAGTCATAAACACTTTTCAACTGTGTTTAAAAGTGTTAAAAAGACTCTTATACAAAATTTTACAACAATTCTGCCACTAAACCAGTAAAATAGGAAGAATCAATTCAACCCGAATCGTGGATGACCGCGATGCGATTTGAATTGAAGTAAATAAAAAAATAACGATTCTACCCGCTTCTAAAGATCGACATCAAATCTGTCCTAATCGGTTCGCCATTTATGATCCTACGTTACGGGTAGAATCTAATCGTTCATTTTTTCTTGCTTTCTTGTGCCTTTAGAAAAAGAAAGTGTTAAATTTGTGAAAATTTTTGACTTCCGGATTTCGAAGGGTTTATAGTTTTAGAAGGTCTAGTCTGGAATACTATTTGACTATTTTTATAAATTGTCTGTCTGTCAGTCTGTCTATTTGTTTATCTCTAAAAAAAAATTGTGGTTGGCCTATTTCAAGAACTAATGCATGGAATCTGTTGAAACTTTAGATTCAGTTAGACCTTCATATAAATTGGTTCTGATTACTTTTTGGTGAAAATCGCCAAGCAGGTGGCGCTGCTATTCTGCATTTTTCATGATTTCCGCAAGATAGCTATCTCAAGAACTAATTCACGAATTTTCACCAAATTTCAGATTCAGCTTGACGTTGACATAAGTTGTTGACGATTAGGTTTTGATGTAAATCTACCGGCAGGTGGCGCGGCTATGCTGCATTTTTCCCGATTTTCGCAATAGCTTTATCTCAAGAACTAAAGCACGTATTTCCATCCAACTTCGCATTCAGTTAGACGTTGGAATAATTGTTGCTCTTTAGGTTTTGGTGCTAATCGCCCAATAGGGGGCGTTGCTATGCTGATTTTATCAGCAGTGTTGAATGCAGACAATTGTCTCCGGGAGGGATTTCTGCAGATCCAGGGACGGACAGTTCAGAGGGGGACGGGATTGGACTTTTGTACATTAAGCATATAATCTCAAACCTTCTATTAGTCCAGGCAATAGGGAATTTTACTTAGCAAAATTAATGGTAGTACTGGAAATCTGCTTTCTGGATGTTTTTTGGGTCGCTGAATCCGAATTTGTAACTTCCCACCAAAATTTCCCCCGGCAACCTCCCAAATTTTGGTAAAAAGCCCCCCAAAAAAGGTTTTATTAAAAAAATCAATTTTTTTATTTTTTTAGAGAAAAAGTATCTGGAAATTCAGAAAGTAGACAAAATTTCCAACAAATTAGATATATGACATTATGACTTAGGATGAAGAAGAAGGGGGATCTGCCTCGGAACATGTGCGCGGTCCTGCGTAAACTAAGTTGCGCAATTCCACTTAACCACTCACACGTTTACATTCGCCCTCCCATCTCCCCTCCGAACTTTCTCTATAAGGTTTACTTTAAGATTTTTGGGTCGCTGAATCCGAATTTTTAACTTTCCTCCAAAAATCCCCCCCCCCCCCCCCGAAACCCCTCAAAATAGTTGTTTTTAACTTAAATTTCTTATTGTAATAAGGGGAAAAGCATTACGAAATTCAGAAACTAGACAAAATTTGCAACAAATAGGATATATGACATTATGAATTAGGATGAACGGGGAGGGTGAGAGCTGCCTCGGAACATGCACTGCAGCGCTACGTGCACTAAATGATGAAGTCCAGGCAATAGGGGATTTTATCTGGCAAAATTAATGGTAGTACTGGAAATCGGCTTTCTAGATGTTTTTTGGGTCGCTGAATCCGAATTTGTAACTTCGCACCAAAATTTCACCCAGCAACCCCCCAAAAAATTGATTTTTTGAAAAAAATTGGTTTTTGAGAAAAGCGCGCGGGGAATGTTCCGAGGCAGCCCCCTCTCTCCCCGTTTATCCTACGTCATAATGTCATATATCCTATTTGTTGCAAATTTTGTCTAGTTTCTGAATTTTGCAATGCTTTTCTCTAAAACAGTAAGAAATTTAAGTTAAAAATAACTATTTGGGAGGGTTTTCGGGAGGGGGTGGGGAATTTTGGGGGTAAGTTAAAAATTCGGATTCAGCGACCCAAAAAACTTAAAGTAAACCTTATAGAGAAAGTTCGGAGGAAAGATGGGAGGGCTAATGTAAACGTGTGAGTGGTTAAGCGGAATTGCGCAACTTAGTCCACACAGCACTACGGCGCATGTTCCGAGGCAGATCCCCCCTTCCCCTTCATCCTAAGTCATAATATCATGTATTTAATTTGTTGCAAATTTTGTCTACTTTCTGAATTTCTAACTACTTTTCCCCTAAAACAACAAAAAAATCGATTTTTTTAATAAAAACCTTTTTTGGGGGCTTTTTACCAAAAGTGGGGGGAGTTGCCGGGGGAAATTTTGGTGGGAAGTTACAAATTCGGATTCAGTGACCCAAAAAAATCTAGAAAGCCGATTTCCAGTACTACCATTAATTTTGCTAGGTAGAGTCCCTATGCGGTCTCTATTGCCTGGACTATATAGGGACATTTGAATGTTGCGTGATGGATGACCCCCCCCCCCCTCGTGCCATCCACTGAATTCAACACGTCTTTCAGTATTTAAACGATTTCAGATATCATATCTCAAGAACTAATGAACGGAATTTCATCAAACTTAATATTCTCTTAGACATTGCCATAAGTTGTTCATCATTAGGTTTTTGTTTAAATGATATAGCAGGTTGTGCTGCCATGCTACTTTTTTCAGCAGTGTTGAATTCAGACATTTTTCTCCGGAAGGGATTTCTATGGTTCTGGAAAGGGACATTTTAGGGTTACGGGGGTGGAGGGGATTGGACTTTTTTCCATTAAGCTTAAAATCTCAAATCTTCCTAGGGGACATTTCAATATTCTGTTAAGGGGAAGAGGGTTGTCCAGCCGTAGCAGCCCCTGAATTCAACACTGTTTACACGATGTTAGCGATGATATCTCAAGAAGTAATGAACGGAATTTCATCAAACTTAATATTTTGTTAGTCATTGACATAAGTTGTTCCTGAGTTTTTTTGTGTTAATCATGTAACAGGCTGCGCTGCTATACTGCTTTTTTTCATGATATTCGTGATAGTCATATCTCAAAACTAATGCACGGAATTTAATCAAACTTCATATTCTGTTACACCTTATAAATAGATCCTTATTAGTCTTGGGTGTATAGTGCCCAACAGGAGTCGCTTTTATGCCCTTTGAATTGGAATTTTCCGTTGCGGACATCTAAGAGGGTGTGGGCCGAAATTCAATGATTTGTTAGGAAAATGCAATGCTTATATTTTCTTTTAAAATGCACATACTTCAACGAACCTATACTTTTTGAATCCTCATGATGGGCACAGGTTATCATTGAACTTTGACACTGTGATAGCGAATTTTAACATGTATGAGAGTTTTAACATGTATGAGAAAGAAAAATGTTTTCGGATTGGCATATCCAACTACTTTACCTTCAATTTTTGAAGGAACATGAAAATGATTTTACCTTTAGAGATATCGATTAAGAAATTTATAGTATCGATTAAATCGAGTTGGCCATAGTATCGATTAAATTGAGTTGGCCATAGTATCGATTAAATCGATTAAAAAAATCGAAATCGCCCACCACTATGTGAAGCAGTAAAATTGAACAGATGGATTAGAGAAATTCTTCTTTGTCATACCCTTTAACCTATGGTCAATAAAATAGGCACAGACGGGATTAGGGATAACACTGGTAATCCTGGAAAGGTATCTGTTACAGCTGTTATTTTGAGGATAAGTAGCCAGAATCCGGCGTTACTTTAATATTTAAATTAGATATTTTACGTCAGAGGGCGGAGAAAGGTTTCGCTGAATGGTGCAAGAGACGACTTATGATTTGATGCGGGTTTGATGATTAGAATACCATCACCACCCCCTTTTTTTTAAAAGGTCTTGAAACATAAGAAAATAAGAGTAAGAGAGAGAAGAAACCTAGAGTTCGGTGTGTTAGTACTTTTTGAAAGTTTGTCAATTCCCCCGTTCGAGGTTCGAGCTCAACCCTAAGATGCGAATCAAAAAGAGCAGCTGTATGGGTCGAATATTTTTTATCACGGACAGCCTGCTGAACATACAACTTATGATTAAGAGTCTATAGCTATGTATGAAGTTCCTACTGCTTTGAAGGAAAATCTGCCGAAATCTTTAGAAAGTGTCTCGTGAGTCGAAGCTGAGTACGATATGCTGATAGATAATGGGATGACTAGAAAAGATGAGAATCACCCGAGGGTCTTGGCAGACGATGATTTGTTAAAGCCAAAATCCTAAATCGGAGGAAAGCGCCGGAATTTGCGTAACCTAAGGAGTTTAATAGAATGCAGAAGGTGGATAACTGTGATGTGAATTCAAACGGCCCGTACGCGGAAAGAGTTCATCGATAGTTCTGTGGAATGAGTGTGTTGCACAAGAAATCCGGCAAAGCCGAAATACATAGTGCTGTAACCGGATGCAAGAATTCCGAAATCGAAGATGATAATAGTAAATCTGTAGGTGGCCAAAATTTGTATTCCGGGGTCTAGATACAAGAGAGTTCGAGGTGTTAACGAAAAAAGTGAAATTAAAAGAGACTTTTGTGAACGTAAGAGACTTGTTAACAGTGTTTTAAAAGTACTGACGTTTCCCATTGTGTAGAATGTGGATTACTCAGCAGGTATCTTGGAGAGATTGTTTGGTGAATTTAAATTAAATGTACTATTTATATGGTAAATACAATTAAATAGTTTGTCAAAAGTGTAAACTTATAATAATATTAATGATTAGTTTACTTTCGAAGGATAAAATCTTTTAGGGGATCTACTTGTCTTAATTGTCTGAGCAAAGCGAAGGCTAATACTCAGCGATATCTGGGAGCACGGCAGTGCGTCCGCCAAGTTCGCACAAGCCGTAAGCTACCTTTTCCTGAACCATTTTGGCATACTTTTCACCCCTTCATAACGTTGTTTTAGGGAGAGATATAGAAATTTTTCTTTTATACACATGTTCGTATGATCAAACTGAACTAAGGTTCCATAATTTCATGTTTCTATATTTAGTAGTTTTCGAAATATTAAATTCCGAAAAATTGCTTTTTTGTCACTGACTCACTTCGCATCATCAAATAACTAATGTACTTCTAAAAGTCGTAGAATCTTGAAATTTCACAAGCAAGTCGGGTTTGTAACACAATTATCCAGAAAAATCTGAAAACACAGAATTTCCGCCTCTAAACCCTTCAAACAGGGGGTGTTGATTTGGCCGTAAACAGTTCCTTAACACATTGTTGGTCGCCAAAACTCGATTACAGAGTTTTGAAGGGAGTCACGTGATTTCAAGCAGAATAACATTTTATGTATATGCTTTTCCAAAGATGTTTGTTAAATAGAAAAAATGAATATACCTAAAAATTTTAATCAGTATAGGTTATGAGATATTTACGATATTAAAACAACTAGAGGATCGTACCCGGGCTTCCCGGGTTAAAGAATATGGGTGAACACATTATTTTTAATTGAAAACTAACATATTTTTTTTTCATGCAATATATTTTTTTTAGATGGTCCACTTACATTAAAAACGCATTTTTCATATGGAAAATACGAATTATACAATCAAATAAATTTTTTAAAAATTTATCAAAATCGATATTTTTTGATTAGCCGCATGCTAAGAGTTACTTGACCAAGATTTTGCTACTTACGGCATCCTTTTATTTTCTGATATTTTCAGAGCTTATACATGTCTGTTGAATTTGTGTTTTATTTTTTATTATTTTGTTTGTTTATTCATAGGGAAGTCTTTTTAATTAATATTAGCCGTAAGAAAGTGATGAACTCTTTATTTTGTTTTAAGGGCAAACGGATTAATCTTTCGTAATCGAGCTCCGCGCGATATAGATTATTTTAAAAAATATTTCACGCTTTAAAATTGTTTTTAAAACCATAGCCAATCAGTAAACCGAGATGAACTTTGCAAACAAATTCCATTTCAAAAAAAAAAAAAAAAAAAAAAAAAAAAAAAAAAAAAAAAAAAAAAAAAAATCCTATTTGGTGGTTTAAAAATTTAAATTCTAAGATTACAAATATGTTAGATTTGTGTTTTTTTTTTAATTATTCGTTTATTTGTTTATAAAAGAAGTATTAATTTCGCTAATTTGTCTTTTACAAATATGTTAGGTTGGTGGGTTTTTTTAATATTATTCTTTTATTTGTTTATAAAGGAAGTATTAATTTCGTTATGCAAAAATAGTCAGAAACAAATGCTGAAAAATGTTTGTTGCTTTATGTGCAAAATGTTTATTATTATTATGTATTGAAACCGTCACGTGATAAGATAAACTATTATGTTATTTTGATAAAATTATAGTAGAATGTCCTAAGGAATAGCATTTTATTATTCTAGAGAATTTTGGACATCTTCAGGAACATGATATTATTTTAAACCACGAATTATTTGGTTGCTTGTCTAACTCAGCGAAGCAAATCCATCCAGGCGAGAATCATCAATTTCTGTAATATAGATCGCTATTATTTGCATGTCACCTCTTTTTTATA
This sequence comes from Maratus speciosus, assembly GCA_963932465.1. Classification (NCBI taxonomy): domain Eukaryota; kingdom Metazoa; phylum Arthropoda; class Arachnida; order Araneae; family Salticidae; genus Maratus; species Maratus speciosus. The sequence continues at coordinate 607,956,790 of OZ010789.1, read as the reverse complement.
GAGACACTCTAAATTTTTGTAAAATATTGCGTTTTATCAGCGAGTGATTTCGATTACATTATTCTCAAAAGTGAAGCATTTTCCCCTGTGAAGAATTTCAAAGCAGCTGGGCTGTAAAAATGACGCACTTCTAAAAAACATAATTCAGGTTTAAAAATTAAAATACACGCTTTTTTATAAAATGACGTCATTTACATCCGCCAAAGCAATCCACTTTTACAATACAGTCTTAAACTTCGTATATAGAAAAGTATGCATATGACGTCATTATCACGGAATAACAGACAATATTCTTGACATAGCCCATATTTTAATTTCAATTTTTGTTACAGGTTTTATGAGAAAATGGCAACAAAAAGATACAGTAGCTCATATTTTCGACTATTTTCCGTTTACTTTCAATGAAATTCAATAGAAATGGGGTACATTGGTTGCCACGATAAGAAAAATTGTATTAAAAACTACAAAAAAATTAATATCTCTAAAATAAATTGAGATACAGCTTTCAAACAAATTGCATTTAAAAGAGCATTTTTTTCCTTATACGACGGTGCAAAAATTAAAAATGTGCGATGTTCAGAAGTTTAAAAATTTGCAGTAGAGAAAATTGCAAAACCGAAATTTTATTTCAAATTTCAAAGTGTTGCCATTCACAAAATGACGTATGCGTTACGCACAGATATGTTTGTCCTTTATAATATAGATAAAACATTTAACAAAATATAACCGCAATTCGGTACGTTTGCGATGTAGTAGCCTTGGCGAAATAGAGAAAATAGCCTTGACGAGAAAATAAATTTGATAATAACATATTTTCTGGCAACCTATTTGCGGTGTCATATACACAAGCAATTTTTTCCATATGTATACAATTTATTTAATCTAAGGAACCCGTTTATTTATTTTTATATACCAACATAAATAATTTGTATATAAAAAACAATATTTTATACATGTATAAATAAAATGTTTATATGTATATAAATATATGTGTAAATAGCATAAAAGTTTATCAGATTTGTTTTCGTAGTTGTTTATATCATTTGGCAACATATCTCAGTTTCTGAAGTCCGAATTGCGCCAAGATTTTTTTTAAATGCCAAGTTCCCTATAGTGGAAAAATATCCTAATTCCATATGAAAGTTTAAAAATCTCCTTTTAATTAAATGAAATGTGTAACTAATAAACTGTCTTTAACGATGTGCGACAGATGCGGCGTCCGAAGTCCGCTGCTAATGTTATTATATTGTATTATTAGCCTACTTACTGTTAATTTATTGTTAATTTTAAACCTGTAAAAGAAAGATTATAGTTATAGATAAGATATGTTGGTCGCCAAAACCGGATTACAGAAAATTAGCCTGAGTTATAAAGGAGTTACATGATTTCAAGCTGAATGAATTTTTATATGCTTTTACAAAAATCTTAATAAGGCAAATCTTTCAGTTTATCTGTCCATCTTACTATCTTTTACATCCTTAAAACAAATTTTATTAAAGACCGGGAGGCGTCTGCACAGATCATCACCACATCGAGTTGACGGCTGAAATTTTAGGATTAGTTAAAAATCGATTAGCGTATTAAAATGTAACTCGCCTGCCAAGCCATATCTTTGTGGGAACCATCTACAGACCCGATTTTACCAGTTAATTGGTGGATTTTCCATTGTGTTTTCCTGCACCCATTCCTCCATGTTTCCATACTTTTGGATGCAGGAAAATACAATAGTAAAACTATCAGTCAACCACTAAAATTAGGTCTTCCGGTGGTTTCTACCAAGATATGACTTAAAAGGCCAGTTGCATTTTAATATGCTAATCTAGTTTTAACTAATCCTAAAATTTCAGGTGTAAACTCGATGAGGTGATGCTGTGTGCAGACGCCTCCCGGTCTGTTATAAATGTCGAATCAATCTCAATAGCACTCTGATTAATCTGGCCGTACTATTATGGAACCCTAATAATACTATGGAACACTAACTATAGTAAATATCCGTACTATTTATGGAACACTATTCCGTTAAGTGCGCTTTAGTGATGTTATGAACTTTATGCATATGCATCATACATATAATACATATGCATATAATACGTAATACATTTGCATCATACATATTATAAGTATGTGTATAATACATAATACATATGCATCATTATGATGTCAGAATAAAGAAAACATTTTTGTCGTCAAATTTGAGAATTGACATGATATATTACCAAGTTTGGCGACACTTCGCTAAATGTCGCCAAGCTTTTCGAGTATTTGACACTAGTGGCTATTTTTCAATGAGTTAATTATTAATACGAGCCATCTATTTATATTTTTCCGCATATCATCTAAATAGTTATATTGTACAACGTACGAATATTTCCAAAGTGCCAATAGTTTCGTCACTGCACAAAACCTTTGCTATTGTTATTATATTGTACTGTTATTACACTTACTGTGACTATGTTGTTAATCTTTACTCTTCTAAAACTTCTGTATTATATAAAGAGAATTTACGGCAGCTATTAAAGCACCGAAACTGCCAGTTCTCCTTATGATTATTATAAGCGGTCGCCCCTCCGTGTGGTTCGGAACCGATCCCTTGAGTGGGAGAGGAGACCCGAAGCCCGGCCGAGTTCGTTGTGTACGAATGCGAGGGTGCCGGATGGGGACGAAGCGCTACCTCCTCGAGAGACTTGCGGTCGACAGGCCAAGAGTCCGGGGGCCACGGGTAGCGGAGCGTTGTGCATGGGGCGTTTTGCAAGATGTACGTACCCCCGGCGCCTAGGTTCTCTGGGTAACGCCGGATAGCGACGTTCCATAGCCTGATCCTAGTGCCGGTCTTAGGGCCGGACGGTGTCGCTGGGCAAAGGGTGGCCAAAGCGATAGGACCCCATCAACCAATTGACTAAGAGGGAGCCTGAGGTGAGAAAGCGGGCTTTGTAGTGGAAAGTCCTTGGTGACTAGCTAGTGACGACGGGGCTCGCGGGAACGCCATGCAGGGACTCCCGGAGCAACCGAAGAGCGAGGGTTTCGGACAGCGCCCGAGTTACTTTTTGACTCGGGTGGCTCATCCCGCCAAGGACCGCAGCTGAAGCAGTTGTGAGCCGACCCTAAGGTGGGTAGGATTTGCATTGCCCCCGTTGAACAGGGAGCGGTCGCGTGGGGAAGCCAGTATGGGTCTGGTTGCTCCACGTCGTGCCGTTCCCCTTAGGAGGGGGTCGGCCGGCAGGTCCACCATCGAACACTATTCCCGCAGGGAACCGGGCCGGAGGCTCGCCGGTAACGTGGCGGCGCTTCGAGCCTCGGGGGAACTCTTGGTCCGACCTAGGTCCTGCGTGCCTATGCGCTACTGGAGTTTGCCTCGCCCAGTGGCGAGGACCTATAGCTGTCTGCACCTAACTTTCGAACACAACTAACGGTAGCGGTCGATCACTGCACGGGGTCAGGGGCATTCGTTCCTGGGTACCCTCGATGACCTTGAGGTAAGGTAGTGGTGGGCGGGCTTCTGCCGGCCTCCGTTGGCTTCTCCGTCTTTGGGTGGAGTCGAGTCGTTGGGGGCGGTCGGGACTCCATTCCATCCAACCCCCTAGTGAGGCGGAGTCTATTCCGTCTAGGTGGAGCTTTCCGAGCCCGCCTGGGGTCGCTAACGGCACCTAGTCTGGGCTCTCTGATTCCCGGCGTGATCCGCGAGGGGTTCCGTCGGTTTAGTCGGGGAGCCCGATCGAAAAGCCCGGAGCTGGGTCGCTTTATGGCCGGAGGGACTTTCCCCGTCCTCCCGGGTCTTCGAGCTAGGGGCCTTTAAATAACTTTCTTATCGGCTGACCCGCATAAATGTCTTTGCCGGATAATGGTGTTTGATCTTGTGGGCCTTCCGTAAAGCAACTCCGGTTCGGGAAGCCTCGGTTCAGTATCGTGGGCCCAGCGTCTTTATAGGCGTCTGGTTCCTTCGAGCTTGTGGGGGTCTACCTGATCGGGTAACCAAGTGTAGGGATCACTTGGTTTTTCTAGCTGGGTGGTGAGGACTGTCGCATGCGGCCATTCCTCTCTTCTTGGGAATTACCGTCGTTGCGTGCGCTGGGCAGCGCGGCGGCTTGGCCGGAGTTTGTGTGGGGTTCCGCTCTGTCGGGGCTTGTCTGGCGGCGATCTTCGGGAGGCTCCGCGGGGCTTGTCTTGCGGGTGGTTCCCTGCGTGGACAAATGGGCTTGAAAGAGCCTGGGACCGGAAGATGGTCCCCCTTTTGGGGGGCGCCCACCGTCTTATGATTATTATAATTCTATAATATGTAACCTGTTAATCGATATGTACGTTAGAATGAATCTTCCATAATCCGGTTCCTCGCATTTTAGTTTTCAGGGTTCGAATAAAATTAGCTAAAATCTTAAAACCATGGTACATTATTGGCTAATTCTTCAACACGATCAAATGAGAAGAATGATAGATTTTCAAATGGATCATGGCAGTGAGCCCGCAGACCTTCTATTCTTCCGTAATCGAGTCTATTGAAAAGGTTAACGTCAAACAAAAAGATATTAGCATCGATATGGTTTAATGTAAATGCAGATATTGTCAAAGGATTTCATAAGAACCATTTCACTTGTACCCAATCGTATCAGTTAAAATACAACAATTGGCAGTGATCCCAACTAGAAAAGATTTCTTAATAGGATTAAAAGTTTCCGCATTAGAGAACGAATCGTAACTGATAAGGAAACATGCATAAGTGAGTTAAGAGATATTTGTCGCGAAAGATGAAATACATACAGTGTTCTCGCTGCCGCTCGCCTTTGCGTCAAATCGCGACAAAATTCTTCATTTGGCGAGTAAATCAACAGTCAGATTCGTCAAATTGCGAGTGCTCAGTTTGTGTGTTTGTATATGTGGTGTGCCAATAGAGTCGAGATTCTTAGAAGCGTTACTGAACGATTGATGTCGTTTTACATGTTCAATCACACCGCGCCATTTACATTGCTCTCTATACAGAGATTATGACACAACACCAATTTAGTTTAACAACATGCAAAGACACATAAAGGATTATGCGATAGGTATTTCTCTATTGTCAGTTAATCACCATCTATGCTCCAGCGTCGCGGCAGTAAAAACGTAAACAAAATTACTCGCATTAAGCGCTAAATAGAGAAAAATTTTGCTGGAATGCGATTTTGAAATTAGCCATTTACCATACTATTTATTAAATGTATGCAAAGTATCATTGGCCGGTGAATTTTTTTTCAATCGGTTAATAGTCGAAATCTCATAGACATGTTTTGTGTATATTTTCACAACGGTAAATCAAAGATTGCTGTATTTAATTTTTATTTATACAGCTAAAAGAATGTCTGAAACATTTACACATTTAGGAGACATTTAGAATGTACTTATTTTAACAGTTTCGGTAGCGGATACTTGAATTTCTGTTGTATAAGCAATTACAAAAACTTAGGTTATTTTAGAACATATTGAAAAAAAGGGATACAATAAATGATTAAAGATAGATTTTTCAGTGTTTCAAGCCGAATCTATTTTGCTAACATTTTTGTTCATTTGCGGCTACTGTTTTTAATTTCTTATTCGCCAAATCGCTAATGTTGGGCAAAAGCCAGCGAGAACACTGAATACATAACAGCACAAAATATATGATGTGCTTCCATGATCGTAAAGAGTTCTTGATTTCTCTATCAAAAGCTTCCGACTTGGCGAAAGAATGAGCAATTAAATTAAATTATGAATAACAGTAACATGATGCAACGTTTAACATGCAATTAATAGAGTAAATACTGCTTGCTAGAGGCGGCTAGTACTTTAATTTAAAAAGAAATAAAGTATAAATTTGTAAAGGTCAATAAAATAAATTTAGGAATTTTTAAGTTAGCCGGGCGCAAGTGGCAAATCGCCAAATACTGCTCCCAACTCCATTGTTCATATTGCATTCATTTCATTTAAAAATATAAACTTTTCAGTCATCTCATTCAAAATAGATGCATTTCCCTCATTTTATTTAATAAAATATTTAACATAGAAATAAATAAATGAATAAATAAGAAATAATAACATAAATCAAAATATTTTATTGGAAAATCAAAGCATTATTTCTAATTTTTCACATGTGAAAAATGAAAACTGCTATTGCCGAAAAAACAATATGCTAATGGGGAGATTTGCTCCCGGCTAACATAAAAGTACCGAAATTTAAGTTTTTTTATACATTAATATAGTTTAGAAAAACAAACTTGAAAAAACATACAAAAAGTAGTGATATCCCAACAAAAAGTTTTCGGTAAAAAAAAAAAAAAAAAAAAAAAAAAAAAAGCGCCAAGTTCTCCTTAATGTTTCGGCCGGGATGACAGGGATGATCGCCCCGGGAACCCAGCTTTCGCTTTAGAGTATGTTTCGGCCAGAAAAAGTAGTGATATCTGAAGTTCGCAGAAGTTAAAAGCCGAACATCCCAAATCTTTCATTGAAAATGGCTTCCTGCGACTTGGCCGTTAATGTCTTCGAGAGGGTTTTTTCAAATTTTAAAGTTATGTACAAATGAGCTACATGCCAACAACATTTTTTTGATTATTTTAGGCATTTTGTGGCACAAAGTACAGAAATAAAATACACATTTAAAAAATGCATTTAAACCACTTCAGTCTATTTAAATGCTTAGAAGTTAAAAATAACAAAACGCTTGTATTCAGAAGATAATATCCCTAATTGCTAAAACATAATTAGTATCAGCTTTTAACAGTTTATAAATCGAATACCTCTTAATATCTGCAAACAAACTATAATAAATGTTCAAACTAATAAAATTTCTTTCGTCAATGCACAAGATTTCAATATTATACAATAAAATATAATATAACATATTGTGAGATTTGAAGTAAGTAAATTTTGTTTTATTTCTTGGGTTTTACGTTAATGAGTTTAGCTTTAGATCGTACAAAATGGCAATTAAACCACAAGTGGACTAAATGATCTGTAATTAAAAATAATGTTTGTTGTAACTGAATAGTATTTATCAGAAATCATTTACTTATAATGTCTTTATGTGAATTTGCCTCTTTGCATTTTAATATTACTTTTAATATTTAAATAATTCATAAATGCGTAATTTTTAATCATTAATTTTCAAATGCTGTAGAAGGCATTAACGGCCAAGTCGCAGGAAGCCATTTTCAATGAAAGATTTGGGATGTTTGGCCTTTAACTTCTGCGAACTTCAGATATCACTACATTTTTCTGGCCCAAACATACTCTAAAGCGAAAGCTGGGTTCCCGGGGCGATCATCACTGTCATCTCGGCCGAAACATTAAGGAGAACTTGGCTCTTTTTTTTTTTTTTACCGAAAACTTTTTGTTGGGATATTACTTTCCGGACACATTACAGCTACGATGGATATTAACGCCATGTCCTACTAAAAAAAAGCCTAATAAAAACCTTTCGTCAAGCATAACTCAAAATATATTTGTCGGATTTCGTTTCTGATTGCACCAGAAGGTACCTATGAGGGCCACCTACTGAATGCACCTACTGTGAAAAATAAGTTCCAAACCGTTTAAAAATTATATTAAAAAAACTGATAATAAAGCACAATTTATCTGCGTACGTCAGAGAAATATGGTGTGCGTCACTTTCACCGGTGGATGTTTTCATAGACAACTGGTTTGGGAGTTCATGGAGGAAATAAAAAAAAAAAAAAAAATACGCACTCAGTAATATTGAATAGATCAGTTTCAACCACGTGATCACAAACCTTGCAACAACCCGTGGCAACCAGTTTTGGTGGGCAAACAAATAATAATACAGTACTCCGTACCACAGTGACCGTTTTTAGCCTGTTGTATAAAATCTGGCCTGTTGTATGATATACAACAGGCTAAATCCGGCTAAAAACTCAGACTAAAAGATAGTTGTCAGTCTATCGACTCGAAATTAACTGATTTTTTTTAATACTCGTATAACGAAATTTAGAAACGATTGTGGATGATTAAAACAAAAGACTAGAGTGTTTATTGCTCTGGGAGGTTATCTTTCTCTGGATGTCTGTTTGCCTATCATACAGCATGCAATTTTCTTGTAAAGGATGATATTACTAGTAAATCTGCAGATCAAGAGCCTCAACGTCATCTCTGCAACTCATTGTTTTTATCAAACTTTGCGTAATATTAATCTTTCTACAAAAACAAAATTTAAACTATTTAAATTACACAAACATTTATAAAAGGAAAAAAATATTTCGATGGTTTCATACATTAAAAGCGTTAAATTAAACACGTTGTTATGTAAGGATATTCTGAAATTCTCACGAGCTACTTATTCTAGTAATTTTTATATAATAAAGCAAATTTCTTCAGGGGGCTCTGCCCCCCTGAACCCCCCGTTGTGTAATTTATTTTGCATTTGTAATTTTCTACTGATTGAGTTAATGATTACCCTATATCTTAGATTTCTTTTTACACTGCGATTTATAAGGATAAGCAATAATTCGGTCAAGCATTTTACATTATCCTAATATCCATACAGCAGAATTTACTTGCCTGCTAACCACAAATACCTGTATCTAATGGATAAAGAACTTTTGGAAATGTAAACTGAAACATCTAATTTAGAAATCTAACACCTTTATAAATTTTGTTTATAAAAAAATAATTTTGATTACCATTCTGCAATATTTATATCTAAGATCTAATCTAAATATCAAAAAATGTACTCGATAGCATTAACTTACTAAAATCACCCTAAAGTAGGGGGGCTTCTAAACCTAACAGTTAATAATTCATCATCGTTAAATAGATAAACATGATTTGGCGCCTTTAAGTATTTTTTGTGATTTTCTTTTAATAGTATCTACATTTAATTTAAAATCGTGATGTTACAAATACCGTTGAAATTTGACGCAAACCTATGTTCAGGTCAAATTACGAAAGGTTAACTAACATTTCATTTCCCTTAGCCGGACTTTCTGTTTCATTTTTCGTAATAAGGATTATTTTAATAATTTAATTTATTTTACACTCTACAAGCTGTTACACGGACGTTGTTCACGTAGCATTAAAATAGAGATAAATGCATTAAGTAAAACATTTCACTCCCCACCAGACATACCAAGTCTCAAGCTTTTTGCACATCACTATTATCTTAGAGAAAATGTTCTTTTAAATCGCGCAAATGTTTCAATTATATAAAGTAACATTTTCTGTATTAAAATACTGGTATCCAGAACGCCGGAGGCTTGGCAGCTCTGCTCCTCTTAATAAAAACATATATGATTAACCAACACTTTATCACATTTTATAGGAGACAATACGGAATTTCTTATTTGTATGGCCTTACATATATCTCAGTCATAAAAATGTAAAATTTTGTGCCAATTAATGCACGCAATTGCGAAAATGAAATCGCAAAGAATGAGAAAAGGAAGGCCAAGTAAAATCGTGTAAATCGAGGAATCTTTCTTCGTAGTGCTGGGAAAATACTGCTACAAAAACTATTTTAGGTGGTATTTGGTGTGAAATGTTTATATGTATTCATTCCTGTCCTATATATCCTTTTTTTTATTTTTTATTTGCTTATTCCATTTTTCTTTTGCACGTGAAAATCTTACAAATTAAAATTAACTCTTTGGGAGAAATTGTTATTCATTTGTTTTTTTTTTTTTTTTTTTTTTTGGCAACAATAAAGTTTATAAAATTTAACAGAATAATGTCAGTTTATTCTGTATGAAAATAACGAACTTTTTCATTTATAATCAAATAGTTGAATAAATAAATGAAAATATTATTCTATATAGTATATAAATACTATTTTCATTTCTGCGTTTAAATAAATCTATATGCAAATATCTATACAAAGGCATTCATTAATTCATTCCTTTTGCTTTGATTTGACTTCAAAAAACCATACATACTTTCACATTTATGATATTTTTAGATGAGATGCTGTTGCTACGCAACGGTTAAAAGAAAAAATGAAATATAAGTAAATTCATAAAATAAAATGTTTTATATTATTCGAACACATGTATAAAATTCTATCATAAGTTATACACCTAATTTAAAAGCTCTGACAAATGTTTTGACAAAATTGCAAACTAATAAGAATAATTTAATACTCTTATTTAAAAATTTCAGCATCCAAAATTTACCATTTAAATCTATTATTCATATGAGCGATTTCTTTCAACAAATGAAAATTTGAAAATCGTCTGACTTCCCATAGAAAAGCATTATATCACAAAATAAAATGTTCTGTATATTCCGAACGAATGAACCAAATTTAACCCAAAACTATACAGCTAAATCCGGGGAGCTCATCAACATGCCCAGGGAATTTCAAGCCGATCGGATGCTTTTTGCGGCAGTTATCGCGGAACAGACAGACAGACTAACGGAAACCAAAACTTTTCGTGTCTCCACAGTAAGCCTTCACTGACGTTTCGGCAATTATGCAGTAAAACCTCCATAACGGACACACCCGATTAGTGGACACCTCTATTTAGCGGGCATTTTTTCGATTACCAACCCTTAAATAACTGTATATTTTATACTCTCAGTAGCGGACACCTCCAAATAGAGGACAAATTCTCCCCTCCCGAGGTGTTCGGTATTCAGAGGCTTTACTGGTAAAACCTCCATAACGGACACACCCGATTAGTGGACACCTCTATTTAGCGGGCATTTTTTCGATTACCAACCCTTAAATAACTGTATATTTTTTACTCTCAGTAGCGGACACCTCCAAATAGAGGACAAATTCTCCCCTCCCGAGGTGTTCGGTATTCAGAGGTTTTACTGGTAAAACCTCCATAACGGACAACCCGATTAGCGGACACCTCTATTTAGCGGGCATTTTTTCGATTACCAACCCTTAAATAACTGTACATTTTTTACTCTCAGTAGCGGACACCTCCAAATAGAGGACAAATTCTCCCCTCCCGAGGTGTTCGCTATTCAGAGGTTTTACTGGTAAAACTTCCATAACGGACAACCCGATTAGCGGACACCTCTATTTAGCGGACATTTTTTCGATTACCAACACTTAAATAACTGTACATGTTTTACTCTCAGTAGCGAACACCTCCAAATAGAGGACAAATTCTGCATTCTCGAGTTGTCCGCCATTCAGAGGCTTTACTGTATATATTAGTGATAGTTATTTTACAGGGCCGCACAAAAGAATAAGAATATATGAAACGAATATAAACTAAACTCGGGATTGGTAGATCGCTGATGGTAATGTAATTTTAGGATGTTGTTACAGTCATCCGCAGCATGTTTTTAGAGTTTCGTTCATCTAATGAAACAGTACCTGTCTCACTCCTTTGTCTGTCTGTCTGTCCGTCTGTCTCAGAGCCCGTTCTCAGAAACTATATATGTCGGAGACTTGAAAATTTGCATACTTATAGCTGAACACCTCACATCAAACAACAAATAATAAAATTTTGAAAAAGGTCTAATATTTAACCCTCTGGGCTCTAACTTGTGTATTTTAAACAATTTTTCTAACTCAGCTCCTAATTAAGTTGGAGACATGAAATTTTGCATACTTATAGCTGAACACTTGCGATAACACGATAAATCATAAAATTTTGAAAAAAGTCATATTTAACCCTCCAGTCTCTAACTTCTGTATTTTAAGCATTTTTTCTAACTCAGCCTCTAATTAAGTTGGAGACATGAAAATTTGCATACTTATAGCTGAACACCTCACATCAAACGACAAATAATAAAATTTTGAAAAAGTCTAATATTTAACCCTCTAAGCTCTAACTTATGTATTTTAAACAATTTTTCTAACTAAGCCTTAATTAAGTTGGACACATGAAATTTTGCATACTTATAGCTGAACACCTGACATCAAACGACAAATAATAAAATTTTGAAAAAGTCTAATATTTAACCCTCTAGGCTCTAACTTGTGTATTTTAAGCAATTTTTCTAACTCAGCCCCTAATTAAGTTGGAGACATGAAATTTTGCATACTTATTGCTGAACACCTCACATCAAACGACAAATAATAAAATTTTGAAAAAGTCTATTATTTAACCCTCTGGGCTCTAACTTGTGTATTTTAAGTAATTTTTCTAACTCAGCCCCTAATTAAGTTGGACACATGGAATTTTGCACACTTATAGCTGAACACCTCACATCAAACGACAAATAATAAAATTTAGAAAAAGTCTAATATTTAACCCTCTGGGCTCTAACTTGTGTATTTTAAGCAATTTTTCTAACGCAGCCCCTAATTAAGTTGGACACATGAAATTTTGCATACTTATTGCTGAACACCTCACATCAAACAACAAATAATAAAATTTTGAAAAAGTCTATTATTTAACCCTCTGGTCTCTAACTTGTGTATTTTAAGTAATTTTTCTAACTCAGCCCCTAATTAAGTTGGACACATGAAATTTTGCATACTTATAGCTGAACACCTCACATCAAACAACAAATAATAAAATTTTGATAAAGTCTAATATTTAACCCTCTGGGCTCTAACTTGTGTATTTTAAGCAATTTTTCTAACGCAGCCCCTAATTAATTTGGAGACATGAAAGTTTGCTTACATGTAGCTGAACACCTCACATCAAACGACAAATAATAAAATTTTGAGAAAGGTCTAACATTTAACCCTCTGGGCTCTAATTTGTGTATCTTAAACAATTTTTCTAACTCAGCCTCTAATTAAGTTGGAGACATGAAATTTTGCATACTGAACACCTCACATCAAACGACAAATAATAAAATTTTGAAAAAGTCTATTATTTAACCCTCTGGTCTCTAACTTGTGTATTTTAAGCAATTTTTCTAACGCAGCCCCTAATTAAGTTGGACACATGAAATTTTGCATACTTATAGCTGAACACCTCACATCAAACAACAAATAATAAAATTTTGAAAAAGTCTATTATTTAACCCTCTGTGCTCTAACTTGTGTATTTTAAGCAATTTTTCTAACGCAGCCCCTAATTAATTTGGAGACATGAAAGTTTGCTTACATGTAGCTGAACACCTCACATCAAACGACAAATAATAAAATTTTGAGAAAGGTCTAATATTTAACCCTCTGGGCTCTAATTTGTGTATCTTAAACAATTTTTCTAACTCAGCCTCTAATTAAGTTGGAGACATGAAATTTTGCATACTTATAGCTGAACTACTCACATCAAACGACAAATTATAAAATTTTGAAAAAGTCTAATATTTAACCTCTAATATTTTGTCTCGCGCAATTTTTAAATTTAAACTGTTTTGCAATATTATTTTTTGTTCATTTTGCATAATAAGTGTAATGTGACGTAATTTCTTCTATTTAAGACTTCTAACGCATGTTAATGAATTTATTTTACAATATCCTTTCTCTTTTAAAATTCACATGTAAATATAGTTTGTTTGGCGTAATTTCCGATAAGTGCCTGTTTTTTATACCGAATTATTCAATTCTAAATTGAAGGGTTTTTTTCTGCTTATAATAGTAACGTGTAAATATTTTTTTTATTTGAAGCAAACATTATTTTTTACGCTGTTTATACAGTTGGCAACAGTTTAATTTAATACCATTTTCTAAAATATGTAAAAAATATCTGTCGAAATGCTGAGTATTTAAATTTAAAATAGAAATAAAACCTCAAAAAATGAGTCAAATTAAAAAAATTAATAGGATCTGCACACGGGGATCTTCTATTGAATAAAATTATCTAAAAATGATTAAATTCCAAATTTGTTGCTCCTATAAAACTTTTTTAATGGAACGATTTTGTCCAACTATAGCATTAAATATCTCTTAAAATAATTCTTCGATTTGAAAACTGTATGCATCAGCGTGTTGATCAAACATTTCTCTATAATACCATCGATTTTCATATTTTTGTATGCAATAGTTTTCTTAATATTAACGAAGAAAGACCTCCGGTCACAAAAAATTCAAAACCGACGGCGGCGGTGACAGCGTTAGTTACTTTTTTTAGAATAGAGAGATATATAAAAATGAAAACTTGTCTATCTGTCTGTTTGTAATTCTATAAAAATGACGAATTTAAATGAAAGTGAATATAACATCATAACTTTTTTATTTCAAGGTTTCCACGTGAAAAAGGAAAATATTACGTCATATTGGAAATATAAAGGACGTGGTAGATATAGTATAACGTCATATGAGTGTGAAAAATGTATTGAAGCATGATAAAAACCCGATTAGTGAAATATTGGCGTATTTTAACATTATTGCTCCAATTATAAATTGAAATAAGTTCATTTATAGCTGTATTCTTTTGCGTCTGTTATATACATTTATACATTTTTATATAACATTTTCATATGATTCATTCATACAACATTTCGACTGCTTTTTTTAATGTTTATTTTGTGTTGTATGTTAAATTTTGAAATTGATTTTCCAGAACAAACATCCTTTAAATTCTGGGCAACGCCGGACACTTTAGTTTGTAACACATAAATGGCTTTTTTATCTGTATATCTAATGCTAATATTATAAAGCGTTATAATATTATAAAGTGTATAATATTATTAATGCTTGTACGTTTGTGAGGTGTTATCTCTGAAACTACATAGCCAACTAAAAAAATGTTGGTGGCCATCTCTGCTCCGAAAAAAGACTGTATTTCATGTTAGTGCAAGAACCTACATCGCTGCAGGAGCAAAAAAGTTCTAAAATTGCGATTTCTGCGATACTGATTGGGTTAGAAACTTTAAATTTGGTGCGGTAGTTACTTTTAAGATGTAAATACTCGTAATGAACGCTCTCTAAAAGGTTCAATTTGACGGATAAATGTAAAAATTTCTAGAAAGGTTCTAAACTATGATTTATTTGGAATACTGAAATTTTTGGGATACTGTTGGGGTTAGAAACCAGAACTTTGGCATGGTAGTAATTTATAAGATGTAAATGCTCGTTGTAGAACGAATTCTAAAAAATCGAAAGACTAAACAAAGCAGGAAAAGGTCTAAAGATGATCTAAGTAACGAAGTACATGAAATTGTTAGGAATATAAACATGAAAATTGACATGGCTGTATTTATTATGATGTAAATTCTCGCAATAGAACAATTTCTAAAAATGTCGCTATATAAAACAGTGCAGAAACAAAAAACTTTCGAAAATTTTCTATATCTGTGTTACTGCTGAGCCCAAAATCTTGAAATTTTGCTTCGCGTTAGTTTTAAAATATACAATTTTCTCTATGAATGGTTTCTAAAAAATTTTAAATTTAAAAAGATGAAATGAACGGAAAGCGATCTCAATTGCCATTAATTTGGAATTATTAGGTATAGCTACTTTAAATATTTCATAATGCTGCATTTCCTCCGCAAAACATGCAATTTAAATGCAACAAAACTGATAGATATCCACCTAGCATTAAATAAATTGTGTAAATATTGAATAAAGACCTGTATGAAACAGTGAGTAGGTTGCCCGAAAGTACTTGTTAAAGGGTTCCTTCTAGGCCAAGGTTCTCTCTCTCGCCAAGGCCACTAACAGAGGGAAGTGCCGTTTTAAATGTGATATGAATTTTTCATCTGATTCATTTTTCTAGACATTTTATAATAAGGTCATATTCTCAATTATCATTAGTAGATTTTTATATATATTAACTTATTCTGGCGAAATTTCATAATCGGGTTCATATTGGCGTGTGTTAGCTTGCATGATTTGCTGAATAAATATGTATGGATTTGTAAATTACTTCAAATTACACTTTGACAGCTCAAAAGTTATGCAGACGATATATTCAGATCTTGTGTCATACTTTATGTTGCAATCATTGCCGATTTCTTTTATTTAATACATGCTAAATACAGCTCAAGTTGTGCAGAATATGTTTGAAAACAAAACAATACAGCGTATGTAGTGGCCAGCATACACTCATCATTTAAATCCGATCGAGCATATCTAAAACACACTCTAACGAAGCATTGCATGCCACTGTTGATGTATTCGGTACTTTGATACTATATTAGATTTTGAGGAGAGAATTCCTTAAATGTTATCGATAACCTCATTGCATCCGTGGAAAACAGGTATTGTACAATATTAACAATTCCGGGGGAGCACACACCATATAAAGTACAGTCCATTCTTTTTAAACATCATATATTTCACATTTAAAGCTACTCAAATTGGTGCGGAGCCTCTGATTATGCTGTTGACATCATTTTATACAGTTAAAATTCCGATATAAGATAATTTAGTGCTTTATTTTCTATTTTACTTTAATATATTGCGTACTTTCAATTTTATATCCATGCATGGCTGTCTTACATGGTTTGATTTCCCATTTTTTTAAACAGTGTATACGAATTTATATATAAGATTTTGTAATTCTACGATTCGTTTATTTTCATCATTTCAATTTACCGCAGTATATGGACAATTAAAGATAACATCTCACTTTCTTTGCTTCCACATGTTATTATTAAATCTATGTTCTCAGCAATATCGCTCTGACTAATCCCTCTGAGGGAAGTCCTAGTTTTATACATGTAAATGAGAAAAAATAATAACATTAATTCTTAACAATATATAGGTATACATGCATAAATATCTGTGAAATTTAAAGAGGAGATTAAAAGTGAAATATTAAACTGATTAAATTTTATTGGCTTGATTGTCCCTTTCAATCTTCTTAACGTAAAACAATTTACTTATGAGGACATTTAAAAGGTCGAAAATATTTTTAAATATATTGGTTTAGGGTAGTATACCTTGTAACATTGTAGGATTGTTAATTTAAAAATTTATCTATAATTTGAAATTTTAGTGGGTGTTCCATGTAGCGAGACATGCCGGGCCACCTATAATTAAAATCCCAGTGACTAACATCTGAAGTGAAGTGAAGTAAGTTTTGAGTATTGTGTTGAGATGTGAGTATTCGAATAAGCGGCTGTGCGCTGCTTTTGTATTAATAAAGTGATGTTAAAATTACCAGCGCCTTGGAAATAATTTGAGTTATAGTGTGAATTTAATCGTCATGGTCCGTCTGAGCAACGGAGGTGTTGATAGAACAAATTCGAACTATATTGAGGTAGTTTTGGTTTGTGTGTAAATATGTTTAGTTCACCTTTTTTGTGAGAGTCTTGTGATAATTTGTGGCTAATAAGAGAAGTATTGTGTCTAAGAAGATTTCAGTGCTCAGATATTATTTTTATAACTGTGCCCCTGGATTTAATTCAGCTAAATCTACTTCGTGATTGTAGCAGCGACTGAGGTAAGAGCAATTTTCCTAGTTTTGATTTAGATAAAATATGTCTATTATTGATAATTTAAATAAAGACGAGCTTAAACTTGTTGTTGAGGAATTAGGTTTAACTGCTCCTGAAAGCAGTAAAATTATAGATTTAAGAGATATTATAGAGAAAAGTGAGCATTACTCAAATGAGCAATTAATGAAAGACGTAGTCAATTCGGTTGTTGAGGAGTATAAATCGCGAAAAGAAGCTGAGAAATCTAAACTAGTTTTAGAAAAAATTAAATTAGCGCAATTAGAAAAAGAGTTAGAAATAGCAAATATTCGCAAAGAACCATCCTAAAATTCTGAATTTGAAAAAAATAAATTAGCTCAGTTAGAGAAAGAATTAGAATTGGCCAAAGTGCGTAGAGATTCCCGAGAAAATTTGCTGCCCTCAACAGAAAAATCGGAAACGGAGATAGTGAGCAATAACCTAGAAAGTTTTATTAAAAGTGTTAAAACATTAACTATCCGTGTACCGACGAGGGCTGAGTCATTTAATCTTTTCTTTCAATCACTTGAAAAAACGTTCAAAACTAAAAATGTACCCGAAGAGTTTAAGGCAGAAATTCTTCTAAACATTCTCGGGGAAAAAGCGAGTAATTTAATGATTTATCTGTCAGAGGATGAGTTGATTATTTATGATAAATTGAAAACTATAGTCTTAAAGGAATTTCAACCTACTGCGCAAGAGTGTTTAAATAATTTCAGGAGAACGCAAAAATTACCGTCGGAAAATTACGTTCAATTTGCATCCAGGTTGAAATCAATTTTTCTATATTACTGTAGTCTGCGTGAAGTAAATGATTTTAAATCATTATGCGATCTGATCGTTTCAGACAGAATTTTCAATTCGTTAGATCGAGAATTAATGAGTCATATCGCAATTAAACAAGCAGAATTATATTTTAAACCACAGCAACTAGCAGTGGTGGAAAATTGGCGCAGAGGAGGAGCCTATTGACATCAATAAATTTTAGTAGTATTTTTCGGCTTATCTAATGACGGAATTTCTGAGTTTTTATTAAAGGGAATAATACTATAAAATATTAGTGGTGTCAATAGGCTCCTCCTCTGCGCCAATTTTCCACCACTGAACTAGGCAGAGAATGCGATATTTTCTTATCAGTAAAAAATAAAAACAGAAATGAATCAATTGCGTATTCGAGAAATTTCGTAAGTGAAAATAAACAAATAGCGCGAAATAAATTGCGAAATGCACGCCCTGAAAGGAGGGTTTCAAATGTTTTCCTTTCGGAAACAAAAAATAATAAATGTGTTTTGTGTAAACCTATTGCGTATCATGCATTACATTCTTGTCTGCAATTCAAAAAACTTTCAATAAAAGAAAGAGTTGAAGTTGTGAGATTAAATAAAGCATGTTTTAAATGTTTAAATTATAATTGTTGCGTACAGAAATGTAATTATGAAAACTGTGATTGTGTTAACCAGTTAATACATTTTCCCAGGGAAGAAAATGATTTGAGTAATAATCAAAATAAATTTCGAGGTCATGTGTTTCAAGCAGGTGCAGAAATAAAAAGTTCACCAAGCGAAAAAAAAATTTATTTTCCTCCGAGCCAGACTGTTGCCACTAGTTTCAGAAAAAATAAAACAAAAACTGTATTATTGAGTACTGCACGAATTTTCATTAAAGATAAATTTTCGAAATGGCAGGAAATTAGATGTTTATTGGATGTCGGATCGCAAGCCCGTTTTATTACGTCTCAGTGTGCTAATCGATTGCAACTTAAAATTAATAAAACAAATACTTTAATTTCGTGTTTAGATGATTCTTCTATGACGGTAAAGGGCTGCGTAAAGACAAAAATTGCGCATAGAGACAAAAGTTTCGAAAGGGAATTGAGTATTCTAGTAGTAAAGAAAATTACAGATTTAATTCCGCAAAGAGTGATTAATATAAATTTTGAGGTTCCAGATTTAACTATGTTAGCAGATTACCGATTTAATTTTCCCAATAAAATTGATCTGCTGTTAGGTGCAGAAATATTTTATGAGTTATTAAGACCAGGACAAATATATTCTCAGAGTTCGAAATTACTTTTACAAAATACTGTATTTGGATACGTGAACGTGGCTAGTGGAAGCATAGAACAGGGAGATGAGGTTAAAATTCATTGTGGGCTAATTCGGGAGGAAGATTTAAACAAAACATTAAAAAAGTTTTGGGAAGTCGAAAACATTGAGGTAGAGTTACCAAAAAAGTAAGGAATTTGAGATATGCGAGAAACATTTTGCGCGTACGCATTGGAGAAATGAAGAAGGTAGATACGTATTGAAAATACCTTTAAAGGAAAATCCTTCGTGTTTAGGCAGATCTAGGGATCTTGCTCTCAAAAAACTTAGATCGCTGTGGACTCGCTTATCAAATGATGAGCAATATTTTAATCTGTATAAAGAATTCTTAAAGGAATACGAAGATTTAGGGCATATGAAACAGGTGAAAGAAGCAAAAGAACCTGATATTGCGTACTATGCACCACATCATGGTATATTTCGTCCAGAAAAATCGACTACTAAACTCAGAGTTGTTTTTAATTGTTCTGCACGACAACAAATGGGACATCACTAAATTCATTACACTATAATGGCGGAGTCATTCAAAACGACTTATTTACGATCATGATTAGCTTCCGAGAGCATGTTTATGCTCTAACTGCAGATGTCAAAATGATGTACCGAATGATTAACATTGACCCTAGTCAGCATTCGTTGCAGAGAATTTTATGGAACGATAATTTTGAGGAAGAACCAAAAATTTTCGAATTACAAACGGTGACTTACGGAACTGTCAGCGCACCCTATTTAGCAATGAAAATGCTCAATCAACTGTCAATTGATGAAGGAAATAATTTTCCAATGGCAGCGCCAGTTCTTCGTGAAAATATTTATATGGATGACATTTTGTGTGGTGCCCTACGCTTGAGGAAGCAGCGGCTTGAAGAGTTGCAGCGGCAGCTCATAGCGATTATGCATAAGGCAGGTATGCAACTTCATAAATGGTGCACAAGTGGTAAAAATCCTTCGCTGACATCTGGTGAAGGGTATAATTTTGAAAACAGCATTGAGACTAAAACGTTAGGGGTTTCGTGGAACCCAAGGGATGACTGTTTCCTATTTCGAGTTAAAGTAGAATTGAGCGATCCCCATACCAAGCGACAAGTATTGCCGACAACTGCCAGAATTTTTGATCCGCTAGGACTTCTTGGCCCAGTTATAGCAAAAGCCAAAATACTTATGCAGAGATTGTGGAGAATTAATATTGACTGGCTCCCTGAGTCAGAATATCACGAGTGGCATCAATTTCTTATATCGTTTAAAAGTGTTAATAATATACAAATAAGTAGACGCATTATAATTAAAACCCCAGAAATTGTTGAAATACATGGCTTCGCAAATGCCTCAGAACGTTGTTATGGAGCAGCGGTTTACGGCAAATCTTGTGACTCTCTAGGAAATGTGATGGTGAATTTAATCGCTAGCAAATCACGTGTTGCACCAGTAAAGAGTCTAACTTTTCCAAGACTCGAAATATGTGCCGCAGTTTTGCTAACCAAACTGGTAAAAAGAGTCTTATCATCCAAGAAATTAATAGTTACTAATGTTTTCCTGTGGTCCGATTCAACGATTGTGTTAGCGTGGATTCAGAAGGAACCCATCGATCTTAAGAAATTTGTGCAGAACAGGGTGGCTAAAATTCAAGGAAATTCTAGTCCTGAACAGTGGCGTCATATCTGCTCTGAACTTAATCCGGTTGATAAACTTTCCTGAGGTATGGATCCAGATAAACTTATTGATTGTGACTTGTGGTGGAATGGACCTATTTTTCTTAATGACACTGACTATCATGGACGTTCATTAATCATACCAGAAGCTAATAAGAAGTTCAATAAAGAGCTCAAACACAATTCAAACCCTATGAATGAATTTAATATTATTAACTGTAATGTTACAGATAATTGGTTTGTTAATGACTTAATTAATCTTAGTAATAATTATATAACTATTTTACGTATTCTTAGTTATATTTTCAGGTTTGTCATGAATGCAAGAAACCCACTTTATAAGTGTGGTGGACCTTTGTCAATTTCAGACTTGGAGCATGCAGAGATTTATTTAATTAAATCTGCCCAAAGGGCAGAATTCAATGCAGACATACGTAGTCTGCAGACCAAAGTAAGTCCAAGTAGTAAGCTAAAAAGCCTCAACCCATTCTTTGATGAATTTGGAATTTTAAGGGTTAGTTTTGCGAGAACGCACCCAGTGATTTTTACCTAAGTCTAACATTTTTACTGTAATTGTTATAAATTATTATCATAAAAAATACCTTCATGTCGGTGCTTCAAAATTACTTTCGTTGGTAAGAGAAACATTTTGGCCAATAAATGGTCGTGCAACTTGTCGAAAGGTAGTACATTAGTGCATCCCATGTTTTAAAGCCAAACCAATTATTGCAAATCAATTGATGGGCGATTTGCCCAGAGAGAGAGTCCAATTGGACTACTGCTTTAATATTTCGGGAGTAGATCTGTGTGGGCCGTTTATGGTCAAAGTTGGGTATGCACGTAGAACTACCTTGCAAAAAATCTATATCTGTATTTTTGTTTATTTTTTATTTAAAGCTGTACATATAGAAATTGTTTCAGATTTAACCTCCGAATCATTTATTGCTACATTGAAAAGATTCGTTGCACGCAGAGGTAAATGTGCCAAAATGTATTCAGATAACGCGAAAAATTTTATTGGTGCAAAGAAGATTCTTAATGCTTTTTATGAGTTAGTAAAAAAACCTGATGAGAAATTAGAAGTATATTTATCCACGGAAGGCATTGAGTGGAAATTTATCCCTCCCAGGGCACCCAATTTCGAGGGTCTTTGGGAGGCTGCTATAAAATCATTTAAGTATCACTATAAGAGAGTTGTGGGAGGGTTGGGTTGATTGTTGACGGCCGATTATCTACACGAGGGATATAGGCCCTAGGGGGAGTGCCCTTCGTGGGGGTCTTTCTAAGGGAACCTAACCCGTATTTACGCATGGAAAATCCAAGGCTTCGAAGAAAACCACGAAAACTCCGAAACGGTTAGGCCGACGGGCGCGATTGGGTTCGAACCCAGCACCTCTCGTCTACCAGCTTCGAGAGCAGAACCTCTCAGCCACTGGTGGGGCAGTTGTGGGAGGTGCTAATCTCACTTATGAGGAACTTCTTATAGTAGTCATACAAATTGAGGGAATCCTAAATTCGAGGCCTTTGAGTCCATTATCAGATGATGAGAATGATTTTGGAGTCTTAACTCCGGCTCATTTTCTGATAAACAGGCCGTTAAATTCCATTATTGAGCCTGATCTAACCAATATACGAGAAAATCGCCTCAAAAAAATGGCAACGGATAACTAAAATTCTACAACTTTTTTGGCGTAAATGGCATCATAATTACTTAAGTGAATTACAGAAAAGGGGTAAATAGAGGTTTGAAAAGGATAATGTAAAAATCGGAGATTTAATGGTGTTAGTAGAAGAGAATTTACCGACAAATAAGTGGCCATTAGGCAGAATTATTGAGGTGTATTACGGTAACGATAACAAAATTCGAGTAGTTACAGTAAACACTCAAAATGGAACCTTTAAAGGTCGATAAGTAAATTATGTATTTTACTCATGCCTGATGCCCTTGACAGTTAAAAAAAAAAGTAATTGTGTATATATGTGTGTCGTATTGATATTTTTTCAAAGGATTATATTTAAATTAACGTATATAGTGACTTTTTGTATTAATTTGTGTAATTTAAAGTACTTTGTAAAATTTGTTATTGAATGTTTTAAACATGTCAATGGGGGCCGGTATGTTCCATGTAGCGAGACATGCCGCGTCACCTATAATTAAAATCCAAGTGACCAACATCTGAAGTGAATTGAAGTAAGTTTTGAGTATTGTGTTGAGATGTGAGTATTCGAATAAGCGGCTGTGCGCTGCTTTTGTATTAATAAAGTGATGTTAAAATTACCAGCGCCTTGGAAATAATTTGAGTTATAGTGTGAGTTTAATCGTCAGTGGGATTTTAGGAAACTAGACAATGTTAATTGTTAACAAGGATAAATAAAATAATAATAATAATAATAAAAATTTTATAACGAACACAACGCAAATTTTTCACAAGGTAGAGGAATTAAGTTATACGATCATGAAGTTTCGCTGAGAACTTCACATTCATATTTATTGCTTGGGTTGAACTTTCTGTTGTGATCGTACTTTTTTCTTTTTTACAATGCATTTTATCAGATTTGAAGACATTGCAAATAAAATCAATATTACTTATCGATACAATATATTTTAATTACCTTGCAGATAAAATTATGAATTTTAACATAGTTTGCAGCGAAAAAAAAGTCACGCTAAACAACAAATTTTTAATGTAGAGGGAACCTAAACAAGCATTTTGGTCATAGAATGTGTAGCTGGAAATGGCGCGTTTAAGCGCTGGTGTCTAAATTGTAGTTTACATAATTTCTTTGTTCTAATCATAAAAAATCAAAGGATAATACTTTTTGATTAACAAAATGCATGAGACATTTTTTTTTAAAGTCAGAAAAATATTTTTTAAACTATTGTTTTGAAGGTTTATTATTCACTTTCCGTCATTTTTGACGGGGATTATATACTAGTAGTGTAAATAGATATACATCAAATGAAGTATATCATAACTTGGATAAAAGTAACAGAAAAAATACTTATCGTGTCGAAAAGTCCCCAAATTATTAAATTGATCATGTGTTGTACAAATGGCACAATTAACTACAGAATGTATTTTCTGCGGTTTAAATTTATAAATGCACACATACACTTACCATTCGCACAATCGTGTGCTTGTGTGTGTGTTATAGAAATTCTTAATATCATTTTTAAATCAAAAATATTCAAATCTATCATTAAAAAAATCCATTAAAGATAGTAGCCTCACTTCAAGATTATATATAATCTCCAACTAATAAATAAAAAATACTATAATTCGAATAACGCTTTAATATTTCGTTATTGTATATGCGTGCGTGATGAAAATATTTAATATCATTTTCAAATCAAAAATATTTAAATCTATCGCTAAGCAAATCCATAAAAGATAGTGGCCTAACTTCAAGATTATATATAATCTCCAACTAATAAATAAAAATTACTATAATTCGAATAACGCTTTAATATTTCGCAATTGTGTATGTGTGTGTGATGAAAATCTTTATTATCATTTTCAAATCAAAAATACTGAAATCTATCGCTAAGCAAATCCATAAAAGATGCCTAATTTCAAGATTAGGGAAGAGTAGTCGAATTTAGACCACTTCACTCACTTTCAGGTGTAACTCACTTAATTTTTGGAATATCTGTAAAATATCACTGCACATGGTGAATCTATTCATGTACTAACTAAATAAATCTTAGAAGAATTTCTTTTTGAAAATGTTAAGTTTTATTTTAATTTGAAAAATTTGTCAAAAGTGATCCATTCAGCGACTTATCGTCTCAGTTGGACCCCGAGCCTCCTAAATTGGACCAAACAATAATAGGTTTTTTTTTTAAGAGTAGGGAATATAACTAATTTTATTGAAAGCAAAGTTTGCGATTAGTGCAATGAAACAAAACAATAGAAATGAAATATAATGAAATCAATGGCTGAAATTAAGAGCAATTGTTTTAAATCAAAATGTATTCAAAATAGAAATCAAAATGTATTCAAAACATAAATCAAAGTTATAAGTAATTAAGAATACAAATTATGGAACTAATTACCATTTACTTGAATATCATGTAAGAAGTGATGCAAGGCTTACACATGAATTTCGTCCGTTCATTTTGTATTCCAGTTCACACAACATGGAACAATATTTGGCAATCTAAACACTGAATCATTTTTTCTAATTTATTTTCTTACAAATAACAAAAAACCAATTATCACTCTCTTGATTTTTTTTAGATTCTGAATCATTAGACCTTTTTTTTACAACAGCAGTTTTCTTTACCCTATGTCTGTAGTTCTTCCCTTCCTCCATTTTCTTTCCAATTGAATTACACCTATTTTTGAAAACTTTATGTTCCAATTGCTTTTGTGCTTTGAGAGATTCCTTTTTGCAGTTTTTTTCATTTCAAAGTTTACTTTATATGGCAAAGATGCTAACACAGCTGTATTTTGGCTCCCTCTGTACTTTGACATAACTGATTATGGCAAGAGAGATAATATTTCTAATGATTCTTTGGCTTTTTTGGACGGTCAATCTCTTCACAACTTACTTTCGTTCTCCCGGAAGAAAGTGTCTGAATTCAACACTGTAAATCAAATACTCCGTAGGAATAAAGAATTCAAAGGAAAATAAATGAAAATACATACAAAATAAAAGAAATTGCAATCAAAATTTATTGCATAAACATGTAAAAGATATATTTTTTATGTTTATATAAGCATAAACTATATAAAGAAATTGTTACAAATATACAGAAAATATCAAATAAAAATATTCAAAAACTTGCATGGAGATATTAATCCATTATGAAATATATATATATATATAAAAAAAAAAAAAAAATAGTGTCCAGTGTGTACAGCCCTTGAAATTCATTGCTTACTTTTCAAATTTATGATCGTATAGTTGGTCCAATTTAAGTCACTCAAATTGGTCCAATTAAGGCAACTGCACCATTTTTAAAAACAGATAATCTCAAGACTAAGAACAAAAACGAAGGCAAACAAATCATCGTATACATGCGCAATAAACACAAGAATTTAGATATGTATATGAAAACAAAACAACTTGCCTTAGTTTTAAAATATTCTCTTACTTTTAGTAGGAAACAATTAGATCAAAATAGCTAATTTTAGATTTTTTAAAATTGCCTGAAAACAGATGTGGAAGGCGGGTGCTTCTTCCACTCATAAATGAGGTCATTCTGATGAGTTAGGATTTCAGCGATAGATGGCGTCTCTTTCTGTAATTAACGGCAGAATTGCAGCGGTCCCTCTAAAGCGGCAGGCCAAATAGGGCTACTCTCCCCTATATATAAGCTCCAACTAACAAATGAACATTACTATTATTCTAATAACCGTTATTTGAAATTTTTTAAGAATATGTTTTTCTTTTTCTGCCTCTTTCCATTTTCTCAGAATAAATAAAAATCTTAAGTTCTTGAAATAAAAGTTTCATTAATACTGTGCCTATTTGAAATATTTGATTAATTAATTTTAAAATTCAACTACCAAAAACAAAAATAGTGAAGTCAAATTCTCCAGTAACTAAATTAGAAGCCGCTCATTTAAAAGATCAAATAATAAAAGAAATCGATCGATGCTACAGACTTTTAGAAGTGATATTTTATCTCAGTTTTCAAAATCCCCACGGATTCGATCTAGTATCACTTATATAATTCTAGAGGAGGAAAAATTCTCTACGATGCCTGGATTACAAGTCAATAGCTATCGATAGGATCGTGCTAAAGTGGACCCTAGAGATTTATCCGGGTAACAAGGCAGAAATTCGGACCCCAGTTAAATGAAGCTTGGGGCCTGCCTGGCAGCGTGTTAGATAAGGTCTGGGATTTTGATCTTAATCCACCCACACTGAAAGCAAAGGGAGAGCGCAAAAGTATTTTATAGTCCTAGTGTCTCTGCTGTGAGTTTAATTCAATGTTGCATGTTGACTTGAGTCCATCTCCTAGAGAAAAAGAAGATGTAATTGTTCGTATACAACTAAACGAAAGCGATCTAGCGTAAGAGAAGAAGAAGGGATTCAGTATTGGATTTTTATGTGACAAGGGGATATGGTGACCGCTCTTAAAACAAGAAAAGAGACACTAGAAGGATTTGATGATTTAGACAGAGACAGTTTTTTATTGTAAGACAAAGTTTATTTAGAATTAGAAAAATAAAATAAATGCTATCTACGATTAAAAATCATGATATGATTTTTAAAAAAAAAATGGAATCTGTGAAAAACAGAACTGAAATTGCAATTACCGCAATTTTCGGCTTATAATCGTAACCGTAATTTTCAGCAGCTCTTAAAACAAGAACATGTGGCATGGTACGGCAGTTAAATATTTTCTTCTACCCGAATTTAATCTGAAACACTGCTACTTCGACCTTCCAAGTACGCATTTAAAATGAAAAGTGATGTATGAGAGCAGTGATGTTATAAAATAAATAGAACTGCAGTTAATAATAATATATATTTTTTCTAATTAAGTTTAATCCAAAAAACTGCTACTTCTACTTTAACTCTAATAATTATTGGTTCTCTCATTTTCAAAACGAAGTGACGTATAAGTATAAATAAACAACAATTAGTTATTAAAATATTCTCTGATGAAGAGCTTGGAAAAACTTGAAAATACTAAGAAGTTTTAAATAAACTGTATATTTTTATATTAATACTTGGAAATTTTTCCAGAGAGAAACATTCGCCTTGCATACAATATTTCAAATGAAAATCAAATTTCAAATTAATTGCTTAAAAGGCGCGAAGGCCAACCTAGTGAAAAAGATTTCATGCCGGGACTCGAACCCGGGCCATCAGTATCGCACTGGCATTCTACCGACTAAACCACATGGAACTTCTCACTATTACATGTTGGCAAGACTACAAACACAGCACCAAGATGGAATATTTTTCCGTGAGCCACCGACATGGGGCAAACACGAAACTAAATTAAATCCAGCATCAATTGAAACTATATTAATACTTGGAAATTTTTACAGAGAGAAACATTCGCCTTGCATGCAATATTTCAAATGAAAATCAAATTTCAAATTAATTGCTTAAAAGGCGCAAAGACCAACCTAGTGAAAAAGATTCCATACCGGGACTCGAAACCAGGCCATCAGTATAGAGCACTGACATTCTACCGACTAAACCACATGGAGCGATACCCAGCCTGAAACATCTGATTATTACATGTTGGCAAGGCTACAAATGCAGCACAAGATGGAATATTTTCCGTGTGCACTTGGAAATTTTTCTAGAGAGAAACATTCGCCTTGCACACAATATTTCAAATGAAAATGTTTCAAAGGAAGTTTCGTGTTTGCCCCATGTCGGTGCTCACGGAAAAATTCTCTATCTTGTGCTGCGTTTGTAGCCTTGCCAACATGTAACAGTGAGATGTTCGAGGCTGGGAACCGTTCCATGTGGTTTAGTCTATAGAAAGTCAGTGCGCTATACTGATGGCCCGGGTTCTAGTGCCGGCGTAGAACCTTTTTCACTAGGTTGGTCTTTGCGCCTTTTAAGCAATTAATTTGAAATTTGATTTTCATTTGAAATATTGTATATTTTTAACTTGTAACATCGCTTTCATTATTTTAATCGTCTTTTTAAGGAAAACAGTGAACAGACATATGTATCTATTGAAAATGGCAAATTTTGCAATTACACCAGGTTTTGTATCTAATTTTGTCCTCTATACATAATATTTTCATTTTTTTTTTTCTTTACTTAATAACATAAAGTGTGTTAAATAAGATTGTATTCGTTAAAAACAGATAAACGTGCTCAGTAGTGCACATTTGCAAGAACTTTTATAAGAACTTGCACAATTAAAATTAATGATGAAAACTAAGAACTACAAACATAATATCTACGTTTCGAGCTGCTTCTGCAGACGTCCTCAGGACAAAATATTTTATCTTTAGGACGTATGCACTATCAGAAATAAAACTCTCACTTTTGACGATTCAGCAATTCTTGAGCTGTATTTCGTCGTTTTTGACGATCATTTGCTATCAACATCACGTGACTTTCAACGAAACGTAAACTTTTAAATATTTGACGAAAGTTTTGCTCAATCACGGTCAGACTCAATGCATTTTAAGGAATCAGTTGCTGTACCTCCTGAAATCCTGCGATTTTATCAAGCAAATATTTGCTAGTTTATGTTAGTCATTTAATCATTTATTTTAAAACAGTACTTTTTAGTGCTTTTCAGAAAATACTGAAATGTAGGTAGTTATTGTTTCTTCATTAGTCATTTTTTTAGCTGTTAATTTTTTTAGGAATGCTTATTATTATTATTATTTATTTATTTATATGTTGTTGTTCGTTATGTTTTAATTCGAAAAGAAAAAATTTCCCGTGTTCTTCAAAACCATTCAAAAAGAAAATTTGGTCAATAAAATTTCAAACTTCCAGGATATCTTTTTTTTTAAATTTATTTAAGAAGTATATTCTGTTTACAATCAAATTAAAAATAAACATAATTGATCCCTCTCCCCTTAATCTATAATAATAAAGAAATAAGTTTGTGTGTGAGTGAGTGAGTGAGTGAGTGTGTCGACGGTGTTCTGAAGAGACCACTGCACGTAGAGCTACAAAATTTGGGGAAAAGGTACGCCTATATATATGAAGTTTTGCACCTCGAAGCCCGATTTTCGATTTTTTGATTAGATTTTTTTAATTTAATTTTTTATGCGGATTGTAGCACTTGTTTCAAGTTTCGAGGCGATTTTTTCTTATAAGTGAGAAGAATATGGTTTCTTTGTTTTAACCCAATGTAGTAAATTTTATTCTCTTTTCAAAAAAGTTTATTCGGAATTCGTGCTGCGATTTTTGAATTTTCAGCGAATTTTTTATGCAATTATTGAACAGCATTTAATGTATTTCCTACTATAAGGAGGTTACCGTAGAGGGACATAGTTCTGTCGCCAACTTTGCGGTATATCGCCAAATTTGGCGACCAAATGGCGATATCTCTAATATTTCGCCAAATTCCCATAGATTTCCATTGTAAACCAATATGGATTACTTTCTTACAGAAAATCAACAAATTGAGATATTTTAATGCAACAAAAACCAATATTAACTTAAGGGATTATATTAATTCGATTTTTCCACATTAGGAAAAAGAATACAGTTTCTTTCTTTTAACACAATATAGCAAATTTTGTTCTCTTTTCAAAAAAGTTTATTCGGAATTCGTGCAGCGATTTTTGAATTTTTAGCGAATTTTTTATGCGATTATTGAACAGCATTTAATGCATTTCCATACCTATATGGAGGTTACTGTTACAGAGACACAGTTCTGTCGCCAAATGCCGCGAAGTTTGTCGCCAACTTGGCGGTATATCGCCAAATTTGGCGACAGAAATGAGTCGCCAAAAGTGACGCCAACTTGGCGATACCTCTAATATTTCACCAAATTCCCATAGACTTCCATTGTAAACCAATATGGTTTACTTGCTTACAGAAAATCAACAAATTGAGATACTTTAATGCAACAAAAACTAATATTAACTTAAGGGATTATATTAATTATATTTAAGGGAGTTCAAGTAAATTAATTACGAATAAAAGTAACATGATCTAATGCTTAGCATGATTTCCAAAACATAAATTTTAAGAGAGCGCACAGGTCAAAGGAATTACATTTGAAAATTTCATACAATTATAGTAAATTTTGACTTTCGTGATTTTTGAACATTTTGTGATATTTAATGCACTTTTTACGTTTCTTCGCGATCTGCTGCAATTTTTTGACATTCCATCTTCTATAATAATAATAAAGAAAGAAGTTTGTGTCTTGTGTGTGAGTGAGTGAGTGTGTCGACGGTGTTCTGAAGAGACCACTGCACGTAGAGCTACAAAGTTTGGGGAAAATGTACGTCTATATATGAAGTTTTGCACCTCGAAGCCCGATTTTCGATTTTTTGATTAGATTTTTTTTATTTAATTTTTTATGCGATTTTTAGCGATTTTTTATGTTTTGAGGCGATTTTTCCATATAAGTGAGAAGAATATGGTTTCTTTCTTTTAACCCAATATAGTAAATTTTATTCTCTTTTCAAAAAAGTTTATTCGGAATTCGTGCAGTGATTTTTGAATTTTTAGCGAATTTTTTATGCAATTATTCAATAGCATTTAATGTATTTCCATTACTATAAGGAGGTTACAGTAGAGGGACATAGTTCTGTCGCCAAATGCAGCTAAGTTTGTCGCCAACTTGGCGGTATAGCGCCAAATTTGCCGATCAAAATGAGTCAACAAAAGTGACGCCAACTTGGCGATATCTCTAATATTTCGCCAAATTCCCATAGATTTCCATTGTAAACCAATATGGATTACTTTCTTACAGAAAATCAACAAATTGAGATATTTTAATGCAACAAAAACCAATATTAACTTAAGGGATTATATTAATTCGATTTTTCCACATTAGGAAAAAGAATACAGTTTCTTTCTTTTAACCCAATATAGTAAATTTTGTTCTCTTTTCAAAAAAGTTTATTCGGAATTCGTGCAGCGATTTTTGAATTTTTAGCGAATTTTTTTATGCGATTATTGAACAGCATATAATACGTCCATACCTATAAGAAGGGTTACCGTAGGGGGGAGGTCCAGTTCTGTCTCCAAATAACGCCAAGTTTGTCGCCAACTTGGCGATATATTGCCAAATTTGGCGACCAAAATGAGTCGCCAAAAGTGACGCCAACTTGGCGATATCTTTAATATTTCACAAAATTTCCATAGACTTCCACTGTAAAACAATAGAGTTTACTTGCTGACAGAAAATCAACAAATTGAGATATTTTAATGCAACAAAAACTAATATTAACTTAAGGGATTATATTAATTATATTTAAGGGATTCCAAGTAAATTAATTACGAATAAATGTAACAGGATCTAATGCTTAGCATGATTTCCAAAACATAAATTTTAAGAGAGCGCACAGGTCAAAGGAATTAGATTTGAAACTTTTATACAATTATAGTAAATTTTGACTTTCGTTATTTTTAAACGTTTTGTGATTTTTAATGCACTTTTTACGTTTCTTCGCGATCTGCTGCAATTTTTTGGCATTCCATTTTTGACCTAAAGTACATTCTGCTCTCATTTCAATAAAGTTTATTCGGATTTCGTACATTTCAAAATTTCAATTCAAGCAATTTTCGAATTTTTCGGGATTTTTGTATGTGATTTTTAGTATATTTTAGCGATTTGCTACTATTTTTCCACATTAGTGAAAGGAATCAACTTGCAATCTTCGAACACAATATATAATTTTTTTTCATCTTTTCAGAATTTGAGAAGCGATTAAAAAAAATTTCGCGATATCTTATTGTGATTTTCAGAGCTTTTTCGTAATTCCTGCTGTTTTTTGACGTACACGGGCAACGCCGGGCAAATTCGCTAGTACTTAAATAAAGAAAGAAGTTTGTGTGTGAGTGACTGAGTAAGTGTGTCGACGGTGTTCTGAAGAGACCACTGCTAGAGCTACAAAATTTGGGGAAAAGGTACGTCTATATATGAAGTTTTGCACCTCGCAGCCCGATTTTAGATTTTTTAATTAGATTTTTTTTATTTAATTTTTTATGCGATTTTTAGCACTTTTTTAAGTTTCGAGACGATTTTTTCCATATAAGTGAGAAGAATATGGTTTCTTTCTTTTAACCCAATATAGTAAATTTTGCTCCCTTTTCAAAAAAGTTTATTCGGAATTCGTGCAGCGATTTTTGAATTTTTAGCGAATTTTTTATGCATTATTGAACAGCATTTAATGCATTTCCATACCTATATAGAAGTTACTGTACAGGGACACAGTTCTGTCGCCAAATGCCGCCAAGTTGGCGGTATATCGCCAAATTTGGCGACCGAAATGAGTCGCCAAAAGTGACGCCAACTTGGCGATATCTCTAATATTTCGCCAAATTCCCATAGACTTCCATTGTAAACCAATATGGATTACTTTCTTACAGAAAATCAACAAATTGAGATATTTTAATGCAACAAAAACTAATATTTATAATAAAACACTCATACTACAATATATATTGAAACACACATACACACATAAATAACGCCTGCATTCAACAGTTAAAGGTATATATAAATATTATACAGACATACAAACAATAAATACAATAAACCCAACTGGAATAAAAAATTAGCCAGAGCCAGGAATCGAACATGGAACTAAAAACAAATAATAACTTAAAGGATTATATTAATTCGATTTTTCCACATTAGGAAAAAGAATGCGGCTTCTTTCTTTTAACCCAATATAGTAAATTTTGTTCTCTGTTCATAAAAGTTTGTTCGGAATTCGTGCAGCGATTTTGGAATTTTTAGCGAATTTTTTATGCGATTATTGAGCAGCATGTAATGCATGTCCATACATATAAGGGGGGTTACCGTAGGGGGGATCCAGTTTTGTCGTCAAATAACGCCAAGTTATATCCCGATATATCGCCAAATTTGGCGACCAAAATGAGTCGCCAAAAGTGACGCCAACTTGGTGATATCTCTAATATTTCGCCAAATTCCGATAGACTTCCACTGTAAAACAATAGGGTTTACTTGCTTACAGAAAATCAAAAAATTGAGATATTTTAATGCAACAAAAACTAATATTAACTTAAGGGATTATGTTAATTATATTTAAGGGAGTCCAAGTAAATTAATTATGAATAAAAGTAGCATGATCTAATGCTTAGCATGATTTCCAAAACATAAATTTTAAGAGAGCCCACAGGTCAAATGAATTAGATTTGAAACGTTTTCCAATTATAGTAAATTTTGACTTTCGTGATTCTTGAACTTTTTGTGATTTTTAATGCGATTTTTACGTTTCTTCGCGATCTGGTGCAATTTTTTGACATTCCATTTTTGACCTAAAGTACATTCTGCCCTCATTTCAATAAAGTTTTTTCGGATTTCGTATAGCAATTTTCGAATTTTTCGGGAATTTTGTATGTGATTTTTAGTGTATTTTAGCGATTTGCTACTATTTTTCCACATTAGTGAAAGGAAACAACTTGCAATCTTCGAACATAATATATATATATTTTTTCTCTTTTCAGAATTTGAGAAGCGATTAAAAATTTTTTCGCGATATCTTATTGCTATTTTCAGAGTTTTTTCGTAATTCCTGCTGTTTTTTGACGTACCCGGGCAACGCCGGGCAAGTTCGCTAGTCTATAATAATAAAGAAAGAAGTTTGTGTGTGTGTGAGTGAGTGAGTGAGTGTGTTGACGGCGTTCTGAAGAGACCACTGCACGTAGAGCTACAAAATTTGGGGAAAATGTACGTCTATATATGAAGTTTTGCACCTCGAAACCCGATTTTCGATTTTTTGATTAGATTTTTTTTATTTAATTTTTTATGCGATTTTTAGCGCTTTTTTATGTTTCGAGGCGATTTTTTCCATATAAGTGAGAAGAATATGGCTTCTTTCTTTCAACCCAATATAATAAATTTTGCTCCCTTTTCAAAAAAGTTTATTCGGAATTCATGCAACGATTTTTGAAATTTTAGCGAATTTTTTATGCAATTATTGAACAGCATTTAATGCATTTCCATACCTATATGGAGGTTACTGTTACAGGGACACAGTTCTGTCGCCAAATGCCGCGAAGTTTGTCGCCAACTTGGCGGTATATCGCCAAAAGTGACGCCAACTTGGCGATTCCTCTAATATTTCGCCAAATTCCCATAGACTTCCATTGTAAACCAATATGGTTTACTTGCTTACAGAAAATCAACAATTTGAGATATTTTAATGCAACAAAAACTAATATTTATAATAAAACACTCAGACTACAATATATATTAAAACACACATACACACATAAATAACGCCTGCATTCAGCAGTTAAAGGTATATATAAATATTATACAGACATACAAACAATAAATACAATAAACCCAACTGGAGTGAAAAATTAGCCGGAGCCAGGAATCGAACCCGGGACCAAAAACTAATATTAAATTAAGGGATTATATTAATTCGATTTTTCCACATTAGGAAAAAAATGCGGTTTCTTTCTTTTAACCCAATATAGTAAATTTTGTTCTTTTCTCATAAAAGTTTATTCGGAATTCGTGCAGCGATTTTGGAATTTTTAGCGAATTTTTTATGCGATTATTGAACAGCATGCAATGCATGTCCATACATATAAGGGGGGTTACCGTAGGGGGGGGAATCCAGTTGTGTCGCCAAATAATGCCACGTTTGTCGCCAACTTGGCGATATATCGCCAAATTTGGCGACCAAAATGAGTCGCCAAAAGTGACGCCAACTTGGCGATATCTCTAATATTTCGCCGAATTCCGATAGACTTCCACTGCAAAACAATAGGGTTTACTTGTTTACAGAAAATCAACAAATTGAGATATTTTAATGCAACAAAAACTAATATTAACTTACGGGATTATGTAAATTATATTTAAGGGAGTCCAAGTAAATTAATTATGAATAAAAGTAACATGATCTAATGTTTAGCATGATTTCCAAAACATAAATTTTAAGAGAGCCCACAGGTGAAAGTAATTAGATTTGAAACTTTTATCCAATTATAGTAAATTTTGACTTTCGTGATTCTTGAACTTTTTGTGATTTTTAATGCGATTTTTATGTTTCTTCGCGATCTGCTGCAATTTTTTGACCTAAAGTACATTCTGCCCTCATTTCAATAAAGTTTATTAGGATTTCGTATAGCAATTTTCGAATTTTTCGGGAATTTTGTATGTAATTTTTAGTGTATTTTAGCGATTTGCTACTATTTTTCCACATTAGTGAAAGGAATCAACTTGCAATCTTCGAACATAATATATATATATATATTTTCTCTTTTCAGAATTTGAGAAGCGATTAAAAAATTTTCGCGATATCTTATTGTGATTTTTAGAGTTTTTTCGTAATTCCTGCTGTTGTTGACGTACCCGGGCAACACCGGGCAAGTTCGCTAGTAAACAATAAAGTGTTAAAATCTTATCCACCTACTCTAAGTTATAAAATGTCACACAATATGCACTTCACAATTCGTTATTTGTGAGCAACAAATTAACCAGGCCATATTTTAATCATTCATTGAGCAAAGAAATTTTCACTAATAAATTGTTTAATCAAGCCATATTATAATTATTCATTGACCATGAGAAAACCATAATAATAAATTAGCCTTAATTAAAACTTTCAGAAATTATAACAGCACCGATAAAATTACAATCTACCTTTTAAAAATATAAACACGCAGCAGAATTCATTACACCAATCTAAAAGCACATCTATACTTGTCCCCAATAGCGAGGTCGAAAAGCAACGGTCTCCTGCGCGAAAGGCCACGGGTTCGAATCACCCTGAGGATAACGAGAAGTAAATTTTTTCCTCCCCTTGTCAATAAATACAAGATCTTCCAAACTGTTCGATAGATGGCACCACCAGCCCTCTTTTGACGAAATTTATGTCGTCAAGGAAGTGAAGAAAATAATTTCATCAATTTGACGAAATATTCGCTCGAAGCATTTCCCAGGAAACGGTTTCGTCAAAAACAAAGAAAATTTCGTGAAATCTGGGTATTCATTTCTGAGTGTGTGCAGAAGCAGCTCGAAACATAGAATTTTTATCCTGAGGATGACTGCAGAAACATCTTGAAACGTAGATTTTATGCTTTCATCATTAATTTTAACTCTACAAGTTCATGTAAAAGTTCTTGTTTATGTGCACCACTGTGCAAGTTTATGTGTTTTAACGAACGCATTCTCATTTATTATATTTTATGGTGCAATTATCCTGCATGTGTTATAAAGTTCGTGTTACCTTAGAATGGTAATAGCTCGAAGTGGGTAATTGAGATACATAGTCATAATCCTGTTCATTTTCAATGTTTTTCTGATTTTAAGTTATTGGTTTAAGAATAATACAGAACTGTGGCTGATTTGAAAGTTTTTGAATTTTATGTTTTAAATTTTTCATTAATCTGTATAGTTTGGTATCTTTTTACAAAACAACAGTGAATTAGTTCATATACAACACAAATTTCTAGTATAATTAAGCAATCATGTATTGTTATTTTTAAATATTGGGTGACTTTTCATCACTTTGTTTGATTTGATGCTTAATTCTGTTTTATTTTTCAATAATATATGGTTAAAACTCAATGAAACAGAGATTTTAAATCTAAATCGTGTGACAATTAAATATAATTAAGAAAATAGTTTAGAGATTGTTTTCAGTAAAATAAACAGTTTTTTATGATGTCCTGGCTGGCAGTTTTTTCTCTGTAAAATCAACAGATTTTTTTTTTCCTTACAGAAACAAAATCAACATTATTCTTCCCTTTTAACGGCAGGCATCTGGGAGCCGAAAGTGGTGGCCATTTATTTAGGAAATCCCGAAGGCCGGCCATCGCTACTCGAGTTGATCTCGTAATTTAGAACCTTGATCAGGTCACGAGATCATCTCCAGAGGGAACTTGGAGGACTTTGTACCCACGACGGATTTTATATGCACAATGCGCCATTAGCATACATGGCGGATTTTTAGCTGACGGCGAGCCTCGAACCCGCGACCTTTCGGTTATGAGTCCGAAGCTCTGCCAACTGGGCCACCGCTGCTCAAAGCAACAAAATTAAGAATAACAAAATTAAATTTTACATTTAATATTTAAATTTTAACATTATTTCACAAAACAAATGAAGTAATTTTCTGAATATCATCATATAGTAATCGTTTACTATTACCGTCAAGTATGTAAGTTTCTTTTATCTAGTATCTTTGTTAAATTTTAATACTCTCGGTTAAGTCGTATTTGTTTCTTGGTTTCCGGCAAACACTTTTTAACGGGAAGCTGTATATTTATTGCAAATCTCTAAAAATATTTTTTTTAAAATATAAACAATTTTGCTAATTAACCTGAATCCATTCATTAAATGATACACTTATGAAGAATGTGAAATGTCCTTTAATTTATTCACGAACAAAAAAAAAAAAAAAAAAAAGGAGAAAAAGTCGAATGAAAACCCCACTGTTTCAGATGTTCAGGGTTTTTTTATAAATCGAGAACGCTACAAATACAAGGCATGACGCGTGGGGGGAGAATTTTTTTCTTTTTCTTTTTTTCTTTCATGTTTTCTTTTTTATATAGCAACCATATTATGACTTGTACCTTTTCTAGGGCTTCTGATTCTAGTATCCTTACACCCAGAGTGTGACTCCGGGAATGGAAAAAGAGCAGAAAAAAGAATGAAGTGAAACAAACGATCGGTGAAACCCCCCAAGGTGGCAAAAATCCTTGATCGTTTGGGGGGAAAACTTGGGTGGATTACTGAACACTGTAAACTCATATAGTCTGGGGATTTCAGCTTGTTTCTCTTCTCTTCACTGACTTTGTTTTCGGCAGAATGTTAAACGAAGCCAAATAGACTACAAACTTGTAAAAGTTTTGTATCTGCACTTAAGGCTGTTCTCAAATCCAAAAGGGCAACTTTCTGACATAGGTTTTAATTTATTTTTGTACGGAAATGCATGAAACTAGCAAGTGTTGTTGTTCAGAAACTATGTCATCGATCTGTTTTTTTTTTTTTCGTTTTTTTTTTTTTGGCAAACGCAATAGATCTTTCAGAAAATAGTGTCAAAGTGGGCGTTTTGAACCAAATTTCCGCGCGAAAGAGAAAAAGCACTCTAGAAAGGTTGAAAAGCGTGTTGTCGCGTGATCAAAAACACTTA
The DNA here is from genome assembly GCA_963932465.1 of Maratus speciosus. NCBI lineage: Eukaryota > Metazoa > Arthropoda > Arachnida > Araneae > Salticidae > Maratus > Maratus speciosus. The sequence continues at coordinate 607,918,069 of OZ010789.1, read as the reverse complement.
TAACTCGATAGGTAATTGATTGATCAGAAATGGAAAACACAGCTCGATTCCAAATCGATTCCATTGCTTTCCAATTTTATATATTTCGGTTAAAAAATGAATTTGTAAATGTGTCAAAATGTTTTGCGCTTGTTGAGCAGAACAGTTAAGAACAGCCAACGGAAGGGTATAAAATTGGAAAACCTGGTCATGGAAGCGATTTGGAATTGAACTGTTTTGTCCATTTTTTGATCAATCAATTACCTATTGAGTTATAAGCTAATTTGATCATGTGACAAACACGTTTTTCGAGTGCTCTTTCTTCCTTCGCACGGAAATTCCGTTCAAAACGCCCACTTCGCAACTATTTTCTAAATAATTTATTGCGTTTGCAAAAAAAAAAAAAAAAAAAAATGGAAAAAACAGCTCAATTACATAGTTTCTGAACAAGAACACCAGCTAGTTTCATGCATTTTCGAACAAAAATAAATTAAAACTTATGTCAGAAAGTTGCCCTTTTGGATTTGAGAACAAACACCCTTAATACTTATATCTAAATTATAGGAAGACGGGCAGGGGGGACAACACTCTAAATATTTTAAGCTGTCTTGCAGCTTTATACTGCACGATAATTTTGTATTGATGGATGGAATGGAAAAGAAATCTCTTGCAATTGTGAGTTTTCATAATTTCGACGATTTTCATTATTATTATTTTTTTTTTTATTATGTTTCTTATGTCATTTATTTTAAAAATTTATGAACGCCGGTGTCAATATGATTTTTTTTTTTTTTAATATAGTAGAGTTACCGATTAGACATATGAGGCATAATATTAAAAAGTGTTTCAAGGAAGAATCAAAATCCACAACTAATTTTTGAATTTTTTTTTTTTTCATTTACTCCTCTACTACACATTTCTGTTTTAACGAAACTTAAATTACTTACATAAAACGAAAAGTAGAAGGATTTATAGAAGGAAACTTCAAACCCCCTTTCTCTTCTTTTCACTTGCTATATGTGTTTTGCAGATGTAAAACGTATTGCCATATTAAATTGAATTCCATAAATACAAGCTAATTACTTCGGCAATAAATTAAAATTATGGAATTCATTGAAACCCACAATATTTATTACGATTAGAAAACATGAATTCTGCTTTTTCAGAATTTAGTGTTAGGAAAAAAAAATGTGTATATATATTATATATAGATAGATAGATAGATTGATAGATAATTAGAAAGAATCAACTGGGACATCCTAGGATTATGTGAAGTAAGAAGAAAAGGAGAAGAGAAGATAGATCTTGCCAGCGGACATGTATTATACTACAGAGGCACAGAAGATGGAAGAACAAGCGGTGTAGGATTTCTGATTCATAAAAGGTGGAAGAATCACATCGTATAATATGATAGTGCATCAGATAAAGTTGCAAGGTTAGTAATACAGGTGTCCAGAAGATACAAGCTGCAAATTACCCAAGTTTATGCACCAACAGTAAGCTATACTGATGAAGAAGTTGAGGATTTCTATGAAGAAGTAGCTTCAATGCATCAAAAGGGAAAATGCTACATAAAAATTATAATGGGAGACTGGAATGCTAGAATTGGGGAAAAAGAGAAAGGTGAGTTATCAGTAGGAAATCATGGATATGGGGTGCGAAATGAAAGAGGAAACAGATTGATTGAGTTTGCAGAATGTGAACAGTTGTATATCATGAATTTATTTTTCAAGAAAAAGCCACAACGAAAATAGACATGGCGTTGTGCAAATGGCTCAACAAGTGAAATCGACTACATCTTAACAAACAAAAAGCATCTTAAAGGTATATATAAATATTTTACAGACATACATACAATAAATACAATAAACCCAACTGGAGTGAAAAATTAGCCAGAGCCAGGAATCGAACCCGGGACCACTGCATTCCAGGCAGTCGCTCTAACCACTGAGCTACTCCGGCCGATGCCTGAGTCTGCAATTTCTCACTAATAAACCATGTTGGGGAAGTCACCAGCCATTTACAACAGCCTTGGATGACTGGACAACGATGAATAGTTTTTACTATTACATCGATCTACGAAATATAATAATAAACACACATACTACAATATACATTAAAACACACATTCACACATAATTTTTCACATTAACAATAACTGGCTAATTTTTCACTCCAGTTGGGTTTATTGTATTTATTGTATGTATGTCTGTAAAATATTTATATATACCTTTAACTGTTGAATGCAGGCGTTATTTATGTGTGAATGTGTGTTTTAATGTATATTGTAGTATGTGTGTTTATTATTAAAAAGCATCTTATTCAGGATTGCAGCGTTCTCAATAACTTCAATACAGGAAGTGATCACAGGTTGGTTAGATGCAAACTGCTGTTAGATGCAAACTAAAGTGGAAAGAATGAAGCTTTTGCAACACTCAAAGAAATCAATCGATATAATGAATCTCCAGAAACATAAAGAAGAATTCCATTTGGAACTTAAAAACCGTTTCCAAGTACTTCAATCAACTTTAGAAGAAGAGCAAGATGTTACAGTAGTGAACAAGAAACTAACAAATACTCTACAAGATATTGCAAAGAAGATAGCCGGCGATGCACAAGTAAAGCAGACAAAGAAAATAACAGAAGAAACAAGAAGATTGATGAAGAAACGCAGGGAATTTAAAATGAAGAAAAACGATCCTAAATCAATAGTTGAATATGCTGAATTATGTAAAACGGTAAGAAAATGTGTTACAGAAGATATCAGAAAATTTAACTCTGATCTTTTCAAGAAAATTCTAGATGATAACAAAAGTTTAAAATCAGCTCGGCGCAAGCTTTGTGTTGGAAGAAAAGGTATTTTTGCACTAAAGAGGGCAGATGGAACAATCACCAAAATCAATCAAGAAATAGTACACATTGTCGAAAAATTCTATAACGATTTATATAAATGTGAAGATCAAAGGGAAATCAACCTATACGATCCACGAGAAAACTTAACAGAAACCGAAGCCATAATCCCAGTGATGACAGACGAAGTTTTAACTCCCTCACTGACAAGCCCGTGTTAATACGTTCACTAACCTCCAGTTTTCACTGCAATACAAGCAATATTTAAAGTTATATAATTCTATTGATTTAATGTATTTTTAATACATTGAACGATGATTAATACTTCCAAGGATTACATTCATATTCATTATTAAGTTTTTTTTTTTATAAAATGTTCAAAAAATCATTTTTTTTTAGCATTTAATACAAAATTCAGAAAAAAACAACATTACAATTTTGCCCTTTTCCAAGACAGTCGGAGGGTTAAAAGCCATTAAATTTATGAAAAAAGGTAAATGCCCCGGAGAAGATGGAATTACAATCGACCTTATCAAAGAAGCAGGTGAAGAAGTTGCAAAAATGCTATCCTTACTGTTTTCCAAATGTCTCAAGAAGTCAGATGTACCAGAAGATTGGAATAATACTGTGATGGTGCTACTTTACAAGAAAGGAGAGAAGGAAAACATTAAAAACTACCGTCAGATCAGCTTACTATCACTGATTTATAAAATTTTCACCAAAGTTTTAACGACAAGACTTGAATCAGCTCTGGACTCAGCTCAGCCTAGAGAACAAGCAGGATTCCGAAGTGGATTCAGCACAATGGATCATATCCAAACGGTAAGGGAACTCATTGAAAAACATAAGGAATATAATTTACCTCTTTGTCTTGCCTTTATTGATTATGAAAAATCATTTGATTCAGTCTACACATCAGCAGTAGTAGAATCTCTGGAGGACATTGGTATAGACAAACCTTACATCAATATTATAAAGAAGATTTACAAGAAAGCAACAGCAACCATCCGCTTGGACAAAGGAAAAACAAAGATCAAGCTTGGTAGAGGGTTAAGACAAGGAGACACCATTTCGCCTAAGCTTTTTACGGCTGTCTTAGAAAATATTTTCAAGAAGCTGGATTGGGAAAACAAAGGGATTAGAATAAATGGGGAATATTTAAGTCATCTCCGATTCGCCGACGACATTTTAATTTTCCGTAACAGTCCTGAAGAATTGGAAAATATGCTAAAAGATTTGGCAGAAGCTAACATTAACGTGGGATTAAAAATAAACTTGGAAAAGACCAAGGTGATGTTCAATTCATTTGCATCAAAAAAGAAAATTGTCTACAACAACACTGAAATTAAAGAAGTGAAAATTTATGTGTACCTTGGGCAGGAAATATCATCGGATAATAGTATCATGAATGAAATCAATAGAAGAATAAGAAATGGATGGAGTGCTTTTGGGAAGAACAATGTTATTCTGAAGAGTAGCATGCCCCTTTGTTTGAAAAGAAAGGTATTTAACCAATGTGTTTTGCCTGTACTAACTTATGGAGCAGAAACATGGACGCTAACAAAACGGATGGTACAAAGATTACAAACAACACAGAGAAGTATGGAAAGGTGTATGCTAGGTATAACTAGAAGAGACAGAAAAAGAATAACCTGGATAAGAAGTCAGACGAAAGTTTTTGACATCATTGAAAGAATTAAACGGCTAAAATGGAAATGGGCTGGGCACATTGCAAGAAGACAAGACAATAGATGGAGCACAAACACCCTAGAGTGGTATCCCAGAGATGTAAAATGGCCAAGAAGACGACCTCAAGTAAGATAGAGCGATGAAATCAGAAAAGTAGCCGGTGTAAATTGGATGACTAAAGCACTAGACAGAAAACATTGGAAAAATCTGGGGGAGACCTACATCCAGCAGTGGATTGAAAACGGTTGTTGATGATGATGATGATGATATTGATAGATAGATATACAAAACATATTTCAGTTTTAAGAATCGATAGGTAATTTATTGATCAGAAAATGGAAAACACAACTCGATTCCAAGTCAATTCCATGATTAAACACACACTTTTACTTTATAAAATGACGTCATCCGTACGCATAGAACGTCACTATCGTTGATCAATCACAAATCCAAACGAGAGATATCGTCCTTCAAGGAACTCGGAAAAAAGTAAAAATAAATAAATAAATAAATAAAAATAAAAATCGGCTATCTAATGATTCATATGTCTTCATTTGCTTGTAATATTAATATACATTCTTAAAATTAAATTTATTTTATAATAGCTCCATGTTTTATTAGAAATCATTCATTTATATTTTATAAAAATAGCACGTATTTTAAGTATATATATATATTTTTTCAATTTGTTGAGGAAAATGACAACAAAAAAGATATAATTGCTATTTCCCAACTATTTCCCCTTTACTTTCTACAAAAATGGAGTACCTGAATTGCCAAAATTAAACAAATGGCGCTAAAAACCACAAAAAAAATTCACGTATCAAAAATAAATGGATATGTAGTTTTCAAACAAATTGCATTTAAAAGTATTTTTTCCCCCAATACGACGGTATAAAAATTGGAAATGTGCGATGCTTAGAAGTTTAAAAAATTGCAATGGAGTATTTAACCTTACAATGATACATCTGCTTTGCTTTACGGCTGGCTTATACAACGGAACGTTATTTTTTGGAGACGACATTTTATTTGCTGGGAGAAAGAAGTAGCATACCGGGGGCTAATAAAAATCATAATTAGATACATCGCAAGGAATTATAGTAATATGTGATGTCATGTGTTTTATGCAACTTCTGATGTACCTGAAAAAGTTGTTTAAATGTTAAATTTTATAATATTTGGAGAAATGTGTGTTAATTCTACGGGTCAATATAAAGTACGTTTTAATTACTTGATATAAAAAGTGAAATATTGTCGAATTGGCTTTTATAAAGCTTCAACAGGTTGAATTTTATTACTATATTCAGGTGGCCGTTATATTCAATACGCATGTGTGTATTAGGAAACTGAAAGAATAAAAATTCTGTTCTTTATATCTAGAAGTTATTTATAACCAAGGTTCTCTACAGTGGTGTTTGACTGCATCTAAACTTTGATGCACAAAATAAATGGAAATTATTTTGTTTCTGCGGCTCACAGTCATGTGTTTCGATTTCAAATTGACTTGAATTAACTAACATTTATAAATAATCTTGAAAGTGAGTTCCGTCATTTATAATGCTGATCTTTGCCTTGGTAGAGGATTTTTACTCTTGTCTCTGAAGTAATGTCACTAGGTCACGACGACACCACTTGGTTTAGTGACATCGTCGATGATCCGATATGACAATATCAGCCTACTTACGTCGCCGTAAGAAATCTGATCCCTCGTCTTCCAGACTTGAACCGCATTTCCTCGCATCCAAAGCCGACCAAGGGAATGCCGTTTCTTACATCTTATCGGGAGGCAGCGATCTCTTTTCTAAGCCCGTCTTTTTATTCAGTCACGGCCCGGTCCTTTTTTCTACAACTGGCGCGCGCAAAAGAGTTTTGCGATGTTTAATGTGTATTATGTAGTGTCCCCTCCCAGCCCGTTTTGCGCCGATTATTCGGTACCCGAACCCCCTTTCTCTTTAATCATTTGTGGTAATAAGGAGTTGTAGAAATGGTCGGAAGAAAGCGGATATCTTTTGCCAGTGAGAGACTTTATTCTGTTTTTTTTTGTTGTTCGCTTTTTCTTTTATGTATATCGTTTTGAATGTGAGCACGATGAAGTCAGCTCTGTGTCTACAAGCGCGTAATGAAGCCGAATTACTCAAATCATCGATTCATAAGATGGAACGATAAGGTCAGTTAATGCCGTGATGCCTGTGCAAAGAAAGAGTAAGTTTTCAGGTGGGGCGCAATTAATTGCCTTTGTTAGATTGTTGTTGACGGAGTTCTGACTGCAGCGTGATGCTGAATATTTCTTTATGTACACACGAATAGAATGAATGACTGTGCAAATCGTTGCTGTTGTTCGTGATGAATAATGACTGTAAATATTAGTTATTGCCACAGCTCTGTTTGGATAACCTGTGGACCACCATTGGTGAGCTAAATAGTACATTAGAAACTGAAATTTAGGAAGATTCAAGTTCTGAATTCTATGTCTCACAAGATTGCTATCTCTGTCACTCATTGATGATCACTATTTCCAAGATTCACCATACTTCTGAACGCTATCTGTCAAATACTCACACAGTGGCTAATTCATGTTATTGTAAAGAATTCGTACAATTTTCATTCTTTAATTAAAATACAATTTAAAAAACTGAAAAACTTAGACAAGCGAAGGTATTTTTATCGTTGCTGAATTCTGGCTATTCTTACAATTAAGGAATATTGAAAGATGATCTTATCTGAATTTATGCAGATACCAAGATTCATCCTATTTTTAAATGTTGTAAAAAAAAAAAAAATATTTAAAAAAAAATCACAGAGTGATTCATTCACATTGTCGTAAAAAATGCCTACAATTTTCTTTTTTTAATTAAAATATAATTTTAAAAACTGAAAAACTCAGACAAACAATATTTCTAAATGTTATTTGTCAAACATTCATCCAGTGGATGATTATATTGTTCTAAATAATTCCTTCTTTTTTTTTTTTTTTTAAACTAAAATATAATTTAAAAAACCGAAGAACTCAGTCAAAAATAAATTATTTTTCGCTCCTGAATTCTGGTACGCTTTAATTAAGAATTGAAAGAATTCTTAAGAATTCTTTAGATATTCTTATCTGAATTTAAGCAGATACCAAGATCCCATTTCTAAATGTTAGCTGGGAAAAAATCATATAGTGGTTCATTCACTTTGTCGTAAAAAATTCCTACAATTTTCTTTTTTAGTTAAAATATAATTTTAAAAACTGAAAAACTCAGACAAGCAAAAATAATTTTTTTCGGCTGCTGAATCCTGGATGCTTATAACTACACTGTAAAAAAAAATTTGTATGGTTACTAAGAATTTTGTAGGAAACTGGGATTCCTAGAACTTTTTATGTAATCACAACATAAGATAATCATGTAAAATTACAGAAGTGTCTTCAGTAACTGTTACTAAATATTGCTTAGTAAACGTACTAGTGATTTTTTAGGGAGTTTCCCCAAAACACTCTTGTAAATTTACCAAATATTGTTTAGTGAGGTTACTAATGCTTGTTTAGGGAATTTACTAAATAAGTGTTAGTAAATTTATCGGTGAATATGTTGTAAACGTACTATCCATTTTTAGGGCGTTTTCTAAAAATTTTTTTGTAAATTTACTAAATATTGTTCTGTAAATTTCTAACGGTTTTTCAAGGGAGTTTCTCTAATTAGTTTTTGTAAATTTACTAAATGTTTCTTAGTAAACTTACTAGCGATGTTTTAGGGAGTTTACTAAAATTTTTTTTGTAAATTTACTAAATATTGTTCTGTAAATTTCTAACGGTTTTCAAGGGAGTTTCTCTAATTAGTTTTTGTAAATTTACTAAATGTTTCTTAGTAAACTTACTAGCGATGTTTTAGGGAGTTTACTAAAGAATTTGTGGTAATTTTTCCAAAGATATCCTTAGTACGTTTACTAAACTATTTTAGAGAGTTTTCCAAAGAATTCCTTGTAAGTTTACTAAAGAATTTTTCGTAAATTTACTTAGGATTATTTAGTCAAGGTACTAACGACTTTTTTCGGTAGTTTCCTAAAGAATACTTTGTGAATTTTCTAATGATTTTTTAGTACACTTACAAAGGAATTTTTAGTACATTGACTATGAAATTTTTTTGTAAATTTGCGAAGGATTTCATAGTACATTTACTATGAATTTTTTTAGTATTGCACCCAAAACTTTACATATACTTCAGCAAAAAATGTTTGGTAACTTTATTAAAGTAATGTCAGAAAAATTACCAATGATTTTTTAGTGTTGTATCTAAAACAGTTTTTGTATTCTCGCCAGAAAGTTTTTTGTAATCGTGCAAGAGATTTGCAGTAAAGTCAAAATTCTTCGATCAAAATAAGTAATATGACCTGACGTGGTTTTCAGTATTACCACAGCAATTGCCAGAAATATTTGTATGTTATGCATTAAAAAACTGACTGAAGCTTCACTGTAGATATTCAAATACGTACAAAATATTAAATTACATAAGTTCCATATTAAATTAGCATTATAACAACAGCAGTAAATAAGCAGATAAGCAGAATCAGATCTTACAGTTATTAGTTAAATTAAAAAAGCGAATAGAAACAATAATGAATGTAAAGTATCATTACTAAGTTTATAAAGTATGCCTAATTTTTTTTTTTTTTTAAATGTTATCGATACACTGTTAAAAATAAAGTGTGATGTTTCACCAAGAAAATGGTGAAAAGTCGCTGAAATTTAGCTGCAACCAAGATATTGGCGATAAGTTTTACCAGTTTATTGGTGCTTTCTCAAATACCATTATATTAGTGAAATGTTAAACAATGATTCAGGTTTTTTATAAATCCAATTTTCTGGTGAAAGGTTGAACCATAAATCAGGATTTTTTTTAAATCCAATTTTCTGATAAAAGGTTTAACCATAAAACAAGTTTTTCTTTTTAAATCCAATTTTCTGGTAACAGTTTGAACCATAATTTAGTTTTTTTTAATCAATTTTTCTGGTAAAAGGTTGAACCACGAAACAGGATTGTTTTTAAATCCAATTTTCTGGTGAAAGGTTAAATCATAATTCAAGGTTTTCTCTATTCCAATTTTTTGCTAAAAGTTTGAATCACGATTCAGGATTTTCTCTCATCTTTATGTGGAATGGTTACACCGGATTGTAGCTTTCTTTCCCCCCCCCCTCACTTTGGGTTTTCAATTTATCATTTTATGGTGTAATAAACCAAATTTCAGATTATGCGAGATTATCTTGCAGTAGGAAAGCTTACTTTTTTTTTTTTCATTAAACCGAAAATTATTTAAGTTTTAATTATTGATTCTATTGTCTTTGAAATATATTTAAAGAACAAATGTAAACCAATTTGATCCAATTTCACAAAATAATTGCATTATTTTCACCACAAATATTACCTTTCTGTCCTTTTACATTTTGGAATATTTCTTCGCACTCAGTTACACTTATAGTCCATTTAGTGTTTGCTTATTCACAAAGAAAATATGAAAAAAAAAATTTCTTTAGATTTAAATATATACCCTGTTTTTATTATTGTTTTAATTTAAACAATGGCTGAATAAATTTCTTCAACCAGTATTAATTTTTGCACGAGTTTGAAAAGGTTTTTTGCATAATGCACTTAGCTGCTACTTTCATGATCTGTTTTTTTTTTCTTTAATTCTTGTGAATCTATAGATGCTGAAATTTTCATATTATACAGTTTTCAAATTTTTACCTTCTTTTCACAAAACAAAAAATAAAATAGAAATATTTTTAAAATTTATATTGCAACACAGCTCAATTATGCAAAATTAATTGATTTGAATATAAATCAACAACAAAAAAAGTTTAGTATTTGTTTCTGTTTATCATTCAATAATGAATATAACATTTGAATAAATAAAGCACAAACATAACGAATACATAATCAAAGTATATGCGTAAATACTGAAATAATCAGCATTAAAAAGGCAGCTATAAGTAGCAGAATCCATTTAACCTCTAATATCAGCTAATACAAAATATTACTCTAAACTTCAAAGCTTTTTTAAAATACACAATGTATTTCTATAGTATATTAAATACTTACTTTGAACGGTTAATTTAATAACAGCAGTGTCCCCACCAAGCGACTAATTATTCTTACATATAAGTATTTTTTCAGTATTCCTAATTGATAATCTATGACGACGATTTATTTATTTTTTAACAGTATTTGTAAAAAAGGAAAATATTCACCAGCAGCAGCCTTGCAATAGCTGAAAAAGAAATGGTTACAGACACTATTAAATAGCAACACATTTAAGTTGGTTTGCGGTATGCCGCTCCATTTATTGAAAATACAAATTATATAATCATTAAATTATATGTATAGTATGTCAGACTAATATTTACTGTAATATAATATCATTTCACATAGAGTTTCTCTCAGACAGTTTTAGGAGGGTGCTGCACCCTCTCTGACTATTCAGGTCATCAAATATAAAGAATTCTTGAAGCTTAGCATGTTCTGAATCAGGATTTCAAGTCAGGAATAGATCCAAGCATCAGGTTAATTTATCCACCTATTTTAAATGAAAGAGTAAATATTTTAAGACATAAAATATTTCTTGTGCAGACATAACAATAATCAAATTTCACACAGGGGAATTAATCAAAAAATTAAACAGTATATCAATTCAAATCTCTTTTACAAGGAAATCTTCAGCATTTAAAAAATCAGTGTTCGAAATCATTGGTGGTCCGCTGGTCCGAGAACAACAAAAATTCATTCGGACCACTAATTTGAAAATTTTAGTGGTCAGCAGGAACAGTAACTCCCCCCTACCCCTCTCTTACAGGGTCACAGGTAAACTTAAATTTTCCCGTCTCAGAGAAAACGTCAACCAAACACAAATCACAGAATTTTATTTATTTAAAAAAATAAATAAAACTGCATTGAACTTTAGTCAATTGAAATATTGGAATTAAAATACCTAAATTAATAATTTTATAGTTTTTCTTTATGTGCTGTTTATTTAATTTTTAGTTATAATTTTATATTTTATTAGGCTGAAAATTTTGGATAACTGCAAAGAAAGTTTGTAAGAAAATGCTGCAAAATTCTCCATTTGTTAGGTAGAAGGAAAATATTGTGAAATTCTTAAATCAAATGTGGAAAAATATTTCAAAAAGCGTCAATTGGTTGTTGAGGGAAAAAAATCGTCAATCAATCGTGATTAACAAAAACTAATGCTTGCCATTTGGCTGCAATAGGGTGTTAACGATTTTAATCAACGATTAAATCATGATTTTAATCAACTGATTTTTTTTTAGAAAATTTGTGATTTTCATCGATGATTTTAATGGTCTATTTCAATGGCCTGTAGGGAAAAATCATTTGTAGTATATTGGAATGATATTGCACTATTTCAAACATATGGAAATTGATACACATCACTGAAATGTACAAAAAGATGCTTACTATAGAACATGATGAGCATAGCATTAATTTAATCGTTTATTTATGTGGGGGGGGGGGGACAAAAGGATTCGCTTATAGTACTGTAATTAGATTCAATTACTCTTAAAAAATTGTTTTATTTGATTCTAGATTTTACGCGTATAACCACTATTTTTCAGCATAATTAATATTCCTGAGTACTACATCTAATTCTTTCCTTTCCTGATAATATTTAAAAATTTTTACTGATCTTTTGCTTATAGAATTAAGAGTAGTGACGCCATATTTTAAACTCTGTCATGTTGGGGTAAAACCGGGTACTTAAGAGTGGGTCAAAACTGGGTATTCCCGATTTTGTCCGACACTCATAGAATGTTTTTTAGTATAGTTAATAAATTAGCATGGAATTTTAAATTGCATTCTTAATGCTGTAAAGTTATAATACAATTCTAAATATATCTAGTTATAATGAAAAAAACTAATTTTGATTTTGTTTTATATTAAAAAGTGGGTCTAATTTTTAACTTACATTTATGAAATTAAATAATTTGCAATTATTAATGAACAAAATAATGGTACTAATTAAGCATAATTTTATATTATGCCTATTACATTTTAATAAATAACTTTCTAATCTGAGGTGTAATAACTTGCGTTATAGGTCCACTTAAAATGCAAAAATATTTCGTGACTTGTTTCTCTAAATAAAATAATCTGCCCAAATTGACAAATAATCCATAAAATCTCAATCCTATATAACTAGGCTATATAATCTATAACAGGATTTTTTTTATCAAATATCAAACAGGCAAGAAAAAAACCTCTTGATGAATGAAACTTTCCCAGACTCATTTGCTGTATATAATAGGAGTGGATGGATTACGAAATTAGGTCTTTATTTTATTTGGTTAAAAGATTTTTCCAATCCTCGTCCTGAAAAGCCCGTTCTTTAAATCCTTAACAGGTGTTCAATTCATATAAAAGAATCCTGTTAATCTAGTAAGAGAAAGCAATGTATTTATATATGATTCTTTCCTTACGCAACGCATCGATTTCAACCCCTTGATGTGTCATTCATGCATCTCTAAGCTCATACTAAGAACAAGAGGTGAAGAAGTGGTTATTTTTCAACTCTGCGCGATCTGTAACAATTTACCAAATTAGAAAATTATTTAAAACTGCATTTTCGAGAGCAGCAATTGTAAATACTGCAATCAGAAGGTTCGAGAAAACAGGGAGTTTTCCCTACAACAATGTTTTTCCAGACCATCTTTTTGCTCCTTCGGAAGTGAGAGAGAAACCCATGAAAGTCATGATAACACACCTAGGTCTATGCAACCCCAGGTTTGCATAGCTGCAGAAATAAATATTTCTGAAACATCACAGGATAATGGAGCTCAACCTTCCGAACATAAACGAGTTGACAACATCCAGCGTCTTTCACGTCGAGCTGCTTCCAGATGCAGCAGTTAACATCACAGTCACAGACGTCATCACTCATTCAAAATTTTACATCTACAGAATACATTAGTAAAATTATCCACTCGACATCTTCAGACTATATAGCCTAGCAATCTGTATTTCCAATTTCGCCTAAAATGTTATTATCCCCTTCTAAGGAAGGCTTTAGAATTGAGTAAAGAAAGGGAAAAACTTATTTTGATTTCTTCTCCCTATAAATTACAGGTCGAAACAGATATTAAGGAGAAAAAAGCCAAACAAACTGCAAGACGGAAAAAGAAGTTTCTTTAAAAAAAAAAAAAGATTGCGGAAACATCTTCAGAAGAAGAGGACAATGAAACCTGTATGTTTTGTTATGAACTTTACTCAAATTCTAAATCCAAATACGATGTTTGAAATGCCATGAATAGGCACACGAAGCATGTAGTATATCAGAAGAATATGATGATAAATTCATCTGTGATTTTTGAAGCTAAAAGAACTCTTAAACGTACAGTGTAAAGTAAGCAGGCCTATACAACGTAGAAAATTTTCCAACGAATTATTTTTTTTTTACACATGGAAGAACACATGTGCAATTTCGTTTTGTTAAAAATAATAAAAATGTATTTTTTACTATATTAAGCAAGACCTTTTTGACCAAAATGAGTTTTCCAGTAGTTTTAAATGGATACCCAGTTTTACCCAACCAGCGAGGTAAAATCGGATTTTTGCATACGTTTGAAAAAAGCTATTTTTTTATATAAACACATATATATATATTGTTTGAAAAGAATGTTTTATTATAGCCAAGGATTCATTTTACATTAAAAACAGTGTTCAAAGTTTGTTTTCCCATTTCACAGCATTTGAGACTAACAAACTTATATGGTACCCAATTTTGCCCCACCTTCCCCTATATATATTTATTTATTTAAAGGATGCTGTAGAAGAAAATAGCATGAAACATTTATTAGCTCTTTTCTACATCTGTTTCTACTAAAATTTTTGGTAACATGCCTTTTATCTTTTAAAATAAGCAATTTTTCTATTCGCATACACATTACGGTAGTTATCGCGATATATCACCAATATTAACACGTTGATACATTCCGATATTAAATTTACGATATTCTCCCCACCTAGCAGTTATACTTTTGAAAAAAAAGATGAAAAAAGGTTTTCCGAAAACTTGTAGCAATTTATTGCAGGATGATATTTTAGAAGTATCGGCAAATATATATATAATATATATATATATATATATATATATATATATATATATATATATGCTCTAAAAGTTAAAATCTTCTAACTGAGAGTTTTAACTCTTTCAAATACATTGGTGAGCGTAGTTCACTTCGCGCCTCACAAAGACTATTTTTCTACCATAAAACTAACTAAACGTCCGTATTTTAACACAATCTTTTTTAGAGCAACTCACCAGGCCAGATTTACATTTACTTACGAAAATTTCGAAACATTCGGACAAATATAAATATTTTTTACTAAATAAAATGTGCAAAAACTTCGTCAAAATTAGCAAAAACCTCAGTTACATCGTGGTAAAAATCTTACCAGCCTTTTTCGCACTAAATATTAATATTTTTTCCCTCGGGCTACGAAAACATTATGTTTTTAACATCTAAAAATTTCAAAGAGTTTGGATGATAACGGCAAACTTTAAGAATTTAAAATTCTGGAAGAACCTTGTCCCTCCCCCACCTCCCTTTCCAAGCATATTTCAAAATTACACCTAAGACTCCAAAAATCAAAGTATGCAAAATATTAATACCAAATAATAACAATACCAAAAAGCTTATACATTCAATTCTGTTTGAAATACTGCAATACATTTAAAAAAAATACAAAAATAATCTTTAAAAAAAAATCATTGTCCGAAGTCACTTTTCTGTTTTTCTGCGCATTTTACTGTACGACTCACATTACGTATATATTATTTTAAAATACACGATGTTATACAGTAGCTTTGAAATGATCGAGTATTCATTTGATTCAGATATAAATGGATTTAAGGGTGAAAAAAATTAGTTTGAAAAGAAAAAAACCCCACCAAGATTTTGATATGAAAATAAAATCTATATTTATCTATATTATAAAGGACAAACATATCTGTGCGTAACGCTGACGTCATTTTGCAAATGGCAGCACTTTGAAATCTGGAATGAAATTTAGGTTTTGCAATTTCCGTGTTCAGCTCGTCGTCAGCTTAAAATTCCGAGTAAAATGAGAACTACATTTAACAATTTTGTTGAACATTGTCACAATTCTATTTCAAAGACCCGTGATCGGGGGGATGTAACTCGCAATTAAGTGGGTGGGAAACTGGAAATTGTTTTAATCCCTTCCGTTTAGGTCTAAAATGAAAGTACCAAGTTTTATCCCACGTACTAGGCGAACATTAGAAAATATGTACATATTTATAGTCAAAAAACACTTTTTAAAAATTATCTTAACAATATCTCAGAACAATTCTTTTGAAAAACATTGTTAATACAAATGTCGTTGAATTTGAAATTCTGAATAAAATGAGTACCCATATTAATAATTTTGCTGAACATTAGGGTCGCAATTCTATTTCTAAATTTTGTCTTAACCGTGCTAATCAAGAGGGAGACAGAGTTATCAATCCGCCCTGCCTCCGTTTATTACATACATGCATTTTCTTTAAGTTGTTGAGGCCCTCGCGATGTTTCTGTAATTATATTAATGCTTTATTTTGTATATTTTGAGGATTATAATTTAGTAGTTATCAGGAAAGAGGTACATAATTGACAGCCGTTTTACATGCCATTTCTCAACTGATATCGTCAACCTTAAACCTTAGTTTAAAAAAAAAAAATAAATAAATAAATAAAAAAGTAAAGCTTATAATACTTTTTTTCAATATTCCTTAGGTTTTAAAATTTTATGAATTTAACTTAAGATGCTCGTATACTAGTCGAAAATAATTTTTATTAAAACCATCTTAGTCCTTTTCGTTAAATATCGCAGTTTAAAATCGTGCTATTGGTTGACCTATAATTCCTCTAGCGACAATAATCCTGCACACTCATTTGTTCCCTCGCTCCTCCCCACTATTTTCGACCTCCTTAAATGTGATGCATACGCACTGTTATTCGCTATATATGTCAAATTAAATACGACGCATAATTGAAATACAATCAGAGATCATAGACAATATTTCCCATCATTTACAAATCATTTTTGAAATATGCTAAAAATCTTGAAATAATGCACTTTAAGTTATCTATTTGTTTGTAGCGACAAAGTCGCACCTAGTAGGGCGGGAAACTTAGTACGTTTATTTTTGACCTATGTCGAAGGGATTAAAACAATTTCCAGCTTTCCCGTATTTAATTCCGAATTCGGCCTTTTTTTTTCATTTCCTACCACTGGGCTATAATCCGTAATCAAGAGTTTAAGCCATAACTCTGAAAATATCCAAAATAAACCCTAAAATAATTAAAATCCTCAAATAGTACCTCAATAAATTAAAATGTATATAGGGGAGTTGGGGGCACATGTGAACAGTTCGCATAAATATAGCTTTTTCTCATGACAGGACTAATTTCTATAAACCAAACCTACTCAATACAGTAAATAGAACTTTCTTTTATACATGGTATTTTTTTAAAAATAACCTGTATAGTTCTTACATTTTTTAATAGTTTTAAAAAATTCGAAAAATTGTTCACATGTGCCCCATCAGCGGGGTAGTTGTGAACACACGTGGGGTACATGTGAACACAAGGAAAAATATCCTTTGACATGCTTTTTATTCTGTTATTCATTTGTCATCGTAATGATTAGTTAATTATCTGTGAAATTCGCCATAAAAAAGTATATATATATATATACACACATTTCTCTAGTTTCTGGGTGATATGTTTAAGCAAAAGATTATAAAATGAAAATAAGTAGATTTTGGAGGTGGAAGCTTAGATGATTCATTAAGTATTGCTGAAATAAAATAAAAAAATACAGAAGCAATTTTAAAAAAGAAATTAAAACAAATTTTGCTTAGGGGTTTTTGTTTGGGAAAATTTTTGGGGAGGGGGCGTTTACATACTATTTATCTCAAATCTGCCGAAATACGAAAGATTCCCACTGCTGTATTTGCCTTATTTACTTGTAAATTATAGATAAAGGAGGGGTTTTTAATGATTTTAAAAAAATCTCGACTATAACCCCCCCCCCTCCCCTAACTTCTTTTCCTTTTGAAAGAGAGAGGGGTTACAATAGGGATTTTACGGTAGTTATCAGTTTAAAAATTTTACTTTCTTAAAATATTACTCATATGTATCTCCATTCAAAGCGTCATATACATAACTGTTTTAGATATGGAAGTAAGCCATCATTTCAAGTTTAGAATAAATGTAATACAAAAATTTGCAAAGTTGTTCAGGGTAATACTTTTGTATTAACAATGCATAAAAAATATTGTTGTAAACTGTTTAGTAAAATAATATATTACACTTACTGGATTTTAGAAAACATTGAATATATTTAAAGTACAATTGAATGTAAACGAGCTTGTTGTTCTTTATGTATTTGCTAAAAGATGTGTTTGATGAAGTTTCAATGCAAAATCAACTTTGTGTGAGGAAAATGTCTTCTATTTCAGGAAAATTATAGGTAATGGAACGGACATTATTTATCATTAAGTTAACTGAAAAGAACAGAATCACAGAATGATTATTAGGGCACTTAAGTAGGGGAGACCGGGGGAATGGCGACACCTTAAGGGAATTTAAATTTTTTCACCTCGAAAAAATGTTTATTTTTTAATAGTAAAAAATCTAAAGCTGAATCATGATCTTTAGTACCTGTATAAATTTAACCGTAATCATAACTGTAAAGTAAGCATATATAAAAAAATATTTTTTAAACCTCTGCACAGTGGCGGGATTACCCAGGACACTGGGGT
This sequence comes from Maratus speciosus, assembly GCA_963932465.1. NCBI lineage: Eukaryota > Metazoa > Arthropoda > Arachnida > Araneae > Salticidae > Maratus > Maratus speciosus. Next base: position 607,899,733 of record OZ010789.1, on the reverse strand, counting down.
AATTCCGGAACTGTACCGGGGTAATGCCGCCACTCTTTAATGACCTAGTACATGCATCAAATGGATACTAGGAAACACACAACCTACTGAAAATAGTTAGAAAGTAATGTAATTGAGCAGAATAATGGTTAAGCTTACAATTTACTTCCTATTGCAAAAGTCACTCTGCTGAATCGGCTCCACTACATTGAAATGAGGCCATTTCTCACCCGATTTGCATGGCGGTGGCATTACCCCGAGAGGACAATATGGCGGAAATCCCCAAGCAAAGCCGAAACAAGAACCGAACTTGTTCAACACATTGCATCAAAATGTCGGCGAATGCATGTAGATTACGGGTCATATTATCTTAAATACCTAATGTTACAATAAAAGGTGCTTATCTCTACTCATTTGAAGCTCCAAAATAATAAGCAACTAGATGAAAACTACATTTTTCACCAGAACAGACGAACGACGTACAGCAAAGTCACTCCCACTTTAGGCACTGTTTATATTGTTGGCCGCTATAGTGCAGGCACATTTACTGTATCAAACTGCCTTTAGTTTTTAAACTAGGTGGGGTGGCGGCATAACCCGGGTTGGCGACATTCCCCCGGTCTCCCCTACTGTTCATATCTGCCCCAACTTGTCTGTTCACAAGTGCCCCACATTGCTGCTTCTGTTAAATTGATAAATTATTAACATTTCTCAAATTTAGAAGAAAAAGAACTGTATTAAAAATATTTATTAATATTCATAGTGCATGTTAAAACACTCAAATTCAAATAAATGAATAAATAAATAAATTTAAACGCTTATGAACTCGGAACAAAGATTTGACTTTTGAGATCTAAAAACAGTGTTTTGGCTACAGAGGACAAACAAAAGGTCAAAAAGCTTCAAAAAATTTTTACCGTATGTCTACAGGTGTTGTCATCTTTAGTAGTTTTTTTCAAATAAAAAAACTTACAATAACCATTGAAAAATTGCGATGTTCACATCTGCCCCCTGTTCACATGTGCCCCCATCTCCCCTATAAATTAGAAACAGGGTAAACTGATAACCACGTCTGTTCTGGCTTCAATCACTTGATTAACGAATTAGGCAAAACTTTGCAATATAATTGTAAAAATTCAACAAAAATATTAAGTACACATTTCAATCAGAATTTTAACCTCTACAACATCTGTATTGACAATGTTTTTAATAGAGTTAGTTTTTTTTTTAGATATTGTTATGGTAATTAATAAAAATGTGTTTTTTGACTATAAATCTGTACATTTCTTCAACCACTCACCTAGTAAGAGGGGGAAAACTTAGTACATTCATTCTAGACTTAAAGTAAAGGGATTAAAACAATTTCCAGCTTTCCCCTAATTAATTCCGAATGCGGCCCTTTTTTCCTCCCCTACCATTGGTCTATAAAGAGTTTTAAAGACTTTAAAATTCTATGCGCTCTAAGTTTTTTTTTAAGGGGGGGGGGGGGGGGATGCCAATTTCGAGTGGGAAGAAAAATCTTGATTATTTATTGTGACAATAAAATGACACAGAACATATATATATATATATATATTTTAATTTAAGCAGTTTTAAAGAGTTTTGAATCTTTAAGTATTATTACTGTGACAGGTGAAGAAAACGGGGAAACGAAATTTTGAAGGTGAAATTCAGATAAAATTTTAATGAAATGGATATGATGGAATGAATAGTTAATGAAATTCAGGACTGATTATTTATTCACTTAAAGTAACAAATACAGTAGAGCAATTTTTTTTAACCTGTAACTGATGTCAAAGAAATTATCACATAACTAGTGTGAAGCGGTCTGTGAGACCGCTCCAACGAAAGATGAATAAAAGCCGCGATAAACTCATAGGATGTTGTTTTTGTACTAAACTTTTTGCACAGGAGTGTTATAATTAAAATTCACCTATTCAAAAGTCTCTGGTGTTAGTACTAAAGTTTCAAACGAAACAAAATTTCAGTAGTGTTTGTAGATAAACTGTAATTTGCAAGTTAAACTATGAAAATTGAAAAAAGCAGTGGTCTGTGAGACCGGTAACATCAGTTAAAGGATAAAAAAAAGTTTTAAACAGTTTAAACTTTGGTATTGTGGAGAAGGGAGTAAAAAGGGGAGGTGAAATTTCAGAAGAAAGGTTAGCTATGGAGGTTTTATCTTTATTTTTTAAATAAGAAATGAAAAGAAATGCAGAAGAGTTCCACCACAGATTAAGAAATAATATGACAGTAAAGCACTTTTAAGGACTTAAAAAAAATTTGTATGAAAATAAGCACTTTCAAGCACAAAAAAATCCTTTTTGAAAAATGCTAGTACTTTTAAGGACCGTACGAATCCTGATATATGGAAAATTTCCCGACTACAGAGTAGTCCAGCACGGGGCAAGTTGCAAAAGACACAAAACCGAATATTATACTTAAGTCAACCCGCAACTCGACACGAACACTCCAAAAATATTTCCTCGATCCGCAACCTGACCAGAATCAGCCAAAATAATTTTCGGCAACCTGCAACTCAACCCAGACTTATTTCAACCAGAACCCGAAATAAAAGGAAAGGAAATCGTGTTTTATTGATATTATGAAATGTAATATACAATTACATCTCTAATAACAATTTATGTTTTATGTAGGAAAATGGACAAATGTAAATACTTTAATATTCAAACATATGTGGGTATCATGCCCACAAGTATTTGAAGTGAGGACAGCTTGTTAAAAAGCGCCATCGATATTCACCATCATGGTTGATTTCAATGGCGCTTGGTGACAAGTTGTCCACATGGCACACAATCGCATGACACACCTAAGTGATGTACGATAGGTGGGGGCTAAAGTTACGCACTTATCATTAATTTTGATTTTTAATGAACACATTGATCTAAACTTATGTGACGACTGATTAAAATGTTGTATTAAAACCTTAGGCACGTCCCACTATCTAACGACATTCTGTCAAGTTATAATTCCGTGAGAAATTGTAATTTTTAAAAAAACATTGCTCTGAGCATCTTTGCCCCAATGGTTGGGCTGAAAGTACGCAGTGATGAGGCAAAGATACACAGTGCGCATTTCTGCCCCATTACGGCCGGATTTTGCCCCATTTTCACTAAAATGAATGAGTAATGTAAAAGCATTAGTAAATTTCGATAGTATTTCAACTGAAAATTCTAAACTAGACCATGAAAAAAATAGCGGTCTGCGAGATCGCAAATAGCAGTTAACCTCTAACTGTTGTGATAAAAATTGTTTCATAAATACTGTAAACGGTTTCCGAGACCGCTTAATCGTTGATTGAATAAAATGATTGACTGATTCATAAGAGGCGGTTTCTGCGCTAAACTTTATGCAAGGGGCTATTATAGTAAAATTTCCCGCATTCAGAAGTCTTCAGCTATACTTCTAATTTACCAAACGAATCAAAATTAAACTAACATAACTACTTAAATTGAAAGTTACAAGTTAAACTGTGAAAACTGAATATTACAGCGGTCGGTGAGACCGTTAACAGGAGTTAAGGATTAAGGTTTAAAACAAAAGCGATTCATGAAATAAGAATATTGATTTTTAAAAGGAGGTAGGTAGGTACATACGTTCTATATTTAAAAACTTCTAGAAAAAGGGAAATGTAGTTTACTAACTTATATTAGTTAAGTAGCTATTCTATTTTATATAATACAAATTTAGAAATTGTGGAAAGCTTTGCATCTAGCTAAAACGATAGGGCAAAGTCCCGTATCTTAAACATGTGCGTATCTTTGTCCCAAGGATGATGCGTACTTTTATCCTATTCTGCAGTATTTTGCTTAACCGGCTACGCATAAGTATAAACAAATGTGATCGAGGTAAACTGCGGCATTTAGAAGCTAAAAATCTTTCGATCTCCACTAAAATTTTGGATTTGTAAAAATTCCAGGTACTGTTAGCTAAAGAATAAAGTGAAATTTTAAAAATATTAGATCAAAATTCGAAAATTTGAACTCCTCATTTTCTTAGCACAAATTGCTACTTTTATCAAAGGTTTAAACAAATGACTAGTACACTTGAAACAAAACTGCCACCTATTGGCCAAGAGAGCAGAAATGTTACTTCATATGAAATCAGCCGGTGCGTATTTTTGCTCCACTCGTATCTTTACCCCTACATACCCTGTATCTCTCTTTGCATGAGAAAGTAAAAACTCGGCATTTTATCGCTCAGAAACTCACGTAAAATGCAAATGTTTATATTTAGGTTTTTTCCAAGTCTAAGATTTTCACAAAAAATTTGAGCAGAACAATTTTTCAGATAAAATAAATACATATTTCAATATGAATGAGTTATTAAATTTACTCCTTAACCTTTAACTGATGTCACAGAAATTGTCACAACTAGTGTGAAGACAACTAGTGTGAAGTTGTCTGTGAGACCGCTTTATTGAAAGATGAATAAAAGGCACGATTAACTCATAGGATGGTGTTTTTGTACTAAACTTTTTGTACAGCACTGTTATAATTAAAATTCACCTATTCAAAAGTGTCTGGTGATGGTACTAAGTTCACAACGGAACAAAATTTGGTAGTGTTTGTAGTTAAACTGAAAATTGCAAGTATATAAAAAATTGCAAAACTATAAAAATTAAAAAAAAGGTGCGGTCTGAGAGACCGGTAACATCAGTTAAAGGTTAAGAAATAAAAAGTATATAAATAATGTGATAAATTATTTTTATTTAAAGCACAGTTAAGAACGATTTTTTCTTCTCTAGGAATAGGAAAAATATTACCAACATTTCATTTTTCATATACACGCAAACACATGTATAATATTTCTGATAGTTTTAAAACAAATACCCATAATACGTGTGTATAGATAGAGAAATGCCCAATATTCAGAGTTAAAAGCATAGGAGAGAGTATGGAGGAATGGGACACCTTTTACAAAAATAAGAAAAAGAACTTTGACACAAAAACAATATTGCAATTTATAGAATACAAAATGAAATACTTTCTATTGTCCTTGAACAATGTAGAAACATAATTTTCAGAAACAATTTTATAATTAAAGGAATGGAAATATAAGAATGGAAATATAACAAAATTTAACTCATAAAGTAGAAATATTTACTTGCGTCCTAATTTGAAATCATAATCAAGATGGATGCCTTGAACATCTCTGTGGCTGCGTGAATAGTCATTACGTCATCATTGAAGTCCTTTCTCATTGGCTGACAGTTGACACTAAGATATTTCATGTATTTTTACTATGCGAGTGGTAAATATTATACCCGGTTACAGATAAAATTCTAGTAAACATGCAGATTTCTGTAGTTTTACAAAAACTAGTTTTGTAGGATTACAGATTTTTTTTTACAGTGTAAGGATTTTGAAAGATATTCTTAGGAACATTTAAATTTAATTATTCAGCGTACTTATCTCTAAAATCTTAAAGGTAAAAAAGTCATGTCATTTATCCAGAAAACTATTATTTAATAGTAATTCGAAATGACAAATATTCAAAAAGTAACACTTGTAACATCAACTTAAATATTTTATAGAGGACTGCAGACTATGCCCGCTGCACTGGTACATTTTCCCAAGCGAACCTTGAATGAAACGAAATGGTGAATTTGACCTTGTGATTTAAAGCAATATGGACCTTTAACTGAATGTCCTTCCGCAGTGCTGAATCGATATGAACGCCATTGTGCTTTACATGTTCTAATGTGTAGATAAAATTTCAGCTGTTAAGCTCTAACTCTTTTAGTTTATCACTCGCAGTAGGATTTGGTAAAGAATGATAGTACAATATTCAATATTTCTTTTGTATCAGAGCATTCTCGTTAAAATGAGCCAATATGGTGAGAGTTCCGATCACAGAATTTTCCTCATCTCTTTTTTTAAATTATGAAATGTATTTTTTTTATGAAATGTATTTTACTGTCTCAGTGCCAACTTTAAGCTATAAACCAGTTTGAAGCTATAAACCAGTTTCTTTATCGTGTATTGGCAGTGCCCATGTTATATATTATAGCCTCCATGCTGCAATCTAAAAGTTTAGTACTTTACTGGTATTTCAACACTATTGTCGCCAAGCATAATACTTGGCACCAAACGAAGTATTTGAAAAAAAATATATATATTGTTGGCGGCAAAGTTGTTATTTAAAAAAAAATGTAACATTTCAAAATTACAGAGTTTCGAGAACTATTTTATTAAATGAATTCAAATATACACTGAAAATAAAAGAGGAAATAAATATCATACACTAAAATATTTTATTTTAAATAGAAATTTAAACTACACACATGAAATTGTGTCTCTTAGCAATGCTGTAAACATTTCCATTTTTGAATCAGTGAAAAATGAAGTTATAACTTAAATTTCCTTAATAACAAAAAATATTTTCGATTCGAAATATAGTAAATGAAAAAATGCATGGTTACGATTAAATAATATAAGCCAAAAGAGATTTGCGGTCAATAAGTAGCAAGTTACAATGTTTGGCATGGTTTGCAATAAAAATTTGGTACTTTTCCACTATAGGAACCTTGGTGTTTAAAAAAAAGTTTGGCGCAATTCGGACATTAGAAAGCGAGATTTGTTGCCAAATGATATAAACAATTATGAAAACAAATTTGATGAACTATTTTGTTTGTTTATATATGTATTTTAAATATACGTATATTATTAATGTTTTTGTATACATACACTATGACGCAAAAGTTTAGACAATGACGTCATTCAGCTTTAAAATGTAGAATTATGACGTCAGAATTACAAAAACCTGTAAATATATTCAAAAACTGATTTAAAATGCTATGTACAAAAGACAGTCGTTTTATTTGCTATAATACTAATTTTTTTCATAAAAATTCAAATGTGCTTGTCGCAAAAGTTTAGACACTATTCTAAATTTCTTTGAATATTCGCTGGCATATGCAAATTTAGAATCGATGATGTCACAAATTTGGAGTACTTAAGTTCTGCAAACGATTGCGCTTCATAGTCGACATGCCGAGAGCTAAAGAAATTCAAGTGAATGAGGTTTCAAGGATTTGGCAGTTGAAAGGTGAAGGGAAAAGCGTTTTTGAAATTTCTGCTATTATTAATAGGTCAAAAAAATCTATTTATCGAGTTTTATCGAGTGGTTCCGAATATAAAGCAAAATGTCGATCTGGGAGGCCACGTGTGACAAATGTACGAGAGGATCGCCTGATACAAAGACTAGCGAGTACTCAACAAATGAGCGTACGTGGAGTTCAAAGCTCATCGGGACTCTCTGTATCAAAGGATACGATTCGTAGACGAATTTTGGAAAAAGGAACAATCGTTTATAGCAAAATGCAGAAGAAACCAGCTCTGAAACCATATCATAAGTTACAAAGCCTTATGTGGGCTCGAAAGCATATGTCATATGGAGAGAAATGGCAGTCAGTCATATTTAGCGATGGAAAAAAGTGGAATCTGGATGGTCCAGATGGTTGTTTATCGTATTGGCATGACTTGCGGAAGGAACCTCGACGTTTTTTTAGTCGCAGACAAGGAGGGGGCTCGGTGATGGTTTGGGCAGCCTTTTGCTATAATGGACAAGTATCTCTGACCTTCACCAGTGGTCGTCAAACTTCACAGCATTATACACAGACATTAGAAGAAAACCTACTGCCATTTGCTGAGCTTCTAGGGGGTCCTCAGTGGGAATTTCAGCAAGACAATGCTTCAATTCACACTGCAAAACATTCAAAATCTTGGTTTAATTCCCATAATATAAGAGTTCTCGACTGACCAGCATGTAGCCCAGATCTTAACCCTATAGAAAACCTTTGGAGCATCATGTGTCGCAAAGTTTATAGCAACGCTAGACAATACTCTTCTGAAAAGGAACTTAAGACATCTATTGAGAATGCATGGTACGATATCGATCCACAAACTATGCAAGATTTAGTTTCTTCCATGCAATCTCGTGTATATGACGTAATACATAAGCATGGATGCGCAACCAGGTTTTAAAAATTGTTTATTTCGATTTTATTTAATTTGTGTCTAAACTTTTGAGACAGCAGTTTATTTTTGTTACCATTTAATTTATTGCAATATGCACAATTCCACTTTTCTTTGTTATAAATATTTTTTATATGTACAGCACATTAATTTCAAGCAGTGATTTGAAAATTGAATAAATATTTTTCAAAGTATGTAAGAATTTCTTCATTGTCTAAACTTTTGCGTCATAGTGTATTACCGTGTTTACTCGCGTATTAGTCGCACTTTTTTTTGCCAATTTTTCATTGTGAAAGTCTAGATGCGACTATTATGCGGGGAAATCTACTACACAATATTGTATACTCTAGCTAAAACATTACTGGTATAAAAAAAAACACATAATAAAATTTTACTTACTAAAGGTTTCCAGATTATGCGCTGTTTATTAAATAACATTTTCCTTTTTACGGTAATAATTTTTATAGATATAATAATTTGCAAATAATTTTTGGGAAAATTTGACATAAAACTCTCATAATAAATCACTTTCACTGAAAGTATCAGTATCACTAATACAATGTGAATCGCTATCTGAAGAATGGAGTGACCATCGGGTATGTCAAAGGGAGTAACAGAACAAATGAATCTATTATGAGCACTATTTCTGTTAAGAGAAACGAGCCGTTAATTCCCAAATTGGCTCGTCCGACTCAGTAATCTTATCCTTCGTTAATATTAATATTTTGGATTACTTTACTGTGATTTTGATCAAATTTAACAAAATAAATCAATTTAAGTCATTATAATTGCATTCTATTTTACATTACACTACTTCATTAGGAAATAAATATAATTTTCTACTATATAAACATCAGTTTTAGCCAATCAGATTGCTGGGCTCGGTTGAGCCAATTTGGGAAATAACGGCTCGTGTAAGAGAACAGCTGACGATTTTCTATTTTCTAAATAAAAGTCAAATACGCGACTGCGACTTTTATGCGAAGAAAATATTTTGACGATTTTTTCTGCTTAAAAACGGGGGTGCAACTATTATGCGAGGGCGAATATTACGCGAGTAAACACGGTAAATGGGTTTCTATATAAAATTAGATAATTAGCGTTGTTACGAATTCGCACCTGTTTGCATTGGGGAGAAATCTAAAAATAGTCGAGAACACGTGACTCGTACTTGTGGCGCCAGAGCCCGCGAATAAACTGTTAGATTGATGCTAGAATTTTTTTTTATAAGTAATTAAAACTTGAAATGCTCGGTCGGGGAGAAAATGTTTCCTCGGAATTGTAAATATTTATATTAACATGGGTGATTTAATGATCAGAATATATTTTTGCTTGGCCGAGATGTATGTTATCGCATTCTCGGAATTTATGATCTTATTTAAATGTTAAATATTAAATGTGCAATGTGTCGCCTTGCTATGCTGTAAAAAATAAAAGATGAAAAGACCATCAAGATTAATTATTTAAAAGGAATCACCTATGATTACAACGAAATATGTTTTTTCTCGAAATAATTTTATAACTATACGAATGATATTTCTCGATTGTTTTGAAAATGCATACGTTTTAATTAAGTTAAATAAATTTTTAAAAAATTGCAAAAAAATACTTGTGTTTATGGAATGAAACAGTGAATAGGTTGCTAGAAAATATATTGCCAAATTTCCTTCTCCGCCAATGCTATTTTCCCTATTTTGCCAAGGTCTCGATATTGGAAAAGTACCAAAAATATCTTTGCATGTTCAGGTTTGAAATAAATGACGCAATAGCAAACAGTTTGGTACAGAGTTGGTGTAACGTAAAAGTTGCAAAATGTCTCAAAAAAATATGTCCCAAATTACTCCAATTCTCTTTAAAACTTGATTATGGAATAAATCCGCTTAAAGAAAAAAAAAAAAAAAAAAAAAGAATCAACTTAACTTCTTATATTAAGTTAATTATGCATCAAACCACGACCGGTAACATATACCAGTTGTTCGTAGACTGGATTAGGTAATTTATTGTACCAAATACTTCAATTTTCTGTAGACTCGATTACGTAATTTATTTTCTTAATTAATGCATACTTTACAAATTAAACCTACTTTCCAATTTTCCTGATTTTTTTTAATCAATGGTTACAGTTAGATGTATATATGTTTGTCACTGTCGTGGTATTTTAGTTTTATCTGCCAAATATTATTATAATATTCAATATTAGCACTATTTCTAATATTATTAATAGTCATAAAAGCGGCCTTTTTTTGGTCAACAATAATTTTGTTTATTATTATTTCCGTGATAGGTTGCTTCAAAAATCTTAAGGAAAAACGATACTTTCATGTTAGTCAGACGCATCTGATAAACAACAAAATATTGTTCGCATCGCCATTCTTTTTAAAATAGAAATATTTCACTCTTTTATTTTAAAGTACATACATGTAAAATACACATATTACATACCTTTAAAATTGTCTCTTTTCCCTGTTCAAACCCGACATCATTTTCACTTTCTCAAAATTTACATACCTACACTACTTACACACTTACATACTTACACATAAATTACACTTCTCATGTCCGTTTTCACCTTTCTTTTAAGGGTGTATTCGAAAAAATATTTTTCCACCCTCAACAGCTCGAAATTTTCTGATACATTTTCAGACTCATTTTTAAAAGTAAAAACATGAAACTTGCTGGGGTGATTTCTGAAGACATGTTTGACATGCCGTGTGATTTCATTTTCAGCTGAATTAATTAGAATTTGATTTTTAAACAATTATTTTCTCAGTATGACCATTTTTTTCATTCCCAGATCGCCCGCTTCGGAGAATTCGGTTCAAAACGCTAACTTTGACAGCGTTTTTTACAGTATTTTCTGCATTTATCGAAAAATTAAGAAGCACGGCACATTATATCGTTTATAAATAAGAGAATTTCCCAGTTTGATGCGTTTGAGAGCAAAAATGAATTTTAAAATGAATCAGAAAATAAGCAGTTTGGATCGGAATACACCCTTAAATGGTATTTTAATTTGATCATTTAAAAATCATTTTAGCTCAAAACTTGAAGTCACGATTGTCAGCAACATCCTTGCATGTGAACAGCTGCACTCCTAACTTGAGATTCTAATCTCAGTACCGGAAAGTAAAAAGTACCTGATTTATGTTTGTAGGCGCATTTGTGTTAAAATGTTTAGCTTAATTTAAGAAAATGGTCGTTTTTTTAAAAAAAATATGACGTCATTTTTACTTACTTAAGCATTTCGCCTAGTATCTGAAACGTGCAGAAGGAAAAAAAATATATGGAAATTTTATGAGAAAAAATGCGTTTTTTCAAATGCAGTACATCATTTTCCGTTTTGCGCCACTAAACCCTATTCAACATTTTTTAATTTTTATCAGAAAATGGGATGAATAAAGATGAAAAAACTTCATTATTTCGCTTTTGTCTGCAATAATGAAAGTTATCTAATTACAACCATTTTGAAGAAATTTCATAAATTACTATTAAAATTAAAATATAAAAACGGGGATATTTAAAAAAAAAAACAAAAAGAAAAAAATAACAGCTACTTCAGATACATCTACAAATGAACAGCTTTCAGTTAATATATATATGTATATATATATATATATATATATATATTAGTAAAATTGATTCAGCAGGAAGCTCAGGGCTGATGACTAAAAAACAGCCTTGTGTTTTAAATATATCTACCCAATATATATATAAAATCCTAATGAAACAAATTTATGAAACGGATATTATGAAACGACTGAATTGAAACGAATTTATGTAACGATTCTATGAAACGACTGATCAAACAACTGACTATGTTTCACGGTGATTTCTCCTAAAATATGGAATACTTTGAGATGAAATTAACACCAAAAATCCGTATTGATCCACAGATCTCAAAACTGGTATTAGAATTTTTAAATTCGAATTAGTTTTCGAAATATTAATTTTTTTCTAATTTTAAATACTTTTTCTAATGATGGCAACTCAAATTTTAATCATAACATATATATATTTTTTGTCATATTTCAGAAAAGGTTATTATTTTAAATTAATTTGGCGACCAGTTTGGCCTCCCTTAAATGTATGCTAAGAAATGTATCAATTTACTTTTATTCATAATTCAATTTACTTGAACAATCTTTCGCCAAATCGAAAGATTCTGATAGAAAAATCAAGAACTCGGTATTTTTATGTTAGCGAGACGCAGGTGATAAATCGCCAAACATTTTTCCCGTCGCATTTATTTTTTATATTTCATTAATTTCATTTAAAATATAATCCTTCCAATCATTTAATTTAAAATACAAAACTTCCATTTAAAACTGAAAGCGAAACGAAAAGAAAAATATTAGGCACAGATGTCATATACGCACCGGGGTACCTAATTGGTGCAAAAATGGCATTATTTTGATTGACATGGTGAACCGGCTATTGTTGTTTATTTAATAATAAATGTCTATTTACTTTTATTTCTTTTTAAAAATTATATAAATTATTTTGTTCTATAGTTATCAATTATTTTTTTAATTATTTCCTTTTGAAAAAAATAGAAAATAATTAAAAAATACGGTACTACTTAGTTATTCCGTCGATCAATTTCGCCAAATTATACAAATTGACATAATTTTTATTTTAAATAACGAAAGAACGAATAAATTAGTATAACATTAATAAATATAAAAATAAAGCTTTGAAATAAAAATCACTTGAAGACGTAAACACGTGGAACTTGGTTAAAGTCAAGTGAATGTGACATTTACGATCAACCATTATTGGCATTTAATCTTATAGTTTGGCGATAGATTTTTGGTCGACGGGATAACTAAGTATAGTACCAAAAATACTTTTGTAACTGGTATTCGAAAACGAGGTTTTCGCCAAATTTTCGTAAAAAATAAAAAATAAAATCTAGTCATACCTGCGGTGCGTATATTTCAACTTCAAATCAATGTTTTAATTTACCACTCGAAAAAAAAAAAAAATGCTAACTGGCGAGTTGAAAAAAAGCTATTGGCGAGATTTGCACCCGGCTAGCGTAACAGTTCCAAGAATTCTTTGCGATCATGGCAAATTTTATGCAGTTTTATTCGAAAAAAAAATATTGATGTTTTAATCAAAATGGAAAACTTTCGGCACAGTTGTCATATACGGCCCCATATTGGCGCGATTTTTTTCTGACGCCAATGTCATATACGCAACGGGTACTTAACTGGAGCCAAAGTATCGTTATTTTGCTTGTTTATGCTGTTGATGCTTTCCCCAAATTGCCGTCGAAAAAAAATCGCGCCAATATGGGGCGTATATGACATCTGTGCCAAACTTTCATATGAAAGGCGAAGGAATCAGACCGTATTTGTTTATTGCCATAAACAAATGATGATGACTTGAACTATTATAATATGGATGAAATGATGTCGATAGAATAATATTTGGCGACTTATCACCTGTGCCTGGCTAACATTAAAGTACCAAAATGGCACCTACGGTATAAAAAGCGAAGTGGTCCGCCCGGAACTGTTGATGATAGTCACATGACTTAGGCTATTGTTATAGAGATTGTTTTAAAATATCGGGAGACAAAGAATGTATACTTAATTCATTTTATTTTAGCTTCTTTTCAAATGTTTAACTGATCCTCTTTAATCAAAAACGAAACCAACCATTGGATGCCTTACCAGCAACTGATTCGGCCTTAAATTTTTGCAATCAAAAAGAATTGAATGGAAACCCGTTTACATGGAGATCTGCACAGCTTTTTTAAGTATAACTCAATCTTCTCTAATATTTTTAAAACCCATCAAATTAGCGTGTTTTTAGATTCTGCGGTGTCTGAACGGGGGGTTGGCGAGCGTAGCTTACAGGGGGCAGAGCCCCCTAGTATATTATATAAAATTCTGAAAAATTAAATTATGCAAATTATGTTATTTTGATATAATAGAATGTCTTAAAGAATAACAATAAAATTTTATTAGTGGGAAGAATTTTGTGCAAAAACTTTGGGAACCTGATATTATTTTAAACCTCGAGTTTTTTAAGCCCAATATCTTCTTTATATGCTTGTCTAACTCGACGAAGCGAATTCATCCGGGAAAGAATCAACAAGTTTTGTAATATAAATTGTATTTTTGGACAAAGACTTCCAATATGAATATGCATACTGGTCACTGCACTTCTATAAAGATAATCTAAATTTTTGTGAAACATTGCATTTTGTCAGTGTGTGATTTCGATTACATTATTTTCAAAAGTGAAGCCATTTCACTTGTGAAGAACTTCAAAGCAGCTAAGGTGAAAATGACGCACTTCTATAAAATATATTTCTAATCAAATCACGTTATTTGCTTCCGATAAAGCATTTCACTTTTACGATCCAGTCTTAAACAGCATCTGTGGAAAAAGTGCATGTGACGTCATTATCGGGGAATAATATACAAACCCAGAAAAAAGCAATAATAGCTCCATATTTTATCAGAAATCATTCATGTATAATTTTTCAAAATTCGGAAAATGTTATTATACACGAAATAATAAAATTGCATTCATTCAACTTTGTATCGTTTGTAAAGAAAGTTTGCAATAAACTACAATTTATTAAATTGATAAATGAAAACGAAATAAAACAAAATTCATCTGATTAGTTAATAGACGATATTCTTGACATATGCACGTATTTTAATTGTAATTTTTTTTCAGTTTTTATAAGAAAATGGCAACAAAAAGATGCAGTAATCTACTATTTTCCCTTTACTTTCAATATAAATGGAGTACTTCAGTTGCCACGATTACAAAATTTGTTTTAAAAACTACAAAAAAATTCATTTCAAATTTCAAACTGTGGCCATTCGCAAAATGAAGTATGCGTTACGCACAGATATGTTTGTCTTTTGTAATGTAGATAAGTAGAAGTAGAAGTAGAAGACCAATCCTTAGCACGTGCAATTAGTTTTTCTAATAAGATAAAAAATATCTTAAAACTGAATTCCTGCCAATAGATTTTCAGTTTATATGCACCGTACATTACTTATAAATGTATACTAATACTACCAGTGGTGGGTATTTTTGTAGCCAACTACAACTAGTTTATTTAAAATGTAGTTAATTACAATTACAACTATAGTTGTTCTAGAAAGTAGCGACTACAAACTGCTTTTCAAAAGTAGTCGCTACTTTGCTACTTTCAAATTTTGTCAAAGGATTCAATCTACAATTGAAGAAATCCAGGACACGGAGTAAGCAATACAACGGTCCCTCATTATATCGTGTTTGCTGGGATACAATCAAATAAATGCAATAAATCATGGACATTAAAAAATTAAGAAAATTATATTTGTGTTATTCTCTAAAATACTAGTTTAAACTCATATTACTAGTTATATGTCGTGAAGAACGATTCAATACTAATGCTCTATGACATAATATTAACAAGTAATGTAATCTGTGAAGAAATTATGTCACATTTAAAATGACCAAATAATAATATTGCAAAACAGTTTAAATTTAAAAATATTATGTTTACACGAGACATTTATTTCATATTTTGAGAAGATCTTTTTAACTATTGTTGCCAATTCTAAGGCAGCGCAAATAAAAATATTTCCTTTGTAGTAACAAAAATATTTTCATGTTAATGTTAAACAGAGAAAGAAAACTTTGATGAAAATTAGCTGAGATTTAAACTACCCAACGTATGGTTTGAAATTTATTATATATAATTATTGCAGAATTTTGTCGAGTCATTTCAAATTTTATGAAAATAGAATCAGAACTCAAAAATATATTAATAAAAGTCTTCTTCATTCTATTAAATCCTATCTTACATAATTAATTCAATGATATCTCATGGTAGGTAATGATTCTAGGCTTGCCATTGTGATGACGTCATATAATAAGACGGATTAATAAAAATCCGTCAGTTAATAAAAATTATTAAAAATTATTCAGGGCCTCAGTTAATAAAAATTATTTTAAAATGTGTCCCGGACCCCCTTAAAATTCTCCAATCAAAGGGAAAAGAATGAAAACCCGTTTACAGGGAGATCGCCGCTGCTTTTTTAATTATAATTCAATCTTCCGTAATCTTTTTAAAGCCGATCAAATTAGCATGTTTTTATAAAAACATGCTAATTTGTCTGCAGTGTCTGCTGTGTCTGAACGGGGGTTGACAGCCCCCTAGTTATTAAAAAGATATTTCACTGGGAAGAAAAATTAAGGTTAAATATACATATTAATAGCATAGATGTATGTAATGGAATAGATTGTATTTATTGAACACAACTTACTTTTGTGTTTATAGAGGCTCCCAGAAAGGAGATAGAGTAACCAAATTTAAGAAAAAATTATTTTTTTATGTTTCACTGTATGATAACGAATGTATGAAGTTAAAATAGTTGAAACAGATGCAGCAGAATTTTATTTGTGTTTATAACATTCCCTTACGGGAAATAGCTTAATATTTTTTCAAATTGATTCTTTAGGACTTTTTTCTTATACATTACCAGAATAAATTCCTGCCCTGCTCAAAAATATGTTTAATGAAAATTTTCCTATGATGGTTTTTTTGCGCTGGTAGCGTACCTGGGGGGAAATTGCGTAAACGAACACTTTAAAATGTTTTTTTTTTCTTTTTTGCATGTCTTCCAATACACCTCAACCATAACCCAAGTTAAAATTAATTTTGTCTTGTGTTTAAACGCCCCCTGTGAGGACACTGGACAACCTAAATTAAGTAAAACTTTTTTCCTTAAAACTGTATGGCAGTTAATACTGTTGTTAAATATAATTAGCAAATAATATTCAACAGAATTTAAATTTGCATTCATAGCTTCCATTAGTGAAAAAGAGGGTAATAAATTTTAAACAAAACTGATTTTTTATATTTTTATCATTGATTTTTTATGCTCAGACTGGAAATTTTTGTCTAAACTACAGCAACCTACATTACTGCATTTGTGGAAAATTTTGGAAACCCTGGTAAGTTTATATCAAAATTGTAATGCGATACCCCATAAATCAAATCCCAATTATAGTACCCTCTGTTAATTTTGAAATGAATTTGCCTGAATGCAGTTAGTTATTAAAAAACTTTGACATATTAAACAAAAACATAATTTGCAGAACAAATATAATGAAAAAAACAATTTATTTCCTACATTGTTTAGACCCGAAATGGGATAGATGTTAAGATATTTCATTCACTTGGTTCTGCAATTAATATTAAATTTTTGCAACAAATATGGTTAAACCAAGTGAACTTTAAAAAATAACAATACAATTCAGATAATATGTTACTTAAATTACCCTAAAAACTTTGATTCCGTTCAAATAAAAAGGAAATAAATATTATGTCTTTTAACACTTTAGGTTTCGTATGAAGTATTACCTATTGCATTCTCCCTATGCTGCAATTTCGGAAAATTTTTTGCAGATCTTCATCGATCATGACCCCTAGAACCCCAAACCACCCCAATAAAAAACTATATATATATATATATATATATATATATATCACTTTATATATATATCACTTTTTTATGGACACGATAACTTCAATAATTCGGCACAAATATTTTCCACTGATACATAAACTGTCACATAAAATCAAGAGGCATAAAATCTCGGTCAAGTTCGTTAATGGGCAAAATCGGACCAAGGGGGTGAAAATAGTGCTTTTGTGAAAAACGAAAAAACCCCATATTTTCTTAATTATTATACATATCGACTCAGTTTAAAGTCATTATTCCTTCTAAATAATGGGCCAAAAATTTATATATGGCAGATTTTTGATAAAATTAAAAATGGGCTCAAGGGGCGAAAAAAATAGGGGAGAAAAAAAATTCATAACTTCGCCAATTCAATTCAATTCATCGTTATCAAATCCAATGAAATTTGTTATACATTTTCATAATATTTTCTACAACTTTTATACTGACAAGTTTTTGATAGGACCAATTCTTACAGCAAAAACAAATTAAAAATACATAAAGGTTGAAGAAAAAAATATCCTATTAAGGATGTACTCAAATCCAAACTGCTTATTTTCTGACTCATTTTTAAATTTATTTTTGCCTTCAAACGCATCCAACTGGTAGGCTCTTTTATCCAGAAATTATATAATGTGCCGTAATGGTCGATTTCTGATAGAGGTAGAATGTATTTTTTAAAAAAATGATGTTAAAGTGGGCATTTTGAACCGAATTTCTCGAAGGGATTGTGTTGGAAACAACGAAAAATATGGTCGTACTGGGAAAATAATTGTTTATAAATCAAGTTCTAATTAATTGAATGAAAAATAAAAACATAGGTCGTTTATAAATCTCTTTAAAAATCACGTCAGCAAATTTCACGTTTTTCCTTTTAAATATGAATCTGAAAGTGCGTCAGAAAATTTCCAGTTCTTGAGTATGGAAAAATATTTTTTGAATACCGCCTTAACGTGATTCTGATAAAGCCAGTATGTAGAAATGGAATTAAAAAGTCGTCAAAAGCGATCAGATTAAATTTTTAAAGTGGGTTTATCTCTAATCAAGATTTAGTTTTTGTTGATGAAATTAGCACTTAAGGGTGTATTCCAATCCAAACAGCTTATTTTCTGATTCATTTTTAAATTCATTTTTGTTCTCAAACACAAAAAACTGGGAAATTCTCTTATTTAGGAACTACATAATGTGCCGTGTTGATAAATGCAGAAAATATTGTAAAAAATGCTGTCAAAGTTGGCGTTTTGAACCGAACCGGGAGATCTGAAAATGAAAAAAATGGTCATACTGAGAAAGTAACTGTTTAAAACTCAAATTCTAATTAATTGCGCGAAAAATGAAATCACACGGTCTCTTATACATCTCTTCAAAAATTACCTCAGCAAGTTTCATGTTTTTACATTTAAAAATGAGTCTAAAAATGTCTCAGAAAATTTCGAGCTGTTGAGGGTGGAAAACTATTTTTCCGAATTATCTACCTGCGCCTGTAGGCCGAGACGGCAGAGATTTTTTCAGCTTTACAAGCTGCAAATATTTGTATTGTTGATTCTATTTTATGTTTATGATAAGTGTATACAAAATGATGAACTACATGGAAAATACAAACCGTTAAAAAAGTCTAAGATATACTTCCTTTTCATTTGAACGGAATCTAAGTTTTTAGGGTAGTTTAAGCATAATATTGTTTAAATTTTATTATTTTTTTTTAAGTTCATTTAGTTTAACCATATTTGTTACAAAAATTTAACGTTAATTATAGAACATAAATTGTTTCTATTTTAAATTTGTTTTGCAAATTATATTTTTGTTTAGTTATTTAATAGGTAGTAACATTTCGGTGTTAATCATTTTTCGGAGAAGAAATAAAAATTCTTAAGGAGAAAGGAACAAAACCAATATTCTTTTTTATTAATTTTATTATCTGAAATAAAGCAGCATTTTTCTTTGCTGCAAAATGTTAATGAGATGAGTTAAAATCGTTTTTACTTTATAAACTAAACAAATTATAAAGTAACTTGGAAAAGAAAAAAATCTGCAAGAATAAACTGAATGAGAAAAATTTAATTTAAGTAGGATGAAGCGAAATTCTTACTACTTCTTAAAATTAACTTTACAAAGGAGCCAAATTAATTTTATTACTACGCTATTCATTTGAGCATCAACAACAGACATAAATATGACTCAATCATTTCTTATTTCTTTAGGGCATGATTTTTTCTGCTGTTGAAATAGGTAACTTTATATTCTTTGAGATAAAAAATATTAAAAAGAAAATTACTTCAAATTTTAAGTTCGAAATTTTGAATTGTAATATTTGTAACATAGATGGCACTAAATGTAGTTTATCTATTCCACAGATAGAAAATTCAAGAACTATGGCAGAAAAGACAAAGCTCATTAAGTTAATAAATAACATAAAATAACAAGGTGCTTAATAGGAATATATAAGAACAGAAAATAAATCTTGTCTTTAAAGGTGTATTCAAAAAAATACTTTTCCACCCACAACAGCTCGAAATTTTCTGAGACATTTTCAGACTCATTTTTATAAGTAAAAACATGAAACTTGCTGAGGTGATTTTTGAAGAGATGTATAAGAGGCCGTGTGATTTCTTTTTTTTGCCCAATTAATTAGAATTTGATTTTTAAATAATTATTTTTTCAGTATGACCATTTTTTTCATCCTCAGATCTCCCGCTTCGGAAAATTCGGTTTAAAACGCCAACTTTGACAGCGTTTTTTGCAATATTTTCTGCATTAAAAAAAAAAAAAATCGACAAGCACGGTAAATTATGTACACTGTTAAAAATTTGCAGCATTCTGGCAGGTTACTTGACCGTTTTTTACGAAAACGGTTACACAACCGTAATTTTAACACTATTCTGACCATATTATTGGCCATTTTATGGTCAGAATATAGTTAAATTATGGTTATGAAACCATTTTTTTTTCAAAAAACGGTCGAATGACCTGCCAGAATGCTGCAAAATTTTTAACAGTGTAGTTTCTAAATAAGAGAATTTGCCCAGTTTGATGCGTTTGAGAGCAAAAATGAATTTAAATATAAATCAGAAAATAAGCAATTTGGATCGGAATACACCTTAACCTTCATTCCCACCAATTATGCTTTTTCTTTAACAAAGTGCAATAATTAGCATAGGAGTACCATAAAAAGTTATATAATTGGCTTTAATTTATACGTTTAATTACTAATGATTTGAAAGAAGGCTCTATTTCTGTATGTTTATGACACATGTATAAATATGTTATATTATTTATTAGTATATGACAAATATGATTCATCATGCAGTTAAGTGTTGTTTGAATAGTTCTAAATTGATAGGGTTTTTTTTTCTTTCTTTCTTCTAATATAAAAAGTCTGAAGGCTGGAATCAAGAACTTACATTGAGAAAAAGAAAAACTTGTAAAATCCCACCAAAATGAGCTGACATTCTAATTTTAAAAAAGGCCAAAATCTTTTACTATAAAATTTGAAATCCCTTTCTGCCCTAAGCATTTCAAAAATAAGAAAATTAAAGTAACATTTTACCATTAATTTACTGCAATAGAGCGCTAAAACTCAAACTATCAACAACTTTACCAATGTCGCCGCATCAATCTATGAAATTTAATGAGTGGTCATGCATGTTTTAGAAAATGAGATGCTTAAATACCCTCTTCCCCCCCACATACATACATCCATGTCTTAAAATTAATAAAATAATTGAAAAATTACCAGAACAAGATAATTCTCTAATCAGTTTTTCTGAAATATTTAAATATTAAACTACTTAAAATTCATTTCAATATTCTTAATAAAAGTGTAACGGGTTCGTATGTTTTTAAGCTGTCTTATAAATCCATAAAATATTTGAAGATTGATGTCTATAAAGCCATTAAAATTTCTTTTCATAGAGCAATCCAATTGGTTACTACCAATTTTCTGGCCCATGTAAAATTTTTACGGCAAGAATATCATAAATTTAAGAAATTATTGTTAAAAGTTCTGCTCGAGTTTTTTATAAATTTCTTTTCATTTTCCGTCGATTGTATTAAAAGTTTCGCTATAAGACCAATCCATTAAAAGTTTATAAGTATTAATCAGCTATTCATAAAGTTACAAACTTTAATCATTTTGAATCCGGAAGTGAAGTTTAAAGACTTGCAAATTTTGCAACCTATCTCTTGCAACAAGGGAGGAAAAAAATCTAATAATTTCTCTTAACCATATTTCATTACTCCAACTAAGAGAAGATGCCTAAGCAAGTCAATCATTTTAAAAATAGGGCGTTCCGGTTAAAAAATTTTAAGCATCATTCTCTGGCGCGCAGACTCTTCTACAGGCATTCCTCCCTGATAACTTAATCGTAAAACTCGTGGAGACTCCGCCGTTAAAAGACTTGTTTTATTGACTCATAATCGGTGAACGGTCCAAGAACGTCTCTGAAGAATTTTATAGCATCAAGCCGGATAAGCTGTGTGGAAAAAAGAAAGAAAAAATATATACCAAGTCCAAAAAATTTTGTTTGAGCTGCAGCCTCCATTTTAATGCGCTTTTCCTCAAAAATATTATTTTGTTTAAAAATTTCTAAATGGCTGTGGTATTTTGCTTTTAACTGCCATCGAAAAATTAAAAAGATAGGTAATATCCGGTGAAAAGGGGTGATGGGTTCGGGTAAATGTTTCGTTCGCTAAAGGAATAGTGCAGGACGACGTATTTCCGGTATCTTCATTGGCCAGGAATAACAAAACGGAGAGTGAAAAAAGAAATATAAATTTAATGGGGGTTTAAACTAGCTTGCCTCACCAATGAAAAATTTTGTGGCTGCGATATGTCGTTGAAACGACAAAGAAAGGCGTAGGTAGTGTGTATCTTAAAAGGGGGTGTAGAAGGATTGTTTTCAACTTTTTAAGCATTAGTTTTGATGGATTGTGAAGTTCCACCTTATAAATCCCCTCTCATCCTTTCCTTGGATAGTCATTAGCGTTAATGACGGTATAGATTTCCGTCGACGATTGTAGGCGGGAAATTTTTGAGATGCGGTTGCAAGTTACTTAAAAATTATTGTTCTCTTCTTTTTCTGTTCGCCCATTTCCGGACCTTCCTAAATAAAATATCGCTGCTGTTTTAATTAATTTGAAATTCACTTAGTGTGTATGGGAGAGAGTTTATGAACTTTTAGAATTATTTAATCAATTAAGTCCTATGCTACGATATTATTCTTTCTCGGATTGAAATTTTATAGATATTTTCCGGCGCTATCCAATTTCTCAGCATCGGCTTTGAGACTATTAAATAATAATTTATTTACTTTTGTCAGCATTTGCGAGTGGATTATTTATTTTATCAAGTACAAATTTTGTATTGTCAAAAGATTGACAACATTGTGGGGGTTTTCTTTGTTTTATCTATTATTTCTAATTTTAAATGAAACTATTTATCTGTATAGAACTGGCATCCACCTTCCTGTATAGAGAAGAAAATGAAGAGATAGAAGAAATGTCGCAGTGGTGTATTTGGTATAGCAAACTGATTTGAAAATTGTAAGGCTCAGATTCGAATTCATTTTGCGGTTGGCTCAGCAATTGGCACCGAACAAGAGGACTGAGTTAGGCGACTGAAAGCAGTCGAAAGCGGAGATTTAGGTTGCTGAAATCCTGGTCCAGTCAAGAGAAATCGGGAAGGGGTCATGAAAAGAGCCACTACCATCCACCTAAAAATATATAGAACAGATTATATATTACAGAACAGTTTTATAGAACAGAGAAGATAG
Organism: Maratus speciosus; assembly: GCA_963932465.1. Classification (NCBI taxonomy): domain Eukaryota; kingdom Metazoa; phylum Arthropoda; class Arachnida; order Araneae; family Salticidae; genus Maratus; species Maratus speciosus. The sequence continues at coordinate 607,876,504 of OZ010789.1, read as the reverse complement.
CGGACATAAAGGCGCAATGCTGCATCGCAATGGTGTTTATATAAACCCCGGTTATCAGAAAAGCATGGGACCAAAGCATTTTTGGTTAATTCGGGTTCCATTGGAATTTTCGAATAACCGGGGGGCTTATGGTGAATACTAGTTTGATGAAAAGCTGTGATCGATATGTTGAAGTACAAGAAGATGCAGCAGCATCAGATGTATTGTTATTTAAAAAGTAGCGTGATAAAGCAGCATTGAAACGGATCAAAGTTGAAAAACAAAAGAAAATCACAACATATTTTGTAAAAAATTGAAGTGTCGTAGGTATCTATCTGATAAAGTGCCCGAAATTACGCAGTATATCCTTAATTATTTATATCCTTGCTATCCTTAATTATTTATAATGAGGATGGGAATATTTTTCTTATAGTCAATAGATACAGAAAAATAACAGACAGAACAAAGTAGCTTTATTTCATTAATCAAATTGCCCTAATGTAACACAAAACAAATTTCTGTTTAGAAATTTAGTCTTATACAGAGAAAGTTTATCAATTAAACAGGATTCACCTGTCGATGCTACGGCAAAAATTGTTGCATACAAACAAATTCTGTGCCGGATAACAGGTTTTCTCTGTCTATACTACGGAAAAACTCTGTTGCATACAGAGAAAGTCTGTATCAATTTAACAGATTTTCTATGTAAAAACTAGAGAAGTTATCTGGTAGTATAGCTGACAGATTTTTTTCGTTAAATCAACAGGTTTTTTTTTTTCTTTTTTTAGAGAGTGTGAAGCTCGTGTTTTAGGTACATGGAACAAGACTAGATAATGGAACAAAACTCTATGAACCAGCATTTTCCTCTTATTTTACTACTATTATCACTATAATTTTGCATCTTATGTCCTAGAAAAATATAGTATATTCTGGCTTAGAATATGACAATAACCACAATATCCTAAACCTTAACCTTTCGTGATGGTGGATGACAAAAACCCTATTTCATTATTATCTCTTTTGTGATCAGTACACATTCCTCGAACTTCTTTAATTTATTAATGATTGATGTATTTTTTACTTTGGAATTCCACGAGAGGCTAAATATGAAAAATTCAGAAGTTAGAATATTTAATTTAAATGTGTGAATGACATTGATTTTGAAATTTTCAATCACCAATACCAGCAACGTAAATCTTGTAGCTAATAATATTACATGCATTATCCAGAAAAGATACTCCGTTGTCTAATAAAAAAGGCACAAAATCTTTTATTGTACATATATTCACATGTCTTTGAATTTGTTTTACTATAACTGATATTAATTTTGAGACATATATCATGGCGACACACCACATTTTGCATCCCTACATCGAAGAATGATGCCACTTTTTATGATAATCAAAGTATTTGGTAGCATCGTTATCCTGGAATTTGTGGGCAACGAGGAAAGCTTTAAAGTGTAAAAAGAGATAAAAATTAAACAGTTATGGTTTGGACTATAGGGTGGATGGAAAAACGTCTTTAGAGGTGGCTGCACTGCAGTCCTCAAGCTGAATCGCCTATTAAGCTGTCGCCCACCGCTGTACCATTGAGTCACACAGGATTTGTTCATCATACACTTCACCAACCTGACGGTGAATTTCAGCTGCTGACGCATTCAAAAGCTGAATAATTGAATACACTCTTGGCGGGAATTTGGCTATTCCGAAACTTTATCTCAATCCATATACAGGGTGGTTAAAATTAAACTGACAGTACTCAGAGGCTCATAGCTCCGTTAATAGAACCTTTTATAGCGGAATTACACTAGCTGCTCACTTGCATATGGTTTTAGCAGTACAGCGCCACTAGTGGCGAAATTTTAAACTTTTTTTGACAAAACCTCAGCCGCATGATCTACACAACATATATTTGAAGTTTCATTCGGATCCATTCAGTAGAACCGGAGCTATGAATCTCTGAGTACCGTCAGTTTAATTTTAACCACCCTGTAAAAGCATTTTGAGCATTTACATTGTTTTCCTATTTAACACTCCTGTATTTGTTTTGCTAATAAATCGGATTACTTTCCGCGCATGCTCAATCTAGGAATTGCGGTATAACCGTGGCATAAATTGCAAATGAAGTTTACTTTTTGGACACCGTATGTACTTCTTAAGTTAAAGATGGAAAATTTTCACTTATGGTTAATAAAAAAAATAAGCATTGAGAAGTCTCTTTTAACCCTTTCCAGACGGCATCCCTTACACAAATTTTATTTGGGTGGCAGCGTTTTTTTTAAACAGTTCGTTTTACTTGGAAATGCCAAAAAATGCTCTATTTTAAACAGACAAATGTTACATTTATTTATTAATTGTGCCAAAAACAAATTCCACAGGCACCTTTTGATGATGCAGTGTTTCCTCCCACTGCCCAGTTTGCCATGCTTTAATGAAGTCCTACATCGGCAAAAAAGCCCGATATTCGGGAGTGTCCGTAGGGAAAGTTAATGTACATTCCCTAATATCGGATATATCTATTTAGCGAAAATCTTTTTTTAATCCACGCCGCAGGCATACGCAGGTTTTTTGTTACCTCAGCACAAATTATCGAACAAATTCCGCGGTCCCGGAGTGTCAGCTGCTGAGAGCTTTTACAGTACTATTTCGATAAATATATTGTTTGTTTTTAATTGTGTCCTACTCTAAAAATTTGAAATATTCATTACAATCAGTGCATTGTCGAAAGAGATTAAAATAAAAATATGATAATTGGGTGCAATTGCGAAAAATTTACTTTAAGAAAACTGCATGCAAAATCCCCACCCCCATCCCGCTATGATTTTGGAACCCAAAACAGGATATGCAATTTTTCTAAAAAATTTATTTTAAATCTGCTTCGAAATCATACTGATTGTAATCAATGTTATGAACTTCTAAAGTAAAATAAGATTAAAAACAAAAATAAAAAATCTAAATATCGTAACACCTCTCAATCGCGGGCACCTCGGGAACGGTTAATTTGTTTCTTACGAGTATTAGAAGGTGTTAGCTTTTCTGAGGTAAAAATATATATTTATGTTGAAAAAGGTGAGTGTTCTCTAAATAAAGTTGTCTGTATGGAGATTTTGCAGAAAAATCTCCATAACGGACACAGCTAAATAAAGACACCTCTACTTAGACAAGAAGACACCTGCCATGGCGGACGAATTACATAGTCCTGAGGTGCCTGCTACTGAGAGGTTTTACCCTATTTAGATAAATATATTTTGTTTTTAATTTTTTCTACTCTAGAACTTCAAAATATTAATTATAATCGGCACAATGTCGAGACAGGTTTAAATTATCAGCGTTACAAAAATTGCATAAAAAAAATTATGAGCCCCTATAATCAGACTGTATGGGAGTGGAGGGGGACGGGCAGCACCATGCCTCAGTTTGCCTATGCTTTAATCAGGTTTTGCTTCTGTAAACAGCGCAGCCTTGCTTTATGGTCAAATAATTTTCTAGGATTCAACATAGTCAAACATGGCTACGTATAATACATATAATGCTTATATAAAAATAAAAATATAAAAAATAAATAAATAAAAATTGGCTGAGATTCAGACATTTGAAGTGTCTGAAATTCAGACGCAAAAAGTTTCTGATAAAATTGAAACACTTTAAAACGCCTGAAATTTGAACACTCCGTTTCAGACATTTCAATTTACAGTGTATTATATTTAAAAGATTGCTAAAAACATTTAGATGCCTAGGTATATATAAATATATATAAGATGCCAATATTAAGGACAAAATATTTCAAAATGAATTTTCATTCAAAATGAAAAGATATCATAATAAAAAACATCATAAAAAGCTTACATTCATAATTACATGCGCGAATGCAGCATAATAATTTGAATGCTAATATATAACCACTAATTAAACATTACCGACCATCATCAAAAACTGCATATTGTGAATGATTGACTACACGCCATAAACCAACAATATAGAACTGTATGTGTAAAATAAAGTAACGTATACCTAATTACAAGAATTAACATGGAAGAAAAAAAAAGAAGAATATGGATTCCGAAAAAACTGAAAAACTTATATATTGAATTACGTTTTCAAGAGTACAGAATTCAATGATATAAGCAAATCGGTTGTTTTCTGTGGGAAAAAAGCTATAAGCTGAAAAAAAAATTCCCCTGTACTCAAACAACCAATATAATCAAAATCATAGTTTCAAGATGAATACAGAACATTATCACATGGCATGAAATGGAAAAAAAACTACAACCCATTAAATATTTAATTTATAGCAATAGAAATCTTACACAACATACCGTATTAATTCCCAATATATATATATATATATATATAATATTCGCAAATAAGGTACCGTACTAAATTCTAAATTGTTAAAAATTATCATCACTCTTATCGTTAATATATATAATAAATTTGAAATCACAAATATATGAAGAAATTGATATATATATATATATATAATCATTAATTAAACATAACCTACCACCATCAAAAACCGTAATATTTATATATATATATAATAAATATTGCAGTTTCTTACGCAATTTTACCTAATCAATTTACAAATTCGACCTACGTAAAATTCAAGTTACGTATAAGTTGCGGTAGTGTTGAATTCAGACACTTTTCTCCGGGAGGGATTTATGTGGCTCCGGAAGGGGGGGGGGGGACTGCACTTTTTGACCATTGAAAACACAAAATCTCAATTCTTCCAGGGGGGTGGGGGGTGATATCTCATTGCTCCGGGGGGGATTTCTCCCCCGGGCCACCTCCTGAATTCAACACTGGTTTGCGAAACGCATTATTTATATAAATTGGGGAATGCTTGTAATTACAAAAAAGTTCGATTACTTGGACTAACACGAGATGGGGGCCACTACTCATTCTTGAAAGATGAACATGTTTGCTGAAAACTTTGTTCTCTGAAACATGTTTGCTGTTTGGAAAATGCAGAAATTGTAATTAATTTTTGTTCTTAGGCTGTTCTTAACTGCTCTGCTCAACAAGCGCAAAACGTTTTGACACATTTACAAGTTCATTTTTAGTGGAACGATGTAAATTTGGAAAACATGGCCCTGGAAGCGATTTGGAATCGAACTGTTTTTTCCATTTTTTGATACATCAATTACCTATTGAATTATAGGCGATATTGATCACGGGACAAATACGATTTTCGCCTTTCACGGACTGGTTTTTCTGCTTTCTTCGCGAACTTCGGTTCAAAACGTCAGCGTTGACAGCATTTTCTGAAAGATCTATTACGTTTGCAAGAAAACGGATAAAATAGCTCGATTACATAGTTTCTGAACAACAACACCTGCTATTTTCGCATTTCCGAACAAAAATAAATTAAAACTTATGTTAGAAAGTTGCCCTTTTGGATTTGAGAACACTCTTAAACGCATGAAATTGGCAGGGGATGTTATTCAGAAACTATGTGATCGAAATGAATTTTCCATTTCTTATGAATAAATTACCTATCGAATTATAAGCGAACAAACAAAAGTTTGAATTAGCGGCGTATCTAAACATCTCATTTCGGAAAGGAACGCTGAGATAAGTAAAAATTTCTAAAATAGAACACAGGAAATAAAAAAAAAACCTCTTTAAACAGGTTTTAAAGATTAGGTAACGCATCTATTATGCAATCAAACTTTTTAATCTTGTTGCCAAAACTTGTATGCGGACCAAAACTTGTATGCCTACTGGGCAAAATTTTGTTTTTAGCAGGTTTTTGTCTCAACAATTTTAAATTTATGGTTATACCACATTTTTTTAACACTAGAAAGACGGGGAATTTTACTCAAATTTTATAAAAATATTTCCTACCAGAATTTTTATTTTAAATCTTTAACTTATTTAACTAAGTTTTTTTTCTTTGTATCTTTTAAACTAGTTTTATAAAAAAAATTCTGGTTCGAACCAAGATATATTTATTTGGTAGCGGTGAAAATGACCGTGCTTTCTAGTGTTAAGCGGACCACTGAAAATTATCTGCTAAATACATTTCAATAAACAGTAAATAAAACTGAAGTAAACCTCTGTATAACGGAAACTTGGCTGAAATAAAAAATTTCATGGTTTCTGCGAAGTAACACCATTTTCTAAGATTAAAACATGGCTTTTGCTAAATTTTTGTGATTAAACATGACATTTTCTATAAATTAAGGAGGGGGCTGTGGCCTCATCTGCCCATCCCTTGGTTAAGCCCCTAGTTTGAATAAAAATAAATAGATCATGTCTAATATACGTGAGTTAGAAAGTGAGGAATGAAATATATGGGTTTATCCTTGAAATATTATATTTTTTCTTTATAGAACTTTCTTATATATCTTTTATTCCTAATATTAATTAGGATTTTCCTAGGATTAATTCCTAGGATAAGAATATAGGAATAATTTAATCTGCTCTCTCTTCTACATAAAATCCTAATGAAGCGATTTATGAAATGACTAATATAAGAATTTGGATATATGAATCGAATATGTGCTTAAATTCGCGGTTTGTAGAACGAATGAAACGAATGATGTAGAACGATAGATTAAAAGTGACTGAATGAATGAAAATCAATGATAGAATAAAAGAGAATGAAAGAATGAATAAAAGTGAAAGAGTGAATAAATAAATGAAAATGAATGATAGAATAAAAATGAATGAATACAAACAAATGAAAAAAATGAATGAATGAATGATAGAATACAAATGATAGAATACAAATGATAGAAAATGAATGATAGAATAAAAATGAATGAATGAATGAAAATGAATGATAGAATAATAAACGGTCAAGTCGAGCATTACTCGCGTACAGAGGGTTCCGTAGAATAAATATATGAATTTGTAATTGTATTATAAAACAAAAAAAGAAAAAAACGTTGCTAAAAGAATACTAAGACTTTGTAAAAAACTATACAACGTAGGGTTGGGTATGTGATGTAGTGGGCCAGAGCTTTTTGGTTCACTAAGCTCTTGTGAGATGATCGTTGAAAAATAATACATGTTTCTTACCAAAGTTCTTTATTAGAACAACTAAAATAGATTTGAAAAATGAAATAACAAACATTACCATTCATAGGTAGACACTCTCACTTTTTATTAACAGTTCTATACTTCTCATAGCCAACCTGAGTAAAACGATTTTTACTCGCATCTCTTCCATTGGTAAAAAAAAAACAACCTCACTTCATCAGTGTCACCCAGTCTACTCTCAGCCTCCACACTAGCTTCTGCATGAGTCTCTTTTTACTTTCACTTTAGGGACGAATTCCCACACATTGTCCAGCCACCCCTATTTCTTGGAAAAGTTGAAATACCCTGTTGAGCAGATCCCAAGGGCAGAAGTATGCCAGGCTTTTCCCCTGCATCCCTTTACACAAAAGACCATTGTCCTCCACGGAAATGCCTGTTGCTTTCTCCATCGAAAATGTGTGGCGAAGGTACGATATCACAACACCTCCCCCCAAAAGAGATTTCCACAGGAAATATTTGGCATGAATTCACATAATAAGCCCTTTTAATAGATTTCCCGAGAGGTCAAGCACACTATTAAATCAGCAATAAAATATCATTTAGACTTTTGACCCAATTATGAAAGTTCTACTTAAATTCAAGAATACCCACTCTCAGTTTCAAAGGACATACCAAAATATGAAATTTTTAGAATTTTCCTTACACATAATTAATCAAAAGAATAAAAATAATTTACATTTTTGATGCTAGAACAATTAATTTAAATTTAAAATATTTGAATATAATACTAGCTCAAAAAAAAAAAACACTATAACACAATCTAGGTAACTAAATTTTTACATACAGCACAATATCTTAATAAAACGCCCTAATTACAAGTATTAAAATTTTGAACACTAAATTCCAAACAGAAAATCTAACTCTGATTCTAAATCTTCCTACTTAGACCATCTGCATTTCCATGTAATTTTCCTGGCTTATGTGTAATTTCAAAATTTAATGGCTGCAAAAATAGAGCCCAAAGTGTCAAACGAGAGTTTGTACCAACCATTTTCTTTCAGTACACTAATGGATTATGATCGGTTTGTATTTCAAATTTTTGCCCATCCAAATAATAATTTAACTTTTTAAATCCATATACTATAGCCGCTGATTCTCTTTCTATCGTGCTATAATTTTGCTCCGCACGAGGAAATTTTTTGCTAAGATACAAAATTGGATGCTCTTCACCTGCAATAATTTGAGATAAAACAATTCCTGCCCCATACAAACTCGCATCTGTTTGCACAATGAATTTCTGCTTAAAATCAGGCGCATATAACACAGGACTTTTCATTAATTTTAACTTTAATTCTTCAAATGCATTATTACACTTCTCGTCCCATATGATTTTTTCTTTTTTTATTTTCCTTTTTAAAGCATCTGTTAACGGCACTGCTATGGTAGCATAATTCTTTATGTACCTCGCGTAATACCCTACCATTCCCAGATATGCTCTTAGCTGTGTTTTCGTCGTCGGAATTGGAAAATCTTTAATAGCCTGCAATTTAGCTTCACTAGGAGACCTTTTTCCTGACCCAACTTCGTGTCCCAGAAATTTTACGTGATCTTGCGCAAATTGGCATTTGGATGGTTTCACCGTTAGATTTGCTTCTTTTAACCGCTTAAGAACCGCTTCCACATCTTTTAAATGCTGTTCCCATGTCAAAGAAAATATAGCTATATCATCGATATATGGAACCGCAAATGACTCTAACCCATATAAAACTATGGCAATCAATTTACAAAAATAATATGCTGAATTTAAAAGTCCAAACATCATGACTTTAGGTAAAAAAGTCCCAAATGGTGTTACAAAAGCCGCATATCTCTGAGCTTCTTCCGTGAGAGGAATCTGAAAATAACCTTTCGTCAGATCCATAACAGTAATAAAAGGCGCTGTACTCACTTTCTCAACAACCTCTTCAATGTTTGGCAAAGGGAAAAATTCAGTTCTGGTCTTTGCATTTAATTTCCTATAGTCCACACAAGGACGAGCGTCTTTACCCGCACTCTCAACTAAAATCATAGGCGAAGCATAATCTGATTGCCCGACTTCAATCACACCCAAATCTAAAAGCCTCCGAATCTCTTCACGCATAATCTCTAATTGCCTCGGCGACATACGATATGGTTTTGATCTTACCGGCACATCATCCGTTAAAACAATGTCCATTTTAACTAACGGGGTACTCCCAGGGTCCGTAGAAAAAACTTTCATATGACGCTCAATCATTGTCCTGAAATCTCCTATTTGCTCTGTAGAAACACGTTTTTCCAAATTACTTTCTTTTACTAATTCCCAAAAGTCTAATTGAGTGGGATCCGCAATGGGATAAGGAATTTCCGTTTGATCCTCAATTTCCTCACACTCCTCATCAATCAACAAATTTACAAATTCAGGTCTACTATAATATGGTTTAATTAAATTAACATGATAAATAGTAGACTTATTTCTCTTTTCCGGAATATCGATAGTATAATTAGTTTGAGATATTACGCTAGTAATAGTTCCCGGTCCTATCCAATTAACCGCCATTTTATTTGGTTTCGAAGTAGCCAGAACTAACACTTTGTCTCCAACATTAAATTTTCTATACACCGCATTCTTATCATACCATTGTTTTCGTTTCTCCTGACACTCTTTCATTCTTTTACACGCTAATTCTTGACAATGTTTCAATCTATTACTTAAGTTCAAAATATAGTCCACTACATTCTGATTTACCGTTTCCTTTTCCATCCAATTTTCATATACAAGAGTATGTGGCATTCGTAAATTCTTACCATGTACAAGCTCAGCAGGCTAAATCCCGTGCTTTCATGACTTACAGTCCTCAAAGCAAATAAAGCCATTGGCAAGACTGCTTCCCAATCTTTTCCTGCCTCCAAACATAAAGTCTTTATAACCTTTTTTAAACTACCATGCATCCGTTCAACGCTATTCGATTCTGGGTGGCAAACTGAACTATGTACAACCTTAATACCAAACCTATCAAAAAATTCCGATGCCAACTCACTTGTAAATGACCTACCAAAATCACATTGTGCCTCTTTTCGATAACCAGTCCTAGAAAATATTTGTATTAGCCCCTCAATCACTGGCGGAGAAGTTAAATCTTCTACTGGAATCGCATCTGGATATTTTGACGCAACACAAATTGAAGTAATCAAGTATCTATTATTTTTCTCGCTTAAACTCAAAGGGCCTACACCATCAATATTTATCCTGGAGAAAACTTCTGAAATTATTGGCACGAGCTTCAAGGGAGCTTTCTTTTTATCTCTATTTTTACCAACCTTTTAACACAGATCGCAAGTTCTTACAAATGCCTCAATTTCCTTGTAACAATTTGGCCAAAAATAGCATTTAATTACCCTATCTTTTGTTTTAGTCGCCCCTAAATGTCCCGCAACTTCCTCATGACACATCTTCATTATTTTCTCTCTAAATTCTAATGGCAAACATAATTGTAATTTCTCATCCCCACTATTTGAATGTGAAACTCTTACTAATTTATTTCCCATTATTTTAAATTCCTTTTCTTCTACATTATTTGCCTTTTCCCATAATGTTTTTAAAGATAAGCACTGTTTCTGAGCTAAGCTGAAATCTTTCGCTGTAATTTTATTCAATCCCACATTATCTTTCACCTCCCATTTCGGTAATAACATAAGATCTTCGATTTGACTTTCATCCTGTCTATTCTCATCCATTTGAACTACCTGCGTTTCTTTGTTCTGTGAGCAATCCCCAATTTTATCTACCCTACCTGGTTGCTCTTCTAACTTTGCCTGATCAACAAACGACATTTCCTTATCAACATCCCGTTGCTCCATTCCTTTTTTTAAAGAATTCGTCTTACTACGGGTAACCACCATATTTATAGGAACACCATTTCCTTTATTTTGCTCAATAAGCTCCGCAGTTTTATTACCTAAGAGATAGTAACCTTGCTCCGACTCCGATGGTTTAATCGCCGCCTTAGTGGTGATGCAACCAAAATCCCCTTTTATAGTCACCCATGCTAATAGTAAACATTTACATTCATTATCAAGAGGTTGACGTACCCAAGTTATATCTCCAGTAAAATCCTCTGTTTTAACCCAATTTCTATCGCATAGATCAATCCCTGCTCCTGTGTCCCTCAAATAGTGTCTTTCAACCCCGTTTATTAGAGCTTTTTTTAGATAAGGTTTAAAACAATCCCCTAAATCAACATCATTACCTAAATGATTAACTGTATTGAACTGATTTTTCTTTTTTAACCATTCCGCACAATCTGGTTTTATGTGCCCTGGTTGATTACAAAAAAAAAAAAACACCTAATCTGCCTTTTCCTCTCAAAAGCCTGGTCTTGTTTAAGTTTATCATTTTTTAAATTTTCCGTTTTATTCTCTAACTCCGATTTAGCTTTTACTTCACCCCTAATTTTCGGATTTAAATTGCTTCTTTGCATCTCTGAATAAGGTTTTTTTTCCCAAGATTTTTTTTCTGATTTCCTGAAACTACTTCTAATACTCTCATATTTGTCACATTTATCAGCAAGTTTCGAAGCTTCTTTCATTTCATCCCATTTATTCATAAATTTTTCTTTTACTTCAAAAGGAACGCGTTTTTTTACTTGCTCTGTGAGCATGAGCTCTTTTAAAGACTCGAAATCCTTTATTTCTAATGATTCCAACCAATTATCCAAATAACCCCTTAATTCATATACCAAGTCTACCCATAACGCTCCAGGTTTCCTTTGATGATTTTCAAACTTCTGTTTTAAAGCACCTGTTCCTAATCTAAAGCGATTTAATAAAACTTTTTTTACATGTTGAAAATCATCTCCTAATTCTGCTGGTTGTTTCACTATAATTTCCGCGATATCTGATGGCAATAAGGGAATTAATTGGCTAACCATATCCTCTTGCGAAATTTTAGCTTTTTCTGCCTGTTTTTCAAAGATCATAAAGAAAAGAGTGATGTCAATTAATTTAGAATCAAAGCGTGGAACTAATTCTTTCAAATTAATTTTTGGATTCCTATGCGAACCTACATTCATATCACTAGACGAAAGACTAACAGTTTCCGAAGAATTTTGAATTCTTAATTTTTCTAACTCAAATTGTCTTGTTTTTTCACGTCCTTCGTTTTCTTTACGTTCTGCATCCTCTTTAAGAATACATTCCAAATTCGATTTAGCAAAACTCTCATTATAATCCGATGCTTCTAAAATAGCCTGAATTATAGTTTTTTTCTTATCAGTTGCCGACACGTTGGTCTCAAATTCCTCTGCCAGCAAAAGCAAGATATTTTTAGTATATTTCCCTCGAAATTTTTCCATGATTTTCCCCCAAAATATACTAATCACAAAAATACACAAATATATACAATTTGTAAAATACCAAAAACCCCCCAAAAAAATATATATATATAACACAATAAGGAATAGGATTTTATCCTTTAGATATATTTCAATGAATAAAACAATAATACAATTTTCCTACCGAAAATTTTCATGCACTTGTTATATCCTTTAAAACTGAGTAAATCCTCAAAATTATTTTGATACTCACAGTACTACATAAATACAATTTATATATAAACAATTAATCCTGCTTTTTCCTACAGCATACCCATAAAATTTCAAATAACTTTATTGCTGTAATAAACAAAAGCTGTATATGCCCCAACTTTATAACTAAAAGTTACATCCACAACTATGATTAATTTTAATGATTGATATTCTTTTATTAATCAACCGTAATTTACTATCCTCAAGTAAATTATGAAATACATAAATATTAAATTTTCAAAACCAAATGAATTACCGTACAGACCATAAGAAACCCGTTTAATATAAAAATTCTAACTAAAAATTTCGATCCCAAATTAATAGCTACCCTAGACTTTTTATCTATTAAACATATACAACATTAAATCCTAACAGACCTCTCTGGAAAATTTCATAAAAGGGCTGACCTTCAAATGTAGACATTTCTCTACACTGCTCCAAGGCTTTCCTGCACTCTTTTTTTTTAGGTACTGTCGTATCTCCGGATGTAACTTGATTTCTGCCGGGAAATTTACACACAAGCTGTCTCCATGGATTCCTAAGGGCGATCGATGAATACTCTTCTATCCACTGCACTGGGTGTTTACTGAAGAAATTTTCTATATCGTCGAATCCTTAGTCCTTGTTACATACCAGCTAACATATTCGACACTCCAGATTTCACAGTTCCTCACCGGATACACTTGAAAATCTTTCTCGTGAAACACAAGATTTCATCACCGACTGTCCTTGTTTCTAACACAGTTTCCTTCTGTACATCAAGTTCACGTGGGTCCAGTCTAATTTATGCTAGACCTAATTAATCCGTAAGCTGCCACCATTTATAATACTATAGCTGTGATGTAGTGGGCCAGAGCTTTTTGGTTCACTAAGCTCTTGTGAGATGATCGTTGAAAAATAATACATGTTTCTTACCAAAGTTCTTTATTAGAACAACTAAAATAGATTTGAAAAATGAAATAACAAACTTTACCATTTATAGGTAGACACTCTCACTTTTTATTAACAGTTCTATACTTCTCATAGCCAGCCTGAGTAAAACGATTTTTACTCGCATCTCTTCCATTGGTAAAAAAACAACCTCACTTCATCAGTGTCACCCAGTCTACTCTCAGCCTCCACACTAGCTTCTGCATGAGTCTCTTTTTACTTTCACTTTAGGGACGAATTCCCACACATTGTCCAGCCACCCCTATTTCTTGGAAAAGTTGAAATACCCTGTTGAGCAGATCCCAAGGGCAGAAGTATGCCAGGCATTTCCCCTGCATGCCTTTACACAAAAGACCATTGTCCTCCACGGAAATGCCTGTTGCTTTCTCCATCGAAAATGTGTGGCGAAGGTACGATATCACAGGTATAACTGTATATATTAGAAAAGTTTAAATGGGTATAACATGAAAGTTCAAAGATATATGGAACCTAAATAATATCAAATATAGCTATTCGTATAACCCTTTTTTTAATATTATCCTAATCTGTTTATGATTAACTTAATTCGGTAGAGACAATAAAAGCAGTGCATAGTTAAACTTCATTTGGCATTTCATGAAACTAAATTCAGCGTAGTAATAACCTTTATTTCTACAGTATAGCTAAAACAAAACCTTTGTTCAAAGTTTAAATTTGGCATTGTGCTAAGCGCGCTTCGAATTGAGGTCTCAAAGTTGCAACGCCGCCTTGGTCAGTGCCGCGTTTTTCCAGATAGGTGTTTAATTAACTTTTAAAGTCACTCGAGGCATATTGAGAGATACAATCAATGCAAACTATCGCGAATCCCACAGTATTTATGCGATTCATTCTAATTAAATCTTTCGAGGGCGATGCCCTTAAAAAGTGGACACCTAATTTTAATTCCAAAACAGACAAACGCCACCAAGATTTAATTAAAATTTTCCTTTTATCATGTTCGTGAAAATAAGCAAGTTCGCATTTTCTAATGAATTCATTTATAAATTCTGGTGTCAGTTCATTATTTCATAAGTGCTGGGAAACATATAACAATAATATGTTCCCGCAACATTTTGGTTAAGTCAAAGTACAGTTGCGTAATTTGTTATTTTTATTTGTACAAATTTTTTTATAAAATATAATTATGAGTGTAAAATTATAATAATTATATTTTTGAGTAAAATAGGAGTGTAAGTTCATATAAAATTATTAATTTGATTTTAAATATTAAATATATATTTAAAAAAATTGTTTTATTGTAAAATTAATTTATAATGTCGAATATAGGTCGGATCTCAGATAACAACAATAGCCAGACGCCATGGTGTCGTCTTAGGACAAGCCAGAGGAAAGTGGTGTATAATTAGAAATCGTAAAATAATAAAAATGTTGGAATAAATTTATGGCCTTAATGAAAGTGTTGGAATAAATTTATGGCTTTTAGACCACCCAAACTTTAAGGCATATAATAATATTAAAGTATATGTAAGGGGCTATTGCAGAGTGTTAGCTAATAGGTCTATCTAAGGATAATACAGAATCTTCTCACATCCAATAAGGGAGGACTATACAAATAGTTCCACCCACTTCCAAGGGATGGTGTGCAGGAGGAAAAAGTTTGAAAAAGTGAGTCTAAGAAAAGATGCCGAAGACGCAAGAGCGATCCTGAAAGCCCATGTAATGCATCCTGAGAGCCCTAGTAATGCCCAGGCGAGATGGACATATCGGAGAGAACCTAAGCAAGCCTAATTGACCTGATGATGTCTTCCTGGTGTTAAGATAAAATGGATTGGCCTACAGCGTCCCGGAGCTATGCTTCCCGTCATCTCGATTTCGCCGCTCTTGTGAGGAGATGAATCTGGATGATGTTTGGATACGATCCTTAGCATCGCGACAGTTCTAAATCTAATGAATGAAGGCCACTATCCCGTATATAAATTCAAGGTATTACATTAATCTTTTTCTTTACCACTTAAGTTATATTGGAAATTATAAATATCCTTTTATGATATTTTATGGTAAATGGCTGTCTGAGATCCAATAAAACAAAAATTAAATATATATAAGTTGTTTAAGAATATAAGAAAATTATTGCTTTTAATAAAAAAAATATATATATAATAATAAAACTAAATGAAATAATTTTGTTAATGATTAAATCTACATATATCAATGATCAGCAAACAAAAGTTTTGCCTTTTTTTTTTTTTTTTTTTTTTTGAATCATTTAATGTGTATATGTATGTAATTGTGCTTAATGTAAATAAAAAAAATATTTAATCAAGAGTTAAAAATCTCTGTAATTATTTAACTGATAAATGTTTAAGGTGTGTCATTTTATTTTACAGCTTAAATTGAGTTTAATTCATAAGTGGAAGAGTTCACATAAATAATTCACAACGCAACCTTTTAATTTTTATTTGTAATTAATTAATTTGATAATTACAATTTTACGCGAATTATAATTTAATTTTAAGATAATTATTCGCATAGCTCTTCTACTAGAATTTTATTAATTACGATCACTTATTTTATTTAAAATTTTAAGATATATAAACTTATATACCAATTTACTATGAGGTTGCTTGGATGATTGGGATTAATTTACAATTTTGGGTAGAAATTAAATATGAGATAACTAGTGTAATTATCTGTCCAGCAATAAGTTTATAAATAGAATTACTTCGTGCCGGAAAGGATTAAGTGGTCGCAGAACTCTTAAAGCTTCAAAATTTAAGAAATTTTAATTTTTTTAGATGTTAAACTCCTATCTTTTCTGAATATTTTGATATAATTGTTTGCTTGAAAGTCCCATTAGAACAAAAGTTTTGGCTTTTACAATTATACCCGCTCAATAGCTGAAGCGGCGTTTCCGAAACTTTAAAGTCATTATCTCCCAAATGGCGTTTTTTGGGCATAACGCACAGGATACCTCAAGAAATTCTGAATGTTTTTTCATGAAATTTTCAAAGCATATATTTCATGTTAGTCTGTAAAAACTGAACCTAAAATTTCCTTTTTATTGTTAAAAAATATATATATTTAGGTGATTTTACTGTTGAAATTTTCAAAATTTTGTATTAGCTAAATGCAACATTGCATTAAAAATATAAAAATGCTTTAAATACAAATTTATTTAAGTTCAGGGAAATTATTACAATCTGAAGTATAAATAAGCACGAAAATTTTCATTCTAGTTGCAATATTTATTTTGTAATCCTGCGCGTAAACTGTTATGCCAATTTTTTGTTCGACAAATGTCTAAGAGTTTCGTGCCTCCAATAAATACTAATTCTGCATCTTGCAATTTTTAAAATACATGAAACGAAAGAACATACTTATATCTTTCATCCCAATTAAAATTGTGTTTTACAATCATATATATTTTAAGACATTAAATGTTGAAAATGGTCTTTTTTTTCATTTTGTCCACTTTTTAGAGTCCCGAGACCCCTTAAATTAGTATGTTTTTGACAATCTGACGTTTATTGCTTTTATACTGTTACTGGACATTTCATTACACATATATATCATTAAAAGTTGTTAACTAGGCATAAAGTACGCCGCCCCTGTCCTTGTGTATGTCCAAACTGACCGTGCCTCTAAGAGTTAATATCTTGGCTAATTACCGATGATTTTTTTTGAAAATCATTATCAACAATGCTTTTATTCTTCTGCAATGATAGGTATATTCAGCGATGCTCAACAATTTTTTCTAAATGCCCTTAAATTGAAATTTGTGTATAACAGAAAAATGCTAATTACTCAAAAACTATGTGACCTAGGGTAATCGCTATAATTTTCCGGCAAGGTTTATATTAATATCTACTACCTCTAATTTTTTCATAATTTTATTTTCAGTAGATTCGGAATTAGATGGGGGGGGGGGGACATATTTTTGCGCTACATTTTTAACAATATCTATGAAAATATAATACCTAAAATTAAAAGGAATGTATCTTTGAGTTCAGCGTTACAAAAGCTTTCACAGGATACCTCACATGATATACAAAGAAAAGTTTTTTTTTTCAAGTAGCATAATTAGCCCCTCTACTTTCTTACTAAATATATTTATGAATGTTTATTAATCTGAAAATATGTGGGTAAATGGTCTTTATTACTTTCCCGAATTTGAACTTTCCACGTTCCATAGTTTACGAGTAAAATGGCTGTGACAGACAGACAGACGGACAGACACAAGAGTGATCTTATAATGGTTCCGTTTTTACTTTTTAAGTATGGAACCCTAAAAATGAATGAAAATGAATGAAAATGAATGATAGAATGAAAATGAATGATAGAATGAAAATGAATGAATGAATGAAAAAAAAGATAGAATACAAACGAATGAATGGATGCACTGTAAACTGAAATGTCTGAAATTCAGACATTTAAGTGTCTGAAACGCAGTGTTCAATTTTCAGACGTTTTAAAATGTCTTAAAATTTTCAGACACTTCTTGTGTCTGAAACAAGAGTGTTCAATTTTAAGACGTTTTAAAATGTCTTAAATTTTTCAGACACTTCTTACGTCTGAATTTCAGACATTTCAAATGTCTTAATTGCGGCCATCTTTGAACCCCCACCCCCTTTTTTTTGGCCAATATGAAGCCATCTTTGACCACTTTTCTTTCTAAGCCATATTCGCAGCCATGTTTGACCACATTGAATCATTTTTTATAAATGGGAATACTTTGTTACCATAAAGCAGAGCTGATTGCAGCGTGGGAAAAATGGGGTGCTTCTCTACCCCCTGATTTTAGGGTACCCCAAATTGGATATGAAATTTTCATAAAGCTGATATTTTAAATCAGTTTTGACCTTATGAGGATTGTAATCAGTATTTTGTAGTTTTAGAATAGGATAATTATATGTATATATATATAAATATGTATTTATGTGATATATATGCCCTACGGCATCAAAAATGTGTATTACTTTTAGTGAACTTCAGATTAATTCTAGTCCGAAGACCTAGTATTCATTCGCCCCCTTCCCCCACTGCCTTCGTATACTGTTACAAAAAAAAAAAAAAAAAAAAAAAAAAAAAAAGTTTATTCCATGTCGTCAATTACATATTTGGATAAATATATCATTTTCTTTAACCTAATCATGTTCTAAAAGTACAAAATATTTATTAAATTAAGTATAAGATCAAAATAAATTTAAAATATCAGCTTTATGGAAATTTCATACAGAATTTAGGGGCCCGTAAAGCTAAAGGTCCATAGAGTTAATCTGTTCTTCGCCGTTGTACTGCGTGCATAACAGCTGCCGGTCAATGTTTTGAGCACTTACTGTAATCAAATGCCATTAAATTTGTTTTCGTAACTTAATCGTTCATTGTGTATTTTTGCCTCGTATAAGAACATAACTTTTGGCGCCCTCTAACTTTTTTACGTTTAGTTTTCAACCATGCATTCTTTGATACAATATGTTTGTTTGGGTGTGTATTATCACCTCTTGTGTATTTTCCCCATCTTTTTTGAATCACCCTGTATATATTTGTACATATTTACATTGCTTGTTGATACAGTTCGTGAAAATAATTTCATATATAAAAAAAAAATATCATATTGAAAAATATATTTTTATATATTTAGGTGTATTCCAAAATAAACGGCAGATGAAGATTGCTGTAGTTTTCCATTCCAATATCGGAGAAGTTTTTATTTCCATAGCAACAAAATCGAATCGACAGCGTTTAATTGGAGTTAGTTTTGAGATTGAAACAATTTTAATTAATTTAAATTTTGTTTTAATTCGTAACATTTCATAGTTAACTTTCATTATAAAAATATATATGACAAAATTAGAGTTTAAAAAAACTAAAACTGACAGAACTGAAGTTATTTAAAATATATTTATTTAAACAACTTCAACATGAAACATTTTTACCTTAAAGAGTATTTGACATAAAAAAGTATTTTTTGAAATTTTATTCCATCGCCAAATGACGAAATTTTCAATATTTGTTTAAGGACACTCTGCCGAGTTTATGCCGAAAATTTTTTAAATAAATATATCTATCCTTATGAGAAGAACATTCTATATTTTTTTCAGATTTTTCGCAGTATGCCCGTATGGAGACCTTCCTTGTTAGTTTTCTTTGAGTCAATAAATATATTGATTAATTTGAGAAGAGAAGTTGTTGATTTTTATATTCAAAATTGAGATTAGCTACAAAAAATCCAATAATAATAATAGTAATAAATCTGAGTAGAAATTAAAAATGTTCAAATACGCATTTAAAGTGAATGATGAAGAAATAGAAAATCAGAAAAAAAAAACCCCTCTAAAAACAATTATGGTGAGAAGTAACGATAACTATTGAATACATATCAATAAATGAGGATTAATCTCACTGTGAGTGAGCAAATAGGCATACTTTAAGAAAAATGTAATTATGTCTCCATTATAGTATTCAAATATAATATAATAATATAGAATGAAAAAATTTCATGATAGAGAAAGTCACTATGAAGATATGAAATAATACCTATCCTATTGATAAAAAATAAAATAAAGAGTTAATAAAATCATTATATATATATATAATCAGTTAAAATATTTGGAACGCATATTTACTAAATTGAATCTACGATATGCACACAAATATGGCTGGGTACAGACACAAACGAGCCAGAGAAAGTAGAAGAGAAAAAACCTATTAAAAATGTGTTTCTTGATTTAGCCTTAATTGCTAATGACTTATCAACATCACTTTACTCAACGATTATTTACCCTTTTTTATAAGTGACTCTCCTGCTTATGCATTCTTAATATTAATTTGATCAATCTTTGAAATCACATCGTTTATCTTCTCTTTCGGCAGTCGATCTGGTATAATGACTCCGTGTATTATGCTTCTTATTTCGAGCTTTATAAACAAAGGGGAAAAAATTAATAGTGAAGGGAAATAAAAAAACACAGTCCTTCCCCTCATATCACTGCTAATTTACCGTCCACCCATTCTCTTTCTAAACGGATCTGGTATATTCTAAATAGAAAGGGGGTTTCCGAAACCACCCCGTCTTATGCCCATTTCCCCGCCATTTACATCAGAAAACACACAATGACGAACCTTCTCATTAGTCGTGCATCCATCATTTCTACATTTCGCAAATTGCAATCGCTATCCCGGATCAGATAAACCAGGGGGGGATGACTTAATCACATTTAGCAATGTCCCCCCCCCCCCTCCTTTTGTGGTATCTGCGTATCATCAGGAATGCATACACAAGAAATGTAGCGAAGCTCTCCTATTAAAACCAGTAGATTAAAGGTAATTATCGACAGGCTTTGCCCTCGCTTTTGCAGCAAATCATACGCAGGTTTTGTTAGCAGGGGAGAGCGTAGGATATGAGTAAGTTTTTCCCGTCGAGTTTTGTTGCATGGGCTGTGAATCTGATAATCATCATTTAACTTCCAACTTACACAATTTACGTTGGGTTTTTCTTTAAAAACTCCTAATCATTTTTTGAAGATTTGGTGTGAAACTGAATCTGATATATTCAAAATAAAAATTAATTTCTTAATATCAAAAAGTAAAAAAATAAAATCTGAAATGATATTTGCTGTATGCTTTCAACCATAAAATATCGCACAGATCTTTTATCCCCAAAAAACAAAACACAGTTTCCACAAATCGTATTCTTATTTAAGTTTTTTTAACTAAATAATGCTATAAAAAGTTATAAAATAATCTTTATTCAGATTGGCGAACATTTCATCGCACAAACGGCGACATTTTCAAAATCATTCATGACAGAAATATTTTCACAAAATTTAAAAACAATAACTTGGTAATGATTTTGAAAAAGTCGTCGTTTGTGCGATAAAACGTTCGTCAATGTAAATAAAGACATTTTATCCCTTTTATAGCATTATTTAGCTTAATGTGTTTATAAGTGATTATGATTATTATACATGTAGTTATTAATTATTTTTATCAAAAACTTTTATGAATAGAAAAGAGAGAATCGAATATTTCATCTTATACAGAATAGAACGAACTTTTATGTTAATCTAATGTTACAATAAGTTTTATGAAAGAAGTCTAGATTACATTACATTAATCACAAAGAAAAAAATTTGATTTATCAGAACAAAATCAATCAAATTCATGAATCTATAATGAAAGCAGATTTAACTGAGTTTTTCCAAGATAAGTTTCGATCTTTGATGCAGATTCTACTGAACAGCAGAGATATCCTTTAAATACATGTGCAGTCTTCATGAAATTAGCGTGTATTCCAAACCAGACTGCTTATTTTCTGATTCATTTTTAAATTCACCTTTTCTCTCAAACGCATCAAACTGGTAAATTCTCTCATTTAGAAACTACATAATGTGCCATGCTTCTCGATTATTTGATAAATGCGGAAAATATTGTAAAAAATGCTGTCAAAGTTGGCGTTTTGAACCGAATTTTCCGAAGCGGGATATCTGGGAATGAAAAAAATGGTCATACTGAGAAAATGATTCATTAAAACTCAAATTCTAATGAATTGAGCGAAAAATGAAATCACACGGCCTCTTACACATCTCTGCAAAAAGCTCCTCAGCAAGTTTCATGTTTTTACTTTTAAAAATGAGTCTGAAAATATCTCAGAAAATTTCGAGCTGTTGAGCGTGGAAAAATATTTTTTCGAATACAGTCTTTTAAAATTATATTTGAAGTACAAAATGTAAAAAAAAAATCTTGTAACAGAAATTGCATGTAACAGAAGTTCTACTTAAAAAATACATTTTTTAAAAACTCCAACAAATTGTATAACAATGAATAAATTGGTTGTTTATATAAATTTTATTATTATTATGTGAAAGAGTACGTGAAAAATTGAATGGTGTGTTTCAAATCATTACATCAATAGATCATGCAATTTTAGAATTTTCCTATTCGTTTTGATGATGAAACATGTTAAACAGTCGACTAAACCCCTTTTTACTGTTTTAAAGTTTTTATTTTACACATTTTAGCAATCAAAAGGAGTACGAATGATAATTCCCACAGAACACAATCATAATTCACTTTTCATTCAAAAATACGCAGGATACTCACAAAAAGCTGAATACGATTTTTGTTTACAACCTCCAGCAATAAGGATATGCAACATTTTTTTAATCAGGATTCTCTGATAGTAATTTTTGAGAAATTGATTTGTGTGATATATTGCAACATTACAAAGAAGTGCTGGAAGCAGTCATTATCCGAATTCAACCAGTACTAAGTTAGAAGTTCTGTTGGAAATATTATAAAAAAAAGGTGATTTCATAATCTTTAAATTATTTAAAGAAACAATAAACTATAATTACAAGTTACATCTATGAGTCAGCACTCTAAAATAAATTAGTAAATCTGCAGATCAGGAGCCTCAACGTCATCTTTGCAAGTCATTGTTTTTTAACACTCATTGCGTAATATTCAACTTCCTACAAATCGCTTTTTAAAGTTTTCAAATTACATAAATATTTATAAGCATACAAAATACTTCGTAAAGTTTCAGAAATTAAAAGTGTTAAACAAGTGGTTATACATTGATGGTCTGAAATTCTGATGAGCTACTTATTCTGGTGACTTTTTAAATAAAAAATTGCATTTCTTCAGGGGGGCAGAGCCCCCCTGAACCCCCCGTAGTCTATTTAAATTTGCATTCGTAATTTTTTATTAATTGTGTGGATGGTTATAGTATATCTTAGATTTTTTTTTACGCTGTGATTTATAAGGATAAGCATATTTTTTTTTTTATAAATTAATAAAATTTAAATTTAAAATAAAATATTCATGTTAACTGTACACAGACAATAAATCCTGAAGTGAAGCCAAAAATGTAACCCTAAAATCCGCTACATTCGGCACAACACAACGATGTGCTTAAAAAAAAGAAAAAAAAAAAAAAAAAAAAAGGAATAAAATTTTTAGTAATACAGTTTTTAATTCATAATACAATGAAATGCTACCTTAGAATGCTTATTGCTTAAATATAAGCAGATCATTTTCATTTTACAGAAAAAATGCACGGATGAAATCAAAGAATTCGGTCCCTGTTCCACGTACTTGTTTTGTTTGGGCCGAATGAGGGCCTTTAAATCTGAGCGATAACGCACATCGTATTGCAAACTGCTTTTACGGCATACTGCATCTCCATCTATCTCTTTCCTCCGTGAATAATAGTTAATTTTATTTTACCCAAGATTTTTTTATTCCAGCATCTTTGTTTTCGATAAATGACGTCTAATTCACCTGCTATGCGTACTGACTCAAAACTTTTCATCTTGTTATATTAAGAAATACTCGAGAGTTTTCTTTTTATTTCCAATATGCCGCGATATTAATTTTACTATTCTTAATTTTATTTTCCATTTTCCTGTTTCACGACAAAACATTTCAATTGAAAATTGTTTAAAAGAAAATATTATTCCGGGTTTTGATTTTCTTGGCAACAATTAAAGAAATATTGGTAAATGTTATGGAAAAATGTTACGTTATTCTCTATGAAAATAATGAACTTTTGTATTTTTAAGCAAAATATTTGAATAAAATAAATAAAATAAATGAAATATTGCCTATTTTTATTTCTGGGCTAAAATCCATCTACATGCAAAGATACAAATGCATTAATTCATCCGTTTTGACGTTGGCTTTACTCAAACATTATACACACAATTATACTAATATTATTAGGACCAAATACGTTGCTAGGCAACAGATGAAAGAAAAGGAAAAAAAATGAAATATGCATTATGTCAAACTGATAAAACAAAATCCTTTATATTATTGGAAAACATGCATAAAATTCCCTTCAATTTTATAAACCTAATTAAAAAAATCTCGCAAATATATTGACAAAATTTCAAACTAATTAGAATAATTTAATAATCTTATTTAAAAATTTCAGCATCA
Organism: Maratus speciosus; assembly: GCA_963932465.1. NCBI lineage: Eukaryota > Metazoa > Arthropoda > Arachnida > Araneae > Salticidae > Maratus > Maratus speciosus. The sequence continues at coordinate 607,852,077 of OZ010789.1, read as the reverse complement.
AAAATTTACTATTTAAATCCTTTTTTCATAAGAGCCATTTCTTTCAACAAACGAAAGTATGAAAATCGTCTGACTTGCCATAGAAATGCATTATAGAGCAAAATAAAATGTTCCATATTTCCCGAACGAATGAACCAAATTTAACCAAAAACGATACAGCTAAGTCCGGGTACCTCTTCAACATGCCCAGTGAATTTCAAGCTGATCGGATGCTTTTTGTGGCAGTTATCGCGGAACAGACAGACAGACTAACAGAAACCAAAACTTTTCGTGTCTCCACAGTAAGCATTCACTGACGTTTTGGCAACTAGTAAATCTGCAGATCAGGAGCCTCAACGTCATCTTTGCAAGTCATTGTTTTATAACACTCATTGCGTAATATTCATCTTCCTACAAATCGCTTTTTAAAGTTTTCAAATTACATAAATATTTATGAGCATACAAGATACTTCGTAAAGTTTCAGAAATTAAAAGTGTTAAACAAGTGGTTGTACACTGATGTTCTGAAATTCTGATGAGCTACTTATTCTGGTAACTTTTTAAATCAAAAATTGCATTTCTTCAGGGGGGCTCTGCCCCCCTGAACCCCCCGTAGTCTATTTAAATTTACATTCGTAATTTTTTATTGATTGTGCGGATGGTTATAATATATCTTAGATTTTTTTACGCTGCGATTTATAAGGATAAGCATAAGTTTTTTTTTTTTATAAATTAATAAAATTTAAATTTAAAATAAAATATTCATGTTAACCGTACACAGACAATAAATCTTGAAGTGACGCCAAAAATTTAACCCTAAAATCCGCTACATTCGGCACAACACAACGACGTGCTTAAAGGGATGAAGTCAAAGAATTTGGTCTCTGTTCCACGTGCTTGTTTTGTTTGGGCCGAATGAGGGTATTTAAATCTGAGCGATAACGCACATCGTATTGCAAACTGTTTTTACGGCATACTGCATCTCCATCTATATCTTTCCTCCGTGAATAACAGTTAATTTTATTTTACCCAAGATCTTTTTATTCCAGCATCTTTGTTTTCGATAAATGACGTCTAAGTCACCTGCTATGCGTACTTACTCAAAACTTTTCATCTTGTTATATTAAGAAATACTCGAGAGTTTTCTTTTTATTTTTAATATGCCGCCATATTAATTTTTCTAAACTTAATTTTATTTTTCATTTTCCTGTTTCACGACAAAACATTTCAATTGAAAATTGTTTAAAAGAAAATATTATTCCGGGTTTTGATTTTCTTGGCAACAATTAAAGAAATATTGGTAAATGTTATGGGAAAATGTTACGTTATTCTCTATGAAAATAATGAACTTTTGTATTTTTAAGCAAAATATTTCAATAAAATAAATGAAATATTGCCTATTATTATTTCTGGGTTAAAATCCTTCTATATGCAAAGATACAAATGCATTAATTCATCTGTTTTGACGTTGGCTTTACTCAAGCATTATACACGCAATTATACTAATATTATTAGGACCAAATTCGTTGCTAGGCAACAGAGAAAGAAAAGGAAAAAAATGAAATATGCATTATGTCAATTTGATAAAACAAAATCCTTTATATTATTGAAAAACATGCATAAAATTCCCCCCAATATTATAAACCTAATTAAAAAAATCTCGCAAATATATTGACATAATTTATTGGAATAATTTAATGTTATTTAAAAATTTCAGCAACAAAAATTTACCATTTAAATCCATTTTTCATATGAGCCATTTCTTTCAACAAATGAAAATCTGAAAATCGTCTGACTTGCCATTGAAAAGCATTATAGAGCAAAATAAAATGTTCCATATTTCCCGAACGAATGAACCAAATTTAACCAAAAACTATACAGCTAAGTCCGGGCACCTCATCAACATTCCCAGTGAATTTCAAGCCGATCGGATGCTTTTTGCGGCAGTTATCGCGGAACAGACAGACAGACTAACAGAAACCAAAACTTTTCGTGTCTCCACAGTAAGCCTTCACTGACGTTTCGGCAACTAGTAAATCTGCAGATCAAGAGCCTCAACGTCATCTCTGCAACTCATTGTTTTTATCAAACTTTGCGTAATATTAATCTTTCTACAAAAACAAAATTTAAACTATTTAAATTACACAAACATTTATAAAAGGAAAAAAATATTTCGATGGTTTCAGACATTAAAAGCGTTAAATTAAACACGTTGTTATGTAAGGATATTCTGAAATTCTCACGAGCTACTTATTCTAATAATTTTTATATAATAAAGCAAATTTTTCAGGGGGCGCCCCCCTGAACCCCCCGTTGTGTAATTTATTTTGCATTTGTAATTTTCTACTGATTGAGTTAATGATTACCCTATATCTTAGATTTCTTTTTACACTGCGATTTATAAGGATAAGCAATAATTCGGTCAAGCATTTTACGTTATCCTAATATCCATACAGCAGTATTTACTTGCCTGCTAACCACAAATACCTGTATCTAATGGATAAAGAACTTTTGGATATGTAAACTGAAACATCTAATTTAGAAATCTAATACCTTTATAAATTTTGTTTATAAAAAAATAATTTTGATTACCATTCTGCAATATTTATATCTAAGATCTAATCTAAATATCAAAAAATGTACTCGATAGCATTAACTTACTAAAATCACCCTAAAGTAGGGGGGCTTCTAAACCTAACAGTTAATAATTCATCATCGTTAAATAGATAAACATGATTTGGCGCCTTTAAGTATTTTTTGTGATTTTCTTTTAATAGTATCTACATTTAATTTAAAATCGTGATGTTACAAATACCGTTGAAATTTGACGCAAACCTATGTTCAGGTCAAATTACGAAAGGTTAACTAACATTTCATTTCCCTTAGCCCGACTTTCTGTTTCATTTTTCGTAATAAGGATTATTTTAATAATTTAATTTATTTTACACTCTACAAGCTGTTACACGGACGTTGTTCACGTAGCATTAAAATAGAGATAAGTGCATTAAGTAAAAGATTTCACTCCCCACCAGACATGCCAAGTCTCAAGCTTTTTGCACATCACTATTATCTTAGAGAAAATGTTCTTTTAAATCGCGCAAATGTTTCAATTAAATAAAGTAACATTTTCTGTGTTAAAATACTGGTATCCAGAACGCCGGAGGCTTGGCAGCTCTGCTCCTCTTAATAAAAATATATATGATTAACCAACACTTTATCACATTTTATAGGAGACAATACGGAATTTCTTATTTGTATGGCCTTACATATATCTCAGTCATAAAAATGTAAAATTTTGTGCCAATTAATGCACGCAATTGCGAAACTGAAATCGCAAAGAATGAGAAAAGGAAGGCCAAGTAAAATCGTGTAAATCGAGGAATCTTTCTTCGTAGTGCTGGGAAAATACTGCTACAAAAACTATTTTAGGTGGTATTTGGTGTGAAATGTTTATATGTATTCATTCCTGTCCTATATATCCTTTTTTTTTATTTTTTATTTGCTTATTCCATTTTTCTTTTGCACGTGAAAATCTTACAAATTAAAATTAACTCTTTGGGAGAAATTGTTATTCATTTTTTTTTTGGCAACAATAAAGTTTATAAAATTTAACATAATAATGGCAGTTTATTCTGTATGAAAATAACGAACTTTTTCATTTATAATCAAATAGTTGAATAAATAAATGAAAATATTATTCTATATAGTATATAAATACTATTTTCATTTCTGCGTTTAAATAAATCTATATGCAAATATCTATACAAAGGCATTCATTAATTCATTCCTTTTGCTTTGATTTGACTTCAAAAAACCATACATACTTTCACATTTATGATATTTTTAGATGAGATGCTGTTGCTACGCAACGGTTAAAAGAAAAAATGAAATATAAGTAAATTCATAAAATAAAATGTTTTATATTATTCGAACACATGTATAAAATTCTATCATAAGTTATACACCTAATTTAAAAGCTCTGACAAATGTTTTGACAAAATTACAAACTAATAAGAATAATTTAATACTCTTATTTAAAAATTTCAGCATCCAAAATTTACCATTTAAATCTATTATTCATATGAGCGATTTCTTTCAACAAATGAAAATTTGAAAATCGTCTGACTTCCCATAGAAAAGCATTATATCACAAAATAAAATGTTCTGTATATTCCGAACGAATGAACCAAATTTAACCCAAAACTATACAGCTAAATCCGGGGAGCTCATCAACATGCCCAGGGAATTTCAAGCCGATCGGATGCTTTTTGCGGCAGTTATCGCGGAACAGACAGACAGACTAACGGAAACCAAAACTTTTCGTGTCTCCACAGTAAGCCTTCACTGACGTTTCGGCAACTAGTAAATCTGCAGATCAGGAGCCTCAACGTCAGCTCTGCAAGTCATTGTTTTTAGACTCACTTTGGTAATATTCAGTTTCCTGCAAACCGCAATTTAAAGTTTTCAAATTATGTAATTATTTATAAGAATAAAAAATACGAAGTTTTCAGACATTAGAAGCATTAAATTAAAAAAGTTATGGAAGGATATTTCGAAATTTTCATGAGCTGTTAATTCTGGTATATTTTTTAAATAATAAAGTAGATTTCTTCAGGGGGGCTCCGCCCCCCTGAAACCCCCGTGGTCTTATTAATTTACATACGTAACTTTTTATTGATTGCGCTAATGGTTAGCGCAAATCTTAGATTTCTTTTTACACTTCCGAGCTTTATTTTTCAATACTGGTAACACAGAAAATGATTTACATTGACGCAATTATATTAAACGTTTAGGTTTTATGAATGAAAATGTAATTTCCTTTAAAAATAAAATAATTTTCATTCATATTTTCTGAAATGAGGCGGCATTAAGAAGTAACACCCGTCAAAAAAAATTTTTTCAGGCAATCTAGTTAATGCTTGGTTTTTAAGGATGAAAATATTTATTTCCCGATACAATGACGTCATTTTCGACAGCGATAATTTTGCGGTGCATAATTTTGATATTTACTATATGTTTGCTCTTCAAAAGTTTTTTTTTTTTCCTCATTGGAATTTTCGATTAAGAATTAACATTTCTGTTAGCTGTGTGCAGACGATAAAGCATGAGATATTAGTAACATTTTTTTTTAATAATAAGAATTAATATCATAACACAAGCCCCTTTTATTTCAACCTCAAAGCGTATTCGTTTTATTTTTGATATATGAGATCAAATTCACCTTCTTTTCGTATTTTCACTTTATTTCTAATATGAAGGCGTATTCATGTCTATTTTTTATTTCATTTTCCTCTCGCACATAAAAATTTTTCAAATCAAAATTAACTGTTTAGGATAAATTTTTATTCCGGGATTGAATTTTCGTGGCAACGGCAATAAAAAAGAAAAATGATTGTTAAATTTCATAGCAAAATGTCGATTTATTCCTTATGAAAATAATGAACTTTTTAATTTAAAAGAAAAATATTTGAACAAAATAAATAGAACATAGTCTTTCTTTATTTCTGTGGTAAATTCCATCTATATGTAAAGACACAAAGGCATTAATTCGTCCCTTTTGACTTTGATTTAACTTCAAACAATTACACATACTTTCACATTTACGATATTTTTAGGTGTAGTTTGCTGCTAGGTAACAGTTAAAAGATAATAAAAACAATTAAATATGTGCTTAAAAAGAAAATTTATATTAAAAAAAATATTTTATATTATTGAAACACATATATAAAATCCCTCCATAAAAGTTATACACCGAATTTAAAAACTCTGACAAATATATACACAAAATTTCAAACTACTATGAATAATGTATGGTTCTAATTAGGAAATTTCATCATCCTTAATTTAGCATTTAAATCCTTTAATCATATGAGCTATTTCTTTTCAACAAATAAAAATGGAAAAATCGTCTGAATTGCTATAGGAAAGCATTAAGTCGCAAAATAAAATGTTCTATATAGTCCGAACGAATGAACCAAATTTAACCAAAAACTATACAGCTAAATCCAGGGATTTCACCAACATGCATCCTTAATTTTAAGATAATCGGATGCTTTTTACGGCAGTTATCACGGAACAGACAGACAGACTAACAGACAGACAGACTAACGGAAACCAAAACTTTTCGTGTCTCCACAGTAAGCCTTCACTGACGTTTCGGCAACTAGTAAATCTGCAGATCAGGAGCCTCACCGTCAGATCTGCAAGTTATTGTTTTTAGACTCACTTTGGTAATATTCAGTTTCCTGCAAACCGCAATTTAAAGTTTTCAAATTATGTAATTATTTATAAGAATAAAAAATACGAAGTTTTCAGACATTAGAAGCATTAAATTAAAAACGTTATGGAAGGATATTTCGAAATTTTCATGAGCTGTTAATTCGGGTATATTTTTTAAATAATAAAGTAGATTTCTTCAGGGGGCGGAGCCCCCCTGAACCCCCCGTGGTCTTATTAATTTACATACGTAACTTTTTATTGATTGCGCTAATGGTTAGCGCAAATCTTAGATCTCTTTTTACACTTCCGAGCCTTATTTTTCAATACTGGTAACACAGAAAATGATTTACATTGACGCAATTATATTAAACGTTTAGGTTCTATGAATGAAAATGTAATTTCCTTTAAAAATAAAATAATTTTCATTCATATTTTCTGAAATGAGGCGGCATTAAGAAGTAACACCCGTCAAAAAACATTTTTTCAGGCAATCTAGTTAATGCTTTGTTTTTAAGGATGAAAATATTTATTTCCCGATACAATGACGTCATTTTCGACAGCGATAATTTTGCGGTGCATAATTTTGATATTTACTATATATTTGCTCTTCAAAAGTTTTTTTTTCCTCATTGGAATTTTCGATTAAGAATTAACATTTCTGTTAGCTGTGCGCAGACGATAAACCATGAGATATTAGTAACATTTTCTTTTTTTTTATAATAAGAATTAATATCATAACGCAAGCCCCTTTTATTTCAACTTCAAAGCGTATTCGTTTTATTTTTGATATATGAGATCAAATTCACCTTCTTTTCGTATTTTCACTTTATTTCTAATATGAAGGCGTATTCATGTTTATTTTTTATTTCATTTTCCTCTCGCACATAAAAATCTTTCAAATCAAAATTGACTGTTTAGGATAAATTATTATTCCGGGATCGGATTTTCTTGGCAACGGTTAAAAAAAAAATTGTTAAAGCTTATAACAAAATGTCGATTTATTCCTTATGAAAATAATGAACTTTTTAATTTAAAAGAAAAATATTTGAACAAAATAAATAGAACATAGTCTTTCTTTAATTCTGTGGTAAATTCCATCTATATGTAAAGACACAAAAGCATTAATTCGTCCCTTTTGACTTTGATTTAACTTCAAACAATTACACATACTGTCACATTTACGATATTTTTAGGTGTAGTTCGCTGCTAGGTAATAGTTAAAAGATAATAAAAAAATTAAATATGTGCTTAAAAAAATTTATATTAAAAAAATATTTTATATTATTGAAACACATATGTAAAATCCCTCCATAAAAGTTATACACCGAATTTAAAAACTCTGACAAATGTATACACAAAATTTCAAACTACTATGAATAATATATGGTTCTAATTAGGAAATTTCATCATCCTTAATTTAGCATTTAAATCCTTTAATCATATGAGCCATTTCTTTTCAACAAATAAAAATGGAAAAATCGTCTGAATTGCTATAGGAAAGCATTAAGTAGCAAAATAAAATGTTCTATATATTCCGAACGAATGAACCAAATTTAACCCAAAACTATACAGCTAAATCCGGGGATTTCACCAACATGCATCCTTAATTTTAAGATAATCGGGTGCTTTTTACGGCAGTTATTGCGGAACAGACAGACAGACTAACGGAAACCAAAACTTTTCGTGTCTCCACAGTAAGCCTTCACTGACGTTTCGGCAATTATCATTAAGAAGAAACAAAATCATTTCTCGTCCAATTTTGTGTTTACAATATGAAGTGAAATAAGACGTATTTCCAGTAAAAAAATAACTAGTAAATCTGCAGATCAGGAGCCTCAACGTCAGCACTGCAAGTCATTATTTTTAAACACACTTTTGCGTAACATTCAACTCCCTGCAAACCGCAATTTACACTGTAAACTTAAATGTCTGAAATTCAGACATTTAAGTGTCTGAAACGCAGTGTTCAATTTTCAGACGTTTTAAAATGTCTTAAAATTTTCAGACACTTCTTGCGTCTGAATTTCAGACACTTAAGTGTCTGAAACACGAGTGTTCAATTTTAAGACGTTTTAAAGTGTCTTAAATTTTTCAGACACTTCTTACGTCTGAATTTCAGACATTTCAAATGTCTTAATTGCGGCCATCTTTGAGCCTTTTTTTTTTTAGCCAATATGAAGCCATCTTTGACCATTTTCTTTCTAAACCATATACGCAGCCATGTTTGACCACATTGAATATTTTTTTTATAAATGGGAATAATTTGTTGCCATACAGCAGAGCTGATTGCAGCTTGGGAAAACTGGGATGCTTCTCTGCCCCCTGATTTTAGGGTACCCCAAATTGGGTATGAAATTTTCATAAAGCTGATATTTTAAATCAGTTTTGACCTTATGAGGATTGTAATCAGTATTTTGTAGTTTTAGAATAGGATAATATATTTTTTTTTCACCTAAATATGTATTTATGTGTTATCATATACGCCCTACGGCATCAAAAATGTTTATTACTTTTAGTGAGAACTTCAAATTGCTTCTAGTCCAAAGACCTAGTATTCATTCACCCCCTCCCCCCATTGCCTCCATATACTGTTACAAAAAAAAAAAAAAAAAAAAAAAAAAAAAAAAAAAAGCCTATTCGATGCCGTCAAATACATATTTGGATAAATATATCATTTTCTTTAGCCTAATCATGTTCTAAAAGTGCAAAATATTTATTAAAATAAGTGTAAAATCAAAAAGAATTTAAAATATCAGCTTTATGGAAATTTCGTACCAAATTTAGGGGCCCGTAAAACTAAAGGCCCATAGAAACAGCCCAGTTTGCCCATGCTGCAATCAGCTCTGCTTTATGGTAACAAATTACTCCCAAATATAAAAAATTATTCACTCCTTCAGAAAGAATCCCATCCCTGCTATGTTGTGCAATTTTTTCCCATTTAAATAAGATATTCCCAGTAAATTAGTTTAAGCATTTTTATTTCTGTGTTAAATAAAATCTAACACTGGATTCCCCCAAATTTACAGTATATGAGTATTATATTGTAATATTTATTAATCAATATTTATTATTAACCAATATTATGAATTTCTAGAGTAGAATAAGGTTAAAAACAAAATATATTTTTCTTCATACAGTAAAACCTCTCAATAGCGGGCACCTCGGAACCGTGGAATTTGTCCGACGTTCGGAGGTGTCTGCTTTTCTGAGGTATAAGTGTATAAAAATTTTGCATATTTTCAATAAAAAAATCTGTTTCCTACATAGTGGTGTCCTTTATTTAGGATTGTCCGTTATGGAGATTTTACTGCAAAGCCTTCATACGAACAGTTATCTTTAGCGAGCACTCACCTTTATCAATATACAGTAAAACCTCCCTAAAGCGACCACTTCCGTTCCAATAAAAATTGGTCGCTCCGAAAGGTGGTCTCTTAATGGAGGTCATGTTAAAATCTAGAATTTAATTGTTGAAAAAATGTAACAATTAATGTTACTAAAATTATATTTTTCAAATTAAGAAAGCATATGAAAATTTAAGTATCAAAACAAAAGTTAATTACATAAGTTAATTACTGCTGAGTTTAAAAAATGAATACATTGATGTTTGCTTTGCTTTTATGATTTATCTGCTATAAATTTTATTCCCAAGTCCTTTCAAAATTCATATAAATGCAATTTTTTTTTTTTTTTTTTTTTTTTTTTTTTTTGTCTGGAACGAATTTTGACGATTTCATTACTTTATCTATTCCTTTGAGATTTTCCTGACAGAATAGGGCAGGGAAGTTTATGGACCGTCATCCTTAATGTGTCATCAGAGTTAAATTCATTGCCTAAAAAGGAACAAAGGGGTTTAAACACTTAAAAGTTACCGGAATAAATAAAAATTCTAAACTTAGTTTAGAAGTTTGATAAATAATGCGCTCTCCGGAATTATTATTCTAATAAAACCTTTTTCAAGCGACCCGGAAAAAACGGAATTTGTTTCATTTTCGTCAAAGAAATGGGTCCCTTATGGAGGGAGTTCAACTGGGGTGGTCTTTGAATAGATGTAAAATTAGTATTGAGCCTATGGGAATAAATTTCGTACCATGAAAAAATGGTCGTTCAGGGGGTGGTCGCTTAATGGAGGTGGTCGCACAGGGAGGTTTCCCTGTATGTATATTTACCTCATAAAAGCTAACACAATCGAACAGCAGACAGATTCAGCGTTCTGAAGGTGCCCGCGATTAAGAGTTTTTACTGTATTTAAAATTTTTTGTACTTAACTTTTAATCTTATTCTACTTTTTAGTTCAAAATACTGATTATAACCAATATACAATGTCGAAACACATTTAACGTATAAGCTTTAAAAAAATTGCGTATCGAATTTGGGGCAACAAAAATCGTAGGTGGTGGGGGGCGGGGGGGGGACATGTCAAAGTTTACCCTTGCTTTAATCAAGTCCTTCTAGAAAAATTCCAACTCTGCATTGTGATTCAGTAAATATAGAATAATTCAGCTTTAAGTACAAAATCCAGTTATGCTTAAGTACATATAGTATAAAATTCTATTTTTTTACTGATATTCATTTTAAATTTCAGATTTCTTTTTTACTAAAAATAATCAAAAAATCAATATTATAATTGATTTCAAATGAAATATAGCTGTATATATTTACCGTATTTTTACAATTATGTTAACAGCACATAATTACATGAATTTAAGAATTTACAAATAATCATTATGACTAATACAGAGATAAGGCGAGAACATTTTCTAAATAGTTAAATAAGAAGATTTATTGAAAACGCCAACAAAATATTCTCCGCTTTACGTCTACAGATTTCAGACGATTTCTGATGAGTCGTCAAATTGTGGTGTGAATCACCGGGCTTGAAAATGAAAACATCTGAAGTTGACTACTTTCAGTATAGGAAATAGACTATTTCTAAAATGCTCGGAAACAACAAAAGTATATAGCAGAAAGGGAAAACAGATTTCATGACCGGATTTGAGTTTTATCAGTCAAAAGAGTTTAATCTAATAAATAAAGACAAGTGATTCGCTGTATGTATGGGGGAATTAATGATATATGGGTAAATGGAAGGATTTTCGAACTATATTCTTTTAAATAACTTAATATTTATCACGGTGTATAAAATCTGAGACGCAAGAAAAAGTCATCAGACATGAAAAGCATACATAATAAATAAAAATTAAATAAGGATGTTTACTATAAAGAGTTGGGAATTTCAGTACATATCACATATTAAACATATGGAAAATGTAAAACCGATGTGAACGTTACAAATGCTGTCGCATTAAATGCTTATAAAAATATTGTATACATAAATAAAACCCATATAAAATGTACTCTTGTGTAATAATTACTCTAAGAAAACGCTGTTAAGATAGCCTTGATGGTAATTAAGAAATTATGAGCCGATCAACAGGTGCTGTCACTGTTATTTTTAAAGTAATGGCGTGCGAGTAGACAGAGAAAGAAGGCTTAGGATGGTGTATCTCAATAGATTCAGTAACAACTAATACACCATGCAGACTTGCCAAAACTTATTTTAAGGATAACATCGGTTGTAAAATAATACAGAAACATGATTGCAGATGATTTGAATAGTAGAAATTTAAATATTAGCAAGATAAAATTTTAACATGGAAATCCAATAGGCAAAATGCTTTAAACAAATTTTGGCATAACTCAGGAACTAATAAAGCTATAGACTCGTGTGAGGTCTCTATTTAAAGAGAAAACATTCGCAGAGAGTTTTCAATACATAGTGAAGGGTCCACTTACCTGGAAAAAGGTGTGGTTATTCCAAAATCACTTCCACCCAGGCGACGTCCGGATTGGAGGCTACGTTAGTATCCGTGAGTTAAGCACATTTTGATATTAAAAAAAAATCCCTTTGCACATCCGGCTAGCTCTGTTAAAAGAATGGAATATTTCCATCCTAAAAACATAGCCCGCCAGACAACAGTTCTCTTTACCTGCTTTGACGAGACGAAGAACACTATATTATTGTTATTGCTTGACACCTTCCATTAATATGGAATATCACTATGTCGATACGGATTAAATCCTGGAACTTCACATTCCGAGAAAACCAAATCAAGTCAAAATAAATTATTAGTTAAAATGTACGCGTAGATAAAACAAACGCTCAGTTTGAATTACAAACGAACATCCAATTCGAACGAAAGGCATCTAAAACGCATGCGCAACTAGAGTGCCGCCTGGTGGTTAATGCGGAACGGAGTTACAAAGTGTCTTAAAAGTAGACACTTGCAGATTTTTAAGACACCTTTCTCAGTTCGTTTACACCATGATCATAGTAAGACACTTATATGTTTTAAATTAAGACATCTATCATGACTGAATTTTCAGATTCAGATACTTAAGTGTCTGAAATACCTTTTCAGTCACATATGTGTCTTAATTTAAGACGCCTCTATTTGCAGTGTAAAGTTTTCAAATTACGTAATTATTTATAAGAATAAAAAATACGAAGTTTTCAGACATTATAAGCGTTTATTTAAAAACGTTATGTAAGGATATTCTGAAATTTTCAAGAGCTGCTAATTCTGGTATTTTTTTTAGATAATAAAGTAGATTTCTTCAGGGGGGCGGAGCCCCCCTGAACCCCCCGTGATTTCATTAAATTTACATATGTAACAGTTTATTCATTGTGCTAGCGGTTATCGTAAATCATAGATTGATTTTTAGCCTTATTTTTTAATACCGGTGAACAGAAGAAAATTTACATTGACGCAATTATATTAAAAGTTTAGGTTTTATGAACGAAAAAGTAATTTCCTTTTAAAAATAAAATAATTTTAATTTATATTTTCTGAAATGAAGATGCATTAGGAAGTAACACTCGTCAAAAAATATTTTTTCAGGCAATCTAGTTAATGTTTGGCTTTTAAGAATGAAAATATTTATTTCCCGATACAATGACGTCATTTTCAACAGAGATAATTTTTCGGTGCATAATTTTGACATTTACTATCTATTCGCTTTTCAAAAGTTTTTTCTTATTGAAATTTTCAATTAAAAATTAAACATTTCTGTTAGCCATGTGCAGACGATAAACCTTGAGATATTGGTAACATTTTTTTTTAATATTAAGAATTAATATCATAACACAAGGCCCTTTTATTTCAACCTCAAAGCATATTCGCTTTGTTTTTGATACATGAGGTAAAAATCACCTTATTTTCGTATTTTCGTTTTATTTCCAATACGAAGACGTATATTCATGTCTATTGTTTATTTCATTTTCCTCTTGTACATGAAAATATTTCAAATCAAAGTTAACTATTTAGGGTAAATTATTATTGCAGGATTTCATTTTCTTGGCAACGGTAAAAACAAAAAAAAGAGTTAAATTTTATAGAAAAATGTCAATTTATCCTTTATGAAAATAATGAACTTTTTAATTTAAAAGAAATGTATTTGAACAAAATAAATAGCACATAGTCTGCCTTTATTTCTGGCGTAAAATCCATCTATATTTTGCAAAGACAAAAAGGTTTGTTTGTAAAAAAAAAAAAAAATCATCCCTTTTTGACGTTCATTTGACTTCAAACAATTACACATACTTTCACATCTGCGATATTTTTAGGCGTAGTTGCGTTGCTAGGCAACAGTTAAAAAAAATTAAAACATTCTAAAGAAGAAAATTTATAAAAGAAAATATTTTATGTTATTGGAACGCGTATATATAATCCCTCCATAAGTTATACACCGAATTTAAAAACTCTGACAAATGCATAGAAAAAATTTCAAACTAATATGAACATTGTGTGATTCAAATTAGGAAATTTCATCATCCATAATTTACCATTTAAGTCCTTCAATCATATGGGTCATTTCCTTTCAACAAATAAAAATGGAAAAATCGTCTGAATTGCCACAAAAAAGCATTATTGTGAAAAATAAAATATCTTATATTTTCCGAACGAATGAACCAAATTTAACCAAAAACTATACAGCTAAGTCCGGGTACCTCATCAACATGCCCAGTGAATTTCAAGTTAATCGGATGCTTTTTGCGGCAGTTATCGCGGAACAGACAGACAGACTAACAGACAGACTAACGGAAACCAAAACATTTCGTGTCTTCACAGTAAGCCTTCACTGACGTTTCGGCAATAACAGACAGACTAACGGAAACCAAAACATTTCGTGTCTTCACAGTAAGCCTTCACTGACGTTTCGGCAATTATCTAAATCTTATTTCAAGGAAATTCTAAATGACTTTTATTATGAGCTGTTGATAGACTAATATTAACTTTTTATCATAATTTTTGCATAATTAATGAAATCTAAATCTAAATTTTATTTTATTTTCATTTTTTCTATGTTTGATTTCCTCACAGTCTCTAACGTGCTATTATTTGGCAGATCATTTTCTGCACTTTATGTATTAAGGAGACTCTTCACTCACTTGAAAACACCCATTCCGTAATGTTAAACCAATGGGCAGGTTGTTTTCGAATATCTCGTTTAAATTTGAATATTGTTAAACGATTTTTTTTTTGCATAGAATAGCTGAGCTCGATCTTTAATATGACTGTTTTATACTTTTTCGATTTCGGTTGCAGATTTTTTTTTAAACGGTACTTTCGGTTGCAAAACCGATTCCGAAAGTGAAAGTACCTTTATTAAAAAATCTGAAACTAAAATCGAAAAAGTAAAAAACAGTCATATTAAATATCGAGCTCACTGTAAACTGAAATGTCTGAAATTCAGGCACTTAAGTGTCTGAAACGTAGTGTTCAATTTTCAGACGTTTTAAAATGTCTGAAAATTTTCAGACACTTCTTGCGTCTGAATTTCAAACACATAAGTGACTGAAACTGGAGTGTTCGATTTTCAGACGTTTTAAAGTGTCTTAAAATTTTTAGACACTTCTTGCGTCTGAATTTCAGACATTTCAAGTGTCTTAATTGCGGCCATCTTTGAGCCCTTTTTTCTTGCCAATATGAAGCCATCTTTGACTACTTTTCTTTCTAAGTCATATACGCAGCCATATTTGACCACATTGAATCATTTTTTATAAATGAGAATAATTTGTTACCATAAAGCAGAGCTAATTGCAGCGTTGTAAAACTAGGATGCTTCTCTGCCCCCTGATTTTAGGGTACCCAAATTGGGTACAAAATTTTTATAAAGCTGATATTTTATATCAGTTTTGACTTTATTATGATCGTAATCAGTATTTTGTAGTTTTAGAATAGGATAATATATATAAATATATTCACCTAAATATGTATTTATGCGATTTCATATATGCCCTACGGCATCAAAAATGTTTATTAAATTAATTCCAGTCCAAAGACCTAGTATTTATTCGCCCCACCACCACCGCCACCTTCATATATTGCTACAAAAAAAAAAATTAAGACAGCTCGATGCCATCAAATACATATTTGGATAAATATATCCTTTTCTTTAACCTAATTCTAAAAGTACAAAATATTTATTAAAATAAGTATAAGATCAAAACAAATTTAAAATATCAGCTTTATGGAAATTTCATACCAAATTTGTGGGCCCGTAAAGCTAACGTCCCATAGAAAAAGCCCAGTTTGTCCATGCTGCAATCAGCTCTGCTTTATGGTAACAAATTATTCCCATTTATAAAAAATGATTCACTTCTTCGGAAAGAATTCCATCCCTGCTTTGTTGCACAATTTTTTTCTATTTAAATTAGATATTCCCAGTCAATTAGTTTAAGCATTTTTTGGATTTTTATTTCTGTGTTAAATAAAATCTAGCACTAGATTTCACAAAATTATCAGCATATGAGATCCGAACATAAAAAAAAAATTGAGCACGAAACACTTACTTTTCTTTATCCCTCTTCGTTTTTATTATTATACTATTTATCATTACCAGGAAATACTTAAACATTTGACAACCGCACATCGGCGCCTGAGACGAGCAGTAGTTATAAGATTCTGTATGGACTTCATGTTTACTTGACTCTTTTCAAACGATAAATAATATAGTAAATATCAATGGACACAGAAATCCTTCATTATGATTTGAGTACCCTTCATTTCTGCTCCTCACGTTGCTTGCGATCACACAAGCAGTATCAGTCGCAAAAGCGATTTCTTATCCACATGATTGGAATAGTCGTCGAAAAAAAAAATAAACACCTCCTACTAACTCTGCAACTAGAAGACAACAATAATAGAAGAAAGTTACTGGTACCAATCGTCTGGAAATAAAGTCTACTTTTAAATGATGTATTTAAAATTTGCACAGGGGCCATCTACAAATCAAAATTAGACCAAACTTTGATTTTTTTTCCAATGGATGCACCCAATTTTGACACTATATTTTAAATCTTCGGTTCAAACTATGCCTAGAAACAAAATTTCTAGTCATTTAAATGACAAGTTTTTGAATTATAAGCATTCAAAATTTAGAGCTTCTAATGTTAAATTGCATTTTCATATTTTTATTAATATCTCCTGAAATTATAATCCTAATATGATAATTTTATATGTGGTTATAATACTAAAAAACCTAAACATATACAAAAACATTGAATTCGTAAAATTGCATACCAAATTTGGGGCCACAAAAATCGATGGGAAGGTGAGGGGGCAGGGCCGCGGATTAGTTTCCATGTTTTAATCAGGTCCTGCTTCTAGAAGAAACACTACCCCGCTTTATATTTTTCTAAATAGAGCTGCCCGCTATTCGGGAGTGACCGGTTATAGAAGTTTTACTGTATGCTTCAGTAATAACGGACATTCTCGAATAGCAGACACCTATATAGCGATCACTTTTTTCAATCCACAACATTTGTCGATTGAAAAGCAGATTAATAATATATTGAAGCATATTTTATGTAATTTGTACTCGATATGCTGGGTATTTGTACACTCTGGACTTTTTTTACATATGAAAATAAAAAATCTAAATAGCGGGCAAATTCTACGGTCCTAGGGTGTCTGCTATTGAGAGGTTTTATTTAATATATACAGTGATAAATATATTCTAAAAAAGTTATAAAATGTTTTTTTTTTTTTTTTTTTTTTTTTTTTTTTTTTTTTTTTGACAGTATAGGAAATGTGGTTCTAATAAGTTCCAGTACCAGCGACTTACATTCATTAACCCCCCCCCCCCCTTCCCCCTACTACATATACAGCAACAAAAATTTAAACACATTGATGACTTAATATATATATATATATATATGAACATGTAAATATATGTTTGGATAAATATATCCTTTGTCATTAACTTCATCCTAATCTAAAAGTACGCAATATGATATATAATAAGTACAATAAATTGCTTTGCGCAAATGGATGCATTCTCCGATGATAATAAAAAATAATCCTATAAAAAATCAGAATAATTTTGACGTTGAAAGTTGACAGAAAATTTCTGTGTCTTAAAATTTAAATATGTTATACAGATGAAACACAGGAAATACATATAAATGTAGTTATTTTACTTTGAACAAGTTTCCATAGTCTAAAAAAAATTCTTTCATCGTGCAATTAAATACTGTAGAAATTTCGAACTTTTTAATAAAGCGTTACAAAGGAACAATTTAAAATGTATTTATAAAACATTAAAAATTTCACGATAACTCCGATTCTGATGCTTTTATAATTATTTTTCAAGTTTTATGCCCACCACTTGAAGCAAAAATGTTCATAGCATTTCCTATACATAAATTTAATTTTGTTACATGAAAACATTCATTTCGAAAATGTAAAAGAATTAAATGATCTGTCATTAAACATAAAAATTCATATACGAAATCATGTTAATATTATCTGTAACTAGAAATTACAACGGAAGGGTTTATTAATAACAATATCATTTAATAACTTGATCTTTTTAATTATACTTTGCCATGTAGGCAATTTCTTTTACATATAGTATATGGTAATCACCAGAACTACTAAGCTATCTTTAAAAAGCTTAACATATATATTTTTTTAATAACAAGCAAGAGAAATAACATCTAATTTCAAAACTTATTTTGCATTAAAAATACATATTTGATTGTTATTTCTGTATCTTTTATAAAAATGAACAAACGTTGAAAAAAAATCCCCCCAATTTTATGTCAAAAATGCAGTAAAATATGAAAATAAAGTCTTTTTTCCGTTCTAAATCTGTAATTCATTTTTAACAATCAATAAATCAATATTAATAAATTTTTCAATATCTGAAGTTGTACAAAACTTAAATATAATTTTAAGCAATTAAACAAAGTAAATAATGATTTATTTCCTTACTTATTTTATTGTAAATCATTATATAGCTATTATAGAAAAATATTTTTAATAAAATTAACTATTAAAAAAATGGCATTATATTAAATGGCTAATATTTACTGACATTTTTATAGTCAGATTAATAGCTTGTATCCACAACAAAAACTATATAGTGCTGCAACTGCTTTTTTTTTTCTTTTTTTTTTTTTTGGACAAAAATATAATACTAAAAATGTTGACAAATTTGGGTGTCAATGTACACAAGCAATAACTTTTAATGCTTAAGCAATGATTTAAGCAATGATGATATTATTTTATATGAAAAACATTTATTTATAAATCGAATACTTTAAGAATTATCAAGCAAGTTAGTTAATTAATCCTGAAAATGAAATAAATTTAGTCGAAAATAATAAAAAACACTGTAATACTGATAAATATTTATTCTATATAGAAAGATACAAATATGATAAACACATGTATTCTTTAAAAAGTGATTTAAATAATTAATATTACATAATTAATATTGTTCAAGGAAAATTTCTATTTCCAAATAAAAATTATATTTTTGTAAATAATCACATTCTTACCTTTTTAGTATTTCCTTAAATGTAATAAAGTAAATCCATGTAATATAAACAGAAACACAAAAATATAGACACTTTCTTCTTACATATTTCACTAAATATTCAGATGAATGCTGATAATTGAAAAACATATAACGAAGACATTTTTTTTTTCATTATTCAACATATTTTTTTCATAATGATATAATTTAATATAATGCAGAATTTAATTCAATTTGCTTTTTCGAATCACATTTTACTCGCACTTTCTTATTCTCCAATCTCTCAAGAACAATTATTGAAATTCCAAAAATGCACTTTATAAGCTGTGTATTAGTAAGCTGCATATACATCTATGTGGATGGCACAATTACATTACTCAACGTATCATTTTTATAATAATCGCATATATTATTCCATAAATGAATTATTCCAAAAAACTGTTCCAGTTATGTATATGTCACAGTCACAGAATATAAATAATGTTACACATAAAAAAATTGCGGGCAACTTTGTTAAACAGGGAACTACCTCATTGAAAGCATTGAAAGAACCGTTTTAACGCGCCAGTTGCCAACGGACGTATTTGAACAAAGAGAAATAGGCGAAATCAGCATTTTAATTACCACTGCAGTCGCTGATCTCAGCCTACTGTTTATAAACCGTTATAAAGGGCTTGATGAGCTCATTTGAACTTTTTATCAGCGAGAAATAAATCATTGAATAAGAAGAAATAAGAAAAGTTTTATTTTCTTTATTAGGTGTTTTTCTTAATGTGTTACATTTATTTGAGTATAGTTTTTGCAGTTTTTTTTATTTTTAGACATACAGAAAACATACTTTAAATAAAGATTTTATTGTAAAACTAGAAAATAACATATCGAATTTTCGGTGGTCATGAAGAGAGCAATTGTCCATCCCTGAAATTTAATTAATTATATTTTCTATACGTTTGATTATTTAAAAAATACTTTTTTCTCTTCCAAATAGCAATATATTAATTAAACGCTAAGAGAAAATGCTGCTAAGAATTTTTCTCCAGAGGAGCCCCTCCCCCCCCCCCCCTTAACTTCTCGTAGAAGACGATTTTAATTCTGTTCTTCTGTTAGTGTCCATATATATCAAATTTATCTTAAATGAGGAGGGCAGTTCAAAAAAAAAAAAAAAAAAAAAAAGACAGAGAGAGGAGAGAGAAAAAGAAATCAGTTCTCCATTGTGAAAAATATCGTTAGAAACTTATTTTTAAACGATTAATATTTCTTAATTTTTAAATTTCTTAAAAATTGTCTTACACGAGGAGTTCTGGCATAAATTCTTAGTTTAGCCTACTTCACGTTTATATTCTGCATTTTACAAAAGCGGACTGGGCTGTGGACCCCAGGCATATACAGTGAAATCTCTCTGTGCGACCACCTCCATTAAGCGACCACCTCTCTGAACGACCATATTTTTCATGGAACGAAATTTATTCCCACAGGCTCAATACTAATTTTACCTCCATTCAGAGACCATCCCAGTTGAACTCCCTCCATGAGCGACCCATTTTTTTGAAGAAAATGAAACAAATCCCGTTTTTTCCTGGTCGCTTGAAGAAGATTTTATTAGAAAAATAGTTCCGGAGTGCGCATTATTCATCAAACTTCTAAACTAAGTTTAGATTTTTTTTTTATTATTATTCCGGTAACTTTTAAATATTTAAACCCCTTTGTGCCTTTTTAGGTAATAAATTGAACTCTGATGACAAATTAAGAATGACGGTCGATAAACTCCCCTGCCCTATTTTGTCAGGAAACTCTCAAAGAAATACATAATTTAATCAAATCGTCTTTATTTGTTCCCGTCAAAAAAAAAAAAAAAAAAAAAAAAAAAAAAAAAACGCATTTATTGACTGGACTTCGAAAAGACTTGGATACAAAAGTTATACAATATAAAACCGTAAAATCAAAGCAAACGTCAATGTATTCATTTTTTAAACTCTGCAGTAATTAATTTATATAATTAACTTTTGTTTTGATACTTAAATTTTTATAGTTTCTTTTACTAACGTGAAAAATAAATTTTAGTAACATTAATTGTAACCTTTTTTCAAAAATTAAAATCTAGATTTAAACATGACCTCCATTAAGAGACCACCTCTCGGAGCGATCACTTTTCATTGGAACGAACGTAGTCGCTTTAGGGAGGCTTTACTGTATATTCTAAAATCTTGCTCCTCAGTACGTTTCTTTCTCCCTCTACTCATAACTCTTAGTATTTAGGTGAGCGATTCTCCCTGTATACGATCATGATAACAAGTAATTTTTGGAAAACTTTATATTTTGTGAAAAGCTATTATTTAATTATTTATTGCGCCAAAAATAACTTAGCTCCAAACCTTAGTAAGCGAACTTTTCTAATTTTCTCAGATGTCCCATGATTTCTTCATTTATTAATAAATACTAAATTAAATGGATGAAAGAGTATTTTAAATATCTTTCATCCATTCTGAAATATTTTCTGATAGCGCTGATATACATATTGCAATACAATTGTACGTACAGTCATCACTCATATGATACAATTGTATCGCATTCAGACACTTAAGTGTCTGAATTTCTAAATGTCTTAATTTCAGACATGTCACTATTATTCAGACATTTTTCTCCGTTCATTTATAACATGATCATAGTAAGACACTTGTGTGTCTTAAATTTAGACATCTATGATGTCTGAAATTTCACATTTAGACACTTAAATGTCTGAATTACTTTTTCAGTCACATATGCGTCTGAATTTAAGACGCCTCCATTTGCAGTGCTCAGCTATCCTTCTGTATATAAAAATAAATTTTGATTTGGAAATGGACCAATGAAAATCTGCGTAGATATTCCCGGCAGATCGGCATCCAATTTGAATGCTTAATCATGGCCTTTCTTCATTAATATTAAAAAAAATAAAACTGTTGCATACAAAAATATGAAAATCGGTAGTATTATAGAGAAATATTTGATAAACACTCTGATGCAGACAGTTTTCAAATGGAAGAATTATTTTAAGAGATATTTAATGCCAAAGTTGGACAAAATCGTTCCATTAAAAAAGTTTTATAGGAGCAAAAACTGTACATAGAAATTTAATCATTTTTAGATCATTTTATACGTCAGAATTTTCCGGTGTGCAGAGTGCATTTAGTTTTTTAATTTGACTCATTTTTTGAGGTTTTATTTCTATTTTAAATTCAAATTTTCAGCATTTCGAGAGATATTTTTTACATATTTTAGAAAATTGTATTAATTTAAACTGTTGCCAACTGTATAAACAGAGCAGACAATAATGTTTGCTTCAAATTAAAAATTTATTTTTCACGTGACTGTTATAAACAGAAAATATAAAAAGCAGCAGCTCATTGAAAATTACGTCATAAAAACTATATTTAAAAGTGAATTTTAAAAGAGAAAGAATATTGTAAAATAATAAATTCGTTAGAAGTCTTAAATAGGAGAATTTACGTCACATTTACGTCACATTACACATTACGTAAAATGAACAAAAAATAATATTGCAAAACAGTTTAAATTTAAAAATTGCGCGAGACATTTATTTGATATTTTAAGATGATCACAATATTTCATTTCTAACAAAAGTATTTTTACGTGAATATTAAAACGAGAAAGAAAAGTTTGGTGAAAATTACGTCAGATTATAATTGTCAGATTCAAATTATAATTCAATCTTCCGAAATCTTTTTAATGCCGATCAAATTGGCGGTCTGTTAGAGTCCGCGGTGTCTGAACGGGGGTTGACGAGCTACGCTCGTAGGGGGCAGAGCCCCCTAGTCCTATACAAAAAAAAATCTTTTAAAAATTTTCAAATTTATACGAGAAATTCGAAAACAACTTGTCTATTGGTTTAACATTATGGAACGGCGTTTTCAAGTGAGTGAAGTCTCCTTAATAAGTATATCCTCTTCAATATAAAATTTTGTATTTATAGAAATTTAACTAATCTTTCTTATCATTAGATAATATTCAAGAAATATATTATTAGTTATTCAAGTGAGTATACATAATAAAATAAACTAAGTGACAGAAACTACACACATATATATATATAAATTAATAATTAAAGCAATAGGATATACCTCAGACGCAATTGATATGAACTTGGATCATTCAAGGTAAGATAAATTTCCTTACCTATATTTATTAAAATTTTTTACATATTTAAAAGGGAAGCTCAGAAAGCGGTAATTACCTTCTAATAAGCTCCATATTTCGGGCTGCATATGGCAGAGAAACGTCGTTGACACAAGATTGTCATTTATTTTTCCTGGTGTTATCACATTCTACTGAACCAATTGAAACTATCATTACAATATCTTCTTTATTATACAGGATCATCGAAAAACGTTGAATACACACACACACACACAAAGAAAAAGTGAATAAGTGTGAGCACAGATCGCACGTTTCGCTGTGATCACAGATCACGTTTAATATTCCTTTCGAAACACTTTATCCTTTTGCAAAATCTGTTAGTTCAACATTTCGCAACATGGAGGTGCATTCTACTCTAAAAAAACCGCTATCCGAAAGAAACTCCGTTTTACAACCTATCTGTAGATATATTAGCTGAGGGAATCGGGCCCATAGCACTCGAGATAGTCAAACGCCACCTGGCAGCAAAAAGTGGAACTAAAATATGTAAGTCTATGGTGCATAATATGAAAGAGTGGTCAGTAGATAATATGGGGGGATCACCTGCAACAGGCTTCACATGGTGAAATGGTGAAGTTTCGCAATCTCGCATGAAATTTAGGGGATGAAGCTTAATCATCTTTCAAATCGCACCAGTTTTATATTTCATTTTGTTGTTATGTCTGATATTACATTATATAAACGGTTTCGTTTATATGTATTTGAATATATGTGTTTATATATAGAAATTTAGGCCTGGTGCATGTGTCTATCAATAGAAATATCTCTATATGTATCAATGAGTGTGATTAGATAGAATATCTATCAGCTTGAATGCTGTGAAAGTTATACACAAATATTCGAGATGAAACCTCTTTCCATTAGAATAAGATTTATAGTTCATTGTTATGTCTAGAATAACGTTATCAAAACGGTTTCGTGTATATGTATTTGAATAAATGTGTAAAAATATATACATATGTATCAGTTTATACGGATGTATGTGTGTATCAGTTTGCATATATGTCTAATTACATAGATGTGTATGAATAAATACAATATTTATACGTTTAAACATTTATAATTTGAAAAAAAAAAAAAAAGTTTTACAAATGTTTTCTAAAAAAAAAAAAAAGTTTTACAAATGTTTTCTAAAAAAAAAAAAAAAAAAATTAAAAAAAAAGTTTTCCAATTGTTAAAAAAAAAAAATGTTTTATATAAAAAAAAAGTTTACAAAATTTTCTAAAAAAAAAAAGTTTACAAAATTTTCGAGAAATAAAAAAAAAAGTTTTACATTGTTTACAACTTTTAAAAATTAAAAAAAAGTGTTCAAAAAGTTTTCTGAGCATGCTGAAGATGCTTATCATGCTGACATGCCAGCGTGATACATCTATATATCTAAACATAGTATATTTCACATAGTATACACTACATTACATAAAAGATTCAATATTTTCCAACTCAATTGCAAGTTATTAAAGATATTTTACGAGAATAACAATTCAAAAAGAGTTTGAAAATAAAAATTTACATATAATTAAAAAATAATAACGACTTTAAATTTAATACAAGTTTTAAAATGTTTACAAATTTTTAAAAAAGTGTTAAAATAAGTTTTCTGAGCATGCTTAACACGCTTATCATGCTAACATGGTACATACCACGATACACAAAAGAACAAATAGATTTACTAGTTTAAATTAATTGAAAATTATTAATGATATTCAAAATTAAATATATGTATATTAGGGTGGAACTAAAAAACGAAGTTTCGAATTTTATATTCTAATAGTGATTATTTTTTTCCTTTTTAACTCCATAAAAAGAAAATATTTTTCTTTTAATTTTAAAATGATATTTTCCGGTTCCTTAAAGCGCCTGATTTTCCCTAAAAAACGAAAAAAAGCCAATAATTGCATGAAAAGTTTTTAAAGCTTATTGTTAAATTTATATTTTGCAAAATTAAATTAATTAAGTGTTAATGTCCTGTAATAAAGAGAATAATTTAGTTTGAATGCCTTAGAAAAGTTAGTCCCACTTTATTTGACTTTTGTAGAAGCCAGCGTCGTGGGCGTCGGCTTTCATTGTCTCTGATTCATTTGGCTGCGATACATAGCAAGTTAGTCCGATTTAACATGTGTTAACAGTTTCTTTAATTATTTTTCAATAAACATTCGGTGTCAAAAGTGACAAAGTCTGTTAACGTACCTAAATCTAGATAATTGTTGAAGTGTCCTGTATTTCGTGAACTAAAACAATTAACATTAGACTGTCATCTTTGACAAACATATGAAGATGTTATGAAACATTACTTTTGGGTTCAATTTAACTTAAAATCTGACAGCTGGAATCTAGCATACACTATTTTAAAAATATCTAAAGCTGTTGATGATACAATTAAAAGTGTATTGCTGAGACCTTCAATTCCAACGGTTTCTGATACCCAAATCATGAAAAATGATGTTTCATAGCGCGAGAAATGTCAAAATTTGAAGAAAAATATTAAGATTAGAAAGAATAATCCCACGTCCAATATAAAATTACAAAATGTTAGGTAATCCTGCAAAAAACATTTCTTTGTGTAAAAGCACTAAATATTATCGTGTATCAGAACAAGAACGCCACTTTCTCAAAGACCAAAGAGAGATGGGATGATGGCAATAGGATCAAAAGATATAAAAACTACAAAAAATGTGTAGCAAGACTGGAAAAGGAAATATCAAGGAAAAAAGTTATTTTAAAACAAAAGAATGATGTTTTGATTGAATGATCGTCAAGTGTAAAAAATAGTTCGGAAGGAAATAGTTCAATCGGTTGTTTTTCTAAACCTGAATTTGATAATCAACAAGGTGAAAGAACGGATGTATTAGACAGAACTGCAAATATTATTGCAAATGGCACCTTAGAAGATATGGGTATTTCTGATGATAATAAAGAAAAGGTAACTGAAAGAAGGACTTGAAGACGACAAAGAGAAAAGAAAAGGAAGAATTTGAAAGAACAGGAAAGACGAAATGAGTTGATTTTAGAAGGTTAGTATTTTGATGGCAGAAAAGATAACACTATGATAACTGAAGCAGAGGGAAAAAAGTATAACTAAGAATCATTAAAGACGAACACCTGGTCTTAGTTCAAAAACCAGGATAAAAATATATTGGTCATATTTCATTGACATCTTCTTCTTATATTAATATAGCCACTGCAATTTTGGTGTATTTTCAAAATAATAATACAGACATTTCAAGTTTGAAAGTTATTGGGTGAAACAGAAACGGCTTTAAGGCAGGATGCAAATCTGGAGTTGTTAAAACATCGGAAGCAATACCCTAAAAACTTTATAATGGATAATTTGATTATTACATGCAAATGAACTTTTTTCTTAGATACGTATTTCAACATCTTGCTGGAAAAACTACGAATACAAAAGGATTTTCTGGACCAGTAGGAAAGCGACTTGAAAAAATGCGAATATATTGAAATTATAGACTATAAAAACATTGATCCTAATCTTGACGGACTAATCGGATGAAGAACTTTAAAAAAGTACAAACAGGGGATACACCTGAATTTTAGATTTTCCTTGTCATACTCAAACAGTGGAAACGTGTGTCAAAATTGTCCCGCAAGCTGCGTCAACCGTCTTTAAATATTAAGCAAAAGATGGCTTAATCTTGATAAAGTTGAATTCCCACAATGTAATGACAAAGTTTACCTAAAAAGACAGTAGGTTGAATATCCAATTGAATTAATCCATAACAAAGGGAGGTAAGGAGGGTGGAAGTTGATATTTAACCACCTCCTCGTGGTGACTTCTGGATAGTATTTGCTAAATAAAAGTAGATATGAGCTAACAGCTCCGTTGTTTACTTTAAGTTACTTTTTACTGAAATTTCAAAACTTTGACCTCCTTGAGGAACCGGAAAACAACTTAATTTAAAAAAATCTTTTCAGCCAAAAGTTTAGACATCCAAAAAGGAAAAAAGTTTTCACTATTACACATTAAAACAAAAAAGTTTTTTTTTTACCCTATACTTAAGTTCCACCCTAATGTATATATATAAATAAAACAAAGTTTATGTTTTCTATAACTTTAGTTATAAAATTAACTTGTTTTTCCATCCCTTAAAGCAATTTATTTATTTTAATACAAATTCATTTATATTCAAGTAATAGAATAATATCTACTTACGAATAGCATCGACTTAAAAACGGTGTTTGTCATGTCTCGCTCCTAAAGACGAAAAATTAGTTAGAGATAACAAACCGGATGTTTATATCATCACGTCACTTCCTTTAACATCTGATAATCCGATAGCATGTTCCCCATTTCCAACTCAGTATTCAATTGTGTTGGTTCGTTAAGTTTTACTCTCTATATTCCTTCATATTAAAAAAGAACTATATATTTTCTTTATACGTTTGATATTGAAAAGATCTAATCTAATTGTATTTAATAGAAATATTCAAGTTCGCATTATTTTTAAGTTAAACAATCGGATATATGTATGTCTCTCTCTATATATATGTATATGTATATGTCTCTGTGTGTGTGTGCATACATGCATATATGTATGTATGTGAATGCATGTATGTATGTGTAAGTGTGTATGTATGTATGTATGTGTGTGTGCATGTATGTGTATATGTATATGTGTGTGTGTGTGTTTGTTTGTTTGTGAATAGTAGTTTTTAAATAAGTATACAGAAATAAGGAACAATTTTTTTATTAAAACAAAATCAATTTACAAGAAAGTTAAATTTACAAAACAATATGATAAGTCTTCTTTATTCAGCATTTTCTTGTTCATTATAATCTCGACTAATTTTACAATGTCCGTATGCAAAGCTAGTGATGCCATCTTCTAAAAGGTATCTTTTATCATCAAAGGGACTAAGACTAATTTTATTCTGAGTCAATGTATACAAATGATGAGCATCTTGAGCGATCCTTGTCTGCTTCTCCATGCTTGTTTTTACACCACGCAGGCACTCTAAATAATCTTCATGTCTGATTTTTTGTTGAACAACTCGAGTAGAAACACCCTTTGCTCGCTTCTTTTCTTCTTTCAATGGTTTCAGAGAGTACATTTTGGATTTCAGACCGACGTACTCTAAGGCTAATTCCCCGTTTAATTCATCCTTGAACTTACCAATCATCTCCTTGTTGGTTTCCGAATACAGCGGGTGATCCTTCGGATACTTAGATAAGTCAAACAAATCACGATGTTGTTGCAGATCTGTGAAAACATCCCTAGTTTGTATATGATAACACAATGAGTCCGTATCGGTGAATAAGAGCTTTGCATCATCTTTATATGTTTCCTTTACAAAATCAAAATGGAATTTGTACATATGAAGCTTCGAAAGCTCTAAAATGACAAACCCAACGTATACAGGGCGGTTCATAGTTAAACTATTTTTCAGCCTCTCCACCGCAGTCAGATCTTCATCATATGTTTTGAATGACCTAAATGCAGGGGAGGCTACTAATTTCTTTGCTCTTTTTTCAGTGTTGCAAAGCACAATATTTCTTCTTTTCCGAAGGTTCTCTATAGTTTTACCAAAAACGGAGTTATTGAGTAACTTAAAAAAGTCCTTCTCGAAAGTTGAGGTCGCCTCTTTTCTTTTTTCGATATTAAAATTAATATACTTCTGCAACCAGGGAGCCTGTTTAAATTTAAGAACTTTATGCACGGCTGTCATTTTCAATCCATTTTGTAAATAAAATTTAAGATTACGATAATGTACTATATAGTTTTGCTTGTCGTTTAAATTTGGGATGAGTTTAGGGGTTCCTTTAAATTTTCGATTATTAAGAAGCATCTTAACATATGGAGAAAGCATATCTTCATTCACAGTCAGGCGTTCTGGAGCCAGGGGGTATTCGTTATGAAGTGGATGTAATTCCTGTGGATATTTAAGGTCCACCTCAAAAATATATCCAATTTTAGAATCATTAGGTAGAGAAAGAATCCACTCTTCTGTAATATGACTTGTCGCACACCATTCAAATCCTCCAAAGGGCAAAAATTGGGACATAGACCACCCATACAAGTTATTAGCATCCCAGTACATGATGTAGCTGAGTGCTTCATTTTCCCTAAAATCGGGCATATTGGGGATGTTTGCTCTAGCATATCTATGACTAATCATACTAATTCCACCACGTATCCCATTTTCGATCATTAACAGCATATTAATATCAGTAAGCAACTCTAAATATGTTTCACACATTTTCAAACAAGCTTGCCATGCGAGTGAAGGTGCAGTGTAGATGTTGCAAGGATCGATATTGTAATACAGCTGTCAAAGTTTTCTAAAATTTTGAAACACATCAGCAAGAAGTAAAACGTCAGTCTTCACGTGAAGGTCATGATATTCTCCTAGGGATTGGATATTAAAGGTTTTTCACACGTTCAAAGCATGCTGATAGTCTTCATCTTGAATATCTTCATTTGTGAGGCTGTTATAGAATGCTTCAGGTGGAGGTACTTCTTTTTCATTAAATTTTTCAAAGGAGGTAAAATAGTCATAGGGTATACCCCTTTTCTTGTAAGCATATGCAAATTACTATTTTTGGGAAATTTTCTTCAAGTATGGTGAATTGGTCGGGTTCAAAGTTTCTAACAAGCATTTCTAATGAGGCGGGTAAAAATTGGAATGAATCTAAAAAGACCATCTGGATAGGACATAAAGCCTTTCTTAATTTAAAGGAGATATATTTCTCTAAAGTGGTTGCGATGACTTCTATTGTATAGTCTTTGAATTTTCCTAATTTACGCATTAGGTGATGTCCATTATAGTTTTTCAGGTTATGGAATATAACAGGAATTGTTTTACATTGCTTAAAATTCAAATTACATCCCATATGAGCCGCACCTCTATAAGCACCTGACAGGTGATCGTGGTCACGTGTACGTTTTTCGTCTAATGGTTGTTTACAAATCCAACAAAATTCCGCTTCTTGAAATGCCTTTTCTTCCTCGAGAGAAGGCTTCATAGGTTTTATATTTAATAACTTTCGTCCTAATATATCTTTCTCTTGAATCATCCGGTTTAAAAAGTGTTCAACACAGTCTTTACCTCGATAAACTTGTGCTTTCTTCACACATCTTCCATCAGGTCCAATAATAACATAAGCGTATCCACATGGGAAATGATAAGTTGTTTTTTCAATAAAAGATAATTTAGAAGAGGGTGTGGCTGATGCAATGGGTATAAGAAGACTCTCAATGTCTGCATAAATAGTATAGGCGACAAGGTGTTGTAGATGAATACCTGAAAACTTGAGTATGTTATCGTTTGGATTAGGCATCTTTATATGTTGCGCTGCATGTTGAAGACAATATTCACTATGATCTTTCAATAAGTCTTCTCTTGATAACCGATGAAGACATCGGTAACAATAATAAGCGGCAGCTTTATGATTAGTGAGATCACCCAAAAGTCTTGAAAAACTTCTAATTAAGCAATAGTGTTGCTTTTTCCCATCGCTAATCAATAATAAGTTAATCACATCAGAATCTTCTTTAGGAGATATATACAGGGGGCAAACTTCATCCTCCTCATATCCGAATACGTTAATCCGGAAATTGTTGAGTTGTTCAATTATAGGTATCTTCAGAAAGAGAATAGGACATTCAATATTACCTAATTTAATATCATTCTCATATGGTTGATAATGAGAAAACCGTTCTGGATTTTTTGAATAATGTAAGTTGAGTTTAAATGCCAAAAGGCACCACACTAAACATTTATTGTCTTCATTTTTTATATTGAGCACGGCTTTTTTATCAGTTAATTTCTTCGGTAGAGGGATGAATGAACTTGCTGCAAGAGGATGGAATTTGCCAATCTTCAATTCTAAATGATGAATTTTTCTAAGTTTCCATCCAGAACCTCTTTGCAGAAATTCTTCAAAGGTTTTATTAATCTTTGAAAAATCTTCTTCTAAATGTTGTTGTATAGTGTCTTCAATAAGTTCTGTGAAACATTGACATCGAAAATAGGATTGAATTTCTTCCAGCTCCTCATTCAGTTATCCGTTCGAGTGATATTTTTACGACAAAATACCATTTAATAGCACCTTTTTCATGAATTTCACTTGTTAATCGCTCTTGTAATTCTACTCGTAAGTGGGAAAAAAACACTTCTAAGTCACTTTCTTCACGTTCATCAGGATAAAGCATCATAGTTTGAAACACATTAAGAGCATTAGATTGAAATCGCTTAGGTTTTTTAGACTGAACATTAGATGAAATCCTTTTCAGTTTCACACTGACAAGAGGTGTACGAGGATGTTGAGAATATAAATGTTGTCTCAGTTCAAATTTCCGTCCAAAAACTTTACCGCATTCAGGACATGTAAATCTCGAACTTTCATGTAATCTCATATGTTGCATCAAATTATCCTTTCGAGTGAGAACTCGATCACATTTATCACACTTGAATGTAGGTCGTTCATTATGAATTTTCAAATGTCTGGACAAGTCTGTTTTCCTAATAAAAGACTTTTGACATATGTTACAGATAAATGGCTTAATATTTAAGTGAATCTTCTTGTGTTGATTGAAGTTAGAAGTGCTCAAAAAATCTTTACCACAAGTCAAACATACAGGCCTCTTCTTTTCAACAGTCAAAGTTTTGATAGGTTCTTCAGGAGTTATGTCGACATCCAAGGAAGTATTATTCCTCAACGAAAAAACTTGAGAATATGTCTTTTGATGTCTTTGTAGACTTGATTTCCGTCCAAAAACTTTCCCACAAATATCGTTTCAGAGAGAAAGAATAGAACGATAGTGGAAATGGCTAGAACCATGTTGTCGGACGCTAAGTTACCTAAACAATTCTGGGGGGAAGCTGTCATGTCTGCCACCTACCTCATTAACCGTCTACCAACAACAGCTAACGAAAATAACACGACACCCTATGAATTTTGGCATAAAAGAAAACCCGATCTCTCGAACATTAAAACATTCGGATGTAAGGCATTTGCTTACATCGGCAAACCTAAAAGGGTTAAGTTAGATGAGAAAGCCACCGAGGGAATAATGTTGGGATATGATTTCAGGAGTAAGGGCTATAGGATATATACGGGTGAAAACAAAATTATGATATCTAGAACCGTAAAATTCTTCGAAGAAGGAATAAAAGATGAGGAAATTAGACCCGCCAAAGAAAATCAAAACAACGAACGAACTCCCGCAGATAATATCGAAATTGGTCTAGAAAAACACGATGAAGATCAGATTAACACACCGACCGACAAATCCCCTGAACCGAGAAGATCGCAAAGATAAAATCGCGGTGTACCACTTAACCGTTTTGGCATAAGCGCAAACCTGTGTCAAATTCAGGAGCCAAAGTCATGGACAGACCTACAAAATATCGATGACGCAGAAACTAAAGATAAATGGCTAAAAGCTACTAGTGAGGAAATAGATTCTCTGAAGCAAAATAATACTTGGAGATTAATAAAACCTATCCCGGGAAAACGCGTCATAGGTTGTAGGTGGACGTTTAAGGCAAAAAGGGGAGCAAACGGGTCTATAGAGCGATATAAAGCTAGATTGGTCGCTAAGGGATATGCTCAAAAATATGGAAGCGATTTTGATGAGACCTACGCACCCGTTGTAGCGCATACCAACCTGCGAGCATTCTTAAACGCAGCGGTGTACAAAGACCTAAAATAACTCACCTATATGTCAAAACTGCTTTCTTACATGGCGACTTAGAAGAGGAAGTTTATATGCATCAGCCAGAGGGATACATAACAAAAGGGGAAGAAGATAAAGTGTGTAGTCTAAATAAAGCAATTTACGGCCTTAAGCAGGCAGCTAGGGCGTGGAACCAAAAAATAAGTAAGTCTCTAAAGGAACTAAATTTCGTAGAATGTGCATCAGACAAATGTCTGTACAAAAGAGTCCAAAGTGGAAAAATCGCATACATAATAGTGTATGTTGATGACATCTTAGTCGCAGGATATAAAACAGACACACACGAAATATACACTGAATTATCAAAGCAATACGAAATCAAAAATTTAGGTTAAGTTACACAATATTTAGGCATAAATATAAAGGAAACAGAAAACGGTCACCTAGAATTTGACCAGGAACCCAAAATAATACAAATCGCAGAAAAATTCAATTTGTTAAATGGCAAGCCTACATATACACCCATGAATACTAACTACTTTAATCTAGATCCAAACCGGAAACTAATGGAAAATAATGTAAAATTTAGACAGGCTGTAGGAGGGCTTCTGTACATTGCAACTTTAACTAGGCCCGACATAGCGTCAGTCGTTAATATCCTGGGAAGAAGGAATGAATCCCCAAGGGAGGTCGATTGGCAAGCCATTGAAAAGTTGATTAGATATTTACTTACCACCAAAGATCTGAAATTTGTCATAGATAAAACAAAACCCCCAATCCTAACGGCATATAGCGATGCTGATTGGGGCAACGACAGAATTGACAGAAAATCAACCACTGGAAACTTGTTTAAGTTAGGAAATAATATATTGGCATGGTCATCGAGAAAACAGAGTTGCACTGCACTCTCGTCTACGGAGGCTGAGTATATTGCTGCCTCTAATGCAGGTCAAGAAATCGCGTGGTTATTGGATTTATTAAAAGATCTCAAACTTGGTCAACAACTACCTGTGACTTTATATGAAGATAACTTATCGGCCATAAGATTGACCGAAAACGAAAAGGTACAGACAAGAACTAAACATGTGGAAGCAAAATATCATCCACATCAGACATCTATGCCAGAATGGCATAATCAAAATAACTTATTGCCCATCGAAGTTAATGCTGGCAAACGTGCTCACCAAGCCGTTGCCTAAGCCTCATTTTGAGTGTTTGAGAAATAAGTCAAACATTTTACGCTCGTCGGTTTGACATAAAAAGCGGGGGTTTTGGAAAACGTCTCAGCGTAAGTGGTTTTATGTCCAACTCCGCCTCGCCTGTGAAATGACAGTTTATCTGTGACATTTGCAACACGCCTTCATTTAGTTGTGAAATGTGTTCCAAGATGGCGACACTTCCCTGAGCGAAGTTCTCGTAAGATCACGGACTAATGGACAATTGTGTCAGAGACTTATGTTTCGAAAAGGCGACGATAGATCGCAGCACCAGAGAACTTTTCTGACAATATAGACTCTTTTAATTAGAACTGAATTGCTTGTTAAGCAGTTTTCTTTGTTTTCAGGACTATTTTACAGTGCCACAACTCTTGTGTGCCCCTTTTATTCCTTCACTTGAAGGGCCGATTTTGTCAGGCCAAGACGCATTTTTTTTTATGCGTCAACCCTTTGTTCAATGGAAGACTTACATCTCCTTCTGGATTTTAGATGTCATATTACTCTTCTCTTATTAATATTTACTCCTTTTACTTTTTATCTTAGTGTGAGTGTGCATCCATGTAACCCAGAATTCGTCGTGCATTAAATAGTTTTTCTCTACATCTGGATTCTTCGAAGATGATATTCACACTTTGCCACATCTATTTTTTAAATAAAAATTACAGGTTACTTACGTAAGAAGGAAACCAGCGTACGTCTGTTTTACCAGAAAGGTAAGAAAATAGATTTTCTATCTTTCATTATGGATATAAAAATTTATTACAATTATTTTATATTCAAAACTGGGTCCTTAGCTTAATGCTTATACAGAACTCACTCCCTTCAAAATATTCCATCATAAATCAAACTCAGTAAATTACTTTTCATCTATCAACAGGATTCATAAAAGCAATTATGAAAAGAACTTGTTATTCAAAGCAAAGAAGTTTACGATTCTAAGTAAATACTTCATATGAACATTTCATCGCATATCCAAGAAATTAAGACATTTGAACAATCAATAATCTAAACTATAATAAAACACTCATACTACAATATATATTAAAACACACATACACACATAAATAATGCCTGCATTCAACAGTTAAAGGTATATATAAATATTATGCAGACATACAAACAATAAATACAATAAACCCAACTGGAGTGAAAAAATAGCCAGAGCCAGGAATCGAACCCGGGGACCACAGTATACAAGACTGCTGCTCTAACCACTGAGCTACACCGGCCGATGCCTGAGTCTGCAATTTCTCACTAATAAACCATGTTGGGGAAGTCACCAGCCATCTATAAGACAGCCTTGGATGACCGGACAACGATGAATAGATTTTACTATTACATCGATCTACGATAATTATAATAAAACACTCATACTACAATATATATTAAAACACACATACACACATAAATAACGCCTGCATTCAACAGTTAAAGGTATATATAAATATTATACAGACATACAAACAATAAATACTATAAACCCAACTGGAGTAGCTCAGTGGTTAGAGCAGCAGTCTTGTATACTGTGGTCCCGGATTCGATTCCTGGCTCTGGCTAATTTTTCACTCCAGTTGGGTTTATTGTATTTATTGTTTGTATGTCTGTATAATATTTATATATACCTTTAATAATCTAAACTGTTTAAGTAACTATAAATATAAATAATGCAATATTAAGATTAATGATACTAATATCCTGTTTTTGTCTTCAATAATGTATAATATATGTTTTTTTACATTTTACTTGTATTCCAGACTCTCAAAAGGAGAGATGCGGCGATTTTTATGCTGCAATTGTAACTAATTCAATTCTGTTGCTCAAAAACAACACAGAATATTATAGCATTAGCAGTGGATCAGAATGGGAAATGACTAGACTTTACAGATCATATTACCCTGATGATGGATTCCAGATAAACCACGGACGTAAAACATAAATACAAGGTAAGCCAATTTTCTCTTACCTATGCTTTGCTTTTATAACTGAGATATGAATAAATAATAAACTGTGAGGAACAACGAAATTCGCGGAAACACTTCGTTGGATAAGTTGAAATACGTCTAGCAATATTATAATTTCCCAATGTGCAATTACCTTTCATAAATCCTCAACCATCAGCAAAAAATGATGGATATTTTTATGGAGCTACTAATCAGCAATTTATATTGGGTTGTTGCAAGGCTGATTACTGAAACTTATACACTATGTATCTATTAGCCCATTAAAGACGAGACTCTTTTACTCTTCTTTTAATTCTTCGGCACCAGTTTTTTTCAACATTGATTTTTTGAATTATTTATTCGCTCAAAATTTGAGATTTGATAATCGGAAAATTTCCAAACTAAAATACTGGTATTGAAATTTAAAAGTTTAGTTCGCCTATGACAAGTTTTCTTGCCAAACGACTTTAATGAGTTAAGTTACCATGTTAATTAAAATCATTTACTGATTTTTGTACTTTATTTAGTTGACAAATTATTTCTTTGATGTTAGTTTAGTGTGGTATAAAGAACAAAAAAAGCTTTTCTTGAAAGGTAACCAACCTTAAGAATGATTTACCCATCTCGATACATGAAAGTAAATTTCAGATGGTCCTTCAGAAGACTTTTATTAAAGCCCGCTACGGATTATCTGTGCAACTGGTGTTGTCAAGCAATAAATCCAACAAGGTTAGGACAAGGCGTATCTCGTTGTTTGCGATAATGAAACCGTAAAAACCTCTGCGCACGATAATGAGAAGGTTGAGTTATAACACGTCTGGTTCCTTCGAAACGTTGTGTTATCTAGACTCCTCCCTGAAGTGTCAACCGAGTCTCGTCAAGCAGAGATCATTGCCGTCATATTTCAATAGGCGTGGACATTTACCGGGCACACGCGAAGCCACGTTTGCTCCAAAGAACTAGAAGGGGAGGGGGAGGGGGAATGTGCCAAATTCATAATTTTGATAATGCATTTTATTGCAAAATTATTTTTCCCGAAAGTGGATGGACTTAAAAATATATATTACGCGAAACACAAAGAATTGTATATGACATTTTATGCAAGATCTTTTCTTTTTATTATTTCCAGTGAAAACCGATAACAAAGGCGTGCAAAATACACGGTTATACAAAAGTCACAGAAGAAATAATAATTCAATAATTCAAAAAGTGTATACAGGGTGGTTCAGAATTACATAATCAAAAATGTAAAGGCAGGTAGAGGGGACCTAAATAAGCAGATTTCGTATAGAAATGTGGACGCGAAAAATGCAGTATTAGAGGGCGCTGTTGAGTTCAGTGGATAAAAGCACTTCGCTGACTTGAATCGTCACTCTCCAATTGGATTTTGAGCAACTTGCGATGTTACACCAATGCGGAGCTCGCCGACATGCATTTCATGTATTGGGCTGCACAAGGAAATGGAGCAGTTGCTCAAAGGAGGTACATGGAACGATTCCAGGGTAGGAATCTGCAGGATCTTTTAACATTTGAGCATCTCCATCGATAGTTGTGCTTGAGTGGATCATTTTATGCTTCGAGGCATGATACATGAGCTGGAAGATATCGCAGAATTCATGCAGTGGCTAAAGCAGTATTACGCACAGTAGAGGATAGTCTTTTTACACTCTCGAGAGCTGTTGGGTGTGATCCATTTCCTTGCTCAGCCCTATTCTTGATATGCATGTCGGCAAGCTCCGCATTGGTGTAATAATGCATGTTACTCGACATCCGTGCGGGAAATGACGATTGCAGCCAGCGAAGAACATGCATCCGCCGCACTCAACAGCTCCCTCTATTACTTCAACGCTGCATTTCCGCACCCACATTTCTATACGAAATCTACTTATTTAGGCCCCCTCTACATATTTGACTTAAAAATAAAGTTTCTCATTATATTTTTTCTCTCTTCTATATGTATAAGAAGAAAGTATTGACAATGTGAAAAAAAATTATATTCCGTTTTTTTATAAATTCTCAAGTTTTGGGATGTTCTTAACCCGATTTGGCTATTTTTGAAAATGTCTGTCTATCTGTGTGTAACACAAATTTGATGGGCGCTATATTTCTAAAACTCATGAAGGTAATTTCACCATACCATTAATTAAATTTAAAACCTTGGCCTAAACTTGTGCTGATTAGGTTTGGGTGTATATCGATCAACAGATGGCATTGCTGTGCAACGTTTTCAATTATATCCCAGATAGCTATACCTTGGCATCTATGTGTTTGGTTTTGGCTGTAACTTTTTTTTTTTTTTTTTTTTTTTTTTTTTTCACTGTTTCTGCGATAGCTCACCTCAAAATCTATGGGATTTTCACCAAATTTAACATGTAAGTAATTTATTAAAAACTATGTCGATGCAATTTTACCCTTTTTTTTCTGACTCGACAGAGAGAGCTGCAACGCTATTTTTTCCGATGAACTGCTATCTTAGCTTCTATCTTGTGGAAATGAGAAAAAATTTTATAGGTGGAGCTATTAATTAAAAATATGAAATACGTTGTTTAATTTTTGTACTTGAATACCCAGAGGGGCGCTGCTGATTTGTGCTATTTTTCATTCAATCGATCCCTGAATTTCCGAGTTAAATTCAAAGACATGCACTGTACTTTGCAATTGTTTGTGTATAACAGCTCTATTTAGACTAGTATGACGACCTGAAATAACATAGAGTGACGAAATCAGAAAGTGGCCGGAGTTAATTGGATGATTAAAGCACTAGACAGGAAACATTGGGAAATCTGAGGAAACCTTGTCAAGTATCTGACGCTAATGAGCATGTAAATAGTTAAGACTACTGTTATCTGATGTTATCTTTTCACTTATCTATTGTATTACATATGTATCACTTTCTGCGTACGTGGGTTTTAAAGTAATATTCTTGAAGTTGATCCGAGCTATTTTAATTAGATAGTATTGCGTGAACAAGCTTCATTGTAACAATGAATTCCAGCGTCCCTTTC
Organism: Maratus speciosus; assembly: GCA_963932465.1. Lineage (NCBI taxonomy): Eukaryota > Metazoa > Arthropoda > Arachnida > Araneae > Salticidae > Maratus > Maratus speciosus. Next base: position 607,813,063 of record OZ010789.1, on the reverse strand, counting down.
TATTCAATAATGTATACCACAGATAAGGAAAACAAAGAAGTTTATCGGACTATCTAGTGAGATAGTGGATGCCAAGGGAAGGAGGAAGTTTTGGATAAGAAATGGCGTTCCTGCTGGAAGGAGATAAACCCCGAATTCTGTTTTTGGAAGGGATCGCTGAGGGAAAACGGGGAGCGCTGGCGTAGACCTCGTGAAGAGATGTTATAGTGTTTTTGGTTGAGTTTTTGGGTGTTGAGTGTAGTGTGTTCCGGAGAAAGGTCTGAGTCTTGTACTGAGAAAGTATACGCAACGGGAGGTCCCAGAAAGTCCTCCGATAAACCTAATGAGATACCGTAGGGCGAGAAAGAAATAGTGTATTTTAATGACTTGACCCAGTACGTAGAAAGTATTTGTTATATAACTTAGTATCAGTCCGAATCGTCTATATCCGAGCTCTCAAATGTAAATAACGCTTTGTTTCTATGTAAATAACTTGTAAATAATTTATTCTTTAATATTAAATGAATAAGTTTAGCATATCTGATAATCCTTCTTACATCGTGTCCGATATCACTTATTTATATCTGTGGTGGCAGCACATCAAATTAGATAATATTCTTTCGAAGTCCGTACGAGCGGTGATCGTATATCCATCAGCGTGTGGACTAAGGAAGAGTGCAACAGACCTACATCCAGCGGTGGATTGAAAACGGTGGTGTTGATTAGAAAAGTGTACAGAAGAAAATTTTGTGTTGGTCACAGCATCCTGGTTTACTTCTTGGATTTTTTTTAACATTTCTCTGGCACACACTTCATGTTTCTTTTTTTGTTGTTGTTTGTTTGTTTTTTAGAAGGTATCACGAAACCCCGATTAGCGAACTTACTGTCTTCGATCTCTGTCGTGACGGTTTCTCTTCGTTTGAAACATTCGACTGTCCAGAAGTGGGCTGCGATCACTTTGTCTTCTGCCTTTGAGACTTAGAACAGAAGCACCGACGATATGATGAATGGTAGCAGCGAACAGCCAACTGTTCCACCAGCGCCCCTCACGCCCCCCCCCTCCCTAAAAAATGTCCAGAAACATGGAATGACGGATGACCGAACAGACTTCTCGCGACAAGGTCTGGTCCAATGGCATAGAAGTTGATCGGTAGAACTTGCTCTAATTAGAAAGGTAAGTCAAGATGTAGTTCTTTTATTTTTCATTTATTTACTTCTATTTTTTTTTAAGGTTTAAAATACTGTCATTGTTTACTTATGACAAGTAGAGAATTTGTTTTATGACTTGCATGAGTAGGTCTTTTTAAAACTTTCTTAAATAAATATTAGCAATTTATATCTAATGCAAGTTTATAACGTCTTCTTTTTCGGTAACGAAATAGAAGTGGAATATAATAAATAGACCATACTCCTGAAGACGTATAAAATAGCAAGGAAAAAAACTATTTTATAAAAGTATGTAAAAAATCTCAAAAATTGCATGTATGTTTTCATTTGTGCTTCATAAATAATCAAGTTTTCTATTTTATTTTTCACAAGTTTTTAGTTTTTTTTTTTTGTTTTTTTTTGTTTTTTTTAATTCTGATATGGATACCTGATATCAGTGGTCATATTTTCTATTTTATTTTTTGAAAATTTTTATTTTTCTTAAATTCTGACATGGACACCTTATATTAGTGGTCAATTTTTCTATTTTATTTTTCACAAGTTTTTAATTTTTTAAAATTCGGGCATGGCCACGGAGGTATTTACACTTTAAAAAATTAAATGAATACATAATTAAACAATTATTGGGCGTAGTTGGTAAATTTATTTTTTATAATTGAACCGTTAAGGGTCTTTCACACAGAAAATGCAAAATTGGCTAAAAAATTTGTTTTAACTTTCTAACTTAGACAGTGTAATTTTCTGAAAAACAATGCGCATCCAGTCCTTACTTTTCAAACTTTTCTTTGTATTTGAGACCTCCTTATACTGCACACAGTGTTTGATAAATTACCTATAAAATAGACAACATCAGTAAAAATAGATATGTCAAGTCCACGTAGGGGATGACCTCAGAGGAGACAAAAATTAAGTTTTAAATTTCAAAATATTTTGGTTTTCAGGTTGCTAAAATGATGCATTTCTTTTTATTAAATGCAATGTGTTAAAGCTATCTAAAATTTGTATTACAATTATAAATTAGCTTTTTCTTATTTTATTTATGATGACCACACAGACAATGACTTTGCCAATTTCTCTAATGGGGGGATTCAATTAAGTGGCTGAGTACTATATAACTCTTCTTACTTACTTGGATACGTGTGAAAAAATTAAATAGCTGCGGTAACTGGAACTAGAGCTCTGTTATTTATATTAGTAAAATTCCTTGTACTAGATTTTTACTTTCTTCTATCTTTACAAGAAGAAAGCATTGGATTCGTGAAAAAAATCAACTTCCGGTTTTTGACGGATTTATATGTTTTTGAAGATCCTGAAAACAATTTGACTGTGTTTAGAAAATATCTCTCTGTGAATCTGTCCATGAGTCTGCCTGTCTGTCGGTATGTGACACAAAGTTTGTGGGTGCTCTATCTCAAGAATGAATGCACGGAATTTAATAAAACTTTAGATTAAGTTATACCTAGAAAAAATTGCTGCTGATTAATTTTTTGGTGTAAATTATCTCACACATGACGGCTGCTGCTGCATTTTTCAGGATTTTCGCAACAGCTCTATCTTAAGTCTGTCCTCAAATCCAAAAGGGCAACTTTATGACATAAGTTTTAATTATTTTTGTTCGGAAATGTATGAAACTAGCAAGTGTTGTTGTCCAGAAACTATGTAATCTAACTGTTTTTTCCGTTTTTTTGCAAATGCAATAGATCAGTGAACAGTGTCAGGAAACAGTGATCAGGAAACAGTGTCAACGTTTTAAACCGAATTTCCGCGCAAAAGAAAAATTTAAAGAAAGGTTTTAAAACGTTTTTGTCACGTAACCAAAATCGCTTCTAACTCAATAGGTAATTTATTGATCCAAAAAGGTAAAACACTGTTCGATTCCAAATCGGTTCCATGGTTAGGCTTTCCAATTTTATATTTTTCCGTTAAAAAATGAATTTGTAAATGTGTCAAAACGATTTGCGCTTGTTGAGCAAAGAGCTGTTGAGAACAGCCTTAAGGCTGTTCTCAAATTCTAAGCGTCAACTTTCTGACATAAGTTTTAATTACTAAACTAGAAGGTGTTGTTATTCAGAAACTATGTCATCGAACTGTTTTTTCCGTTTTCTTGTAAACGCAATAGATCTTTCAAAATTGGCATGTCAGAATTGGCTGATCAAATTGACTGTCAAAATTGGCATTTTGAACCGAATTTCCGAACGAAAGAAGAAAATCCTTTCAGTAAGGGGAGAAAAATGCCGTGTCACGTGTTCAAAATCGCTTATAACTCAATAGGTAATTGATTGATCAAAAAATGGAAAACACAGTTCGATTCCAAATCGCTTCCATGGTCAGGTTTTCTAATTTTATATCTTTCCGTTAAAAAATGAACTTGTAAATGTTCACTTGTTGAGCTGAGCAGTTGAGAACAGCCTTATGGGTGTACTCAAAAAAAATATTTTTTTCCCTCAACAGCTCGAAATTTTCTGACACATTTCCAAACTCATTTTTAAAAGTAAAAACATGAAACTTACTGACGGGATTTTTGAATTGATGTATAAGCGGCCGTGTGTTTTCACTTTTCACTCAATTAATTAAACTTGCTTTATAAACAATTATTTTCTCAGTATAACCATTATTTTCGTTCCCAGCTCTCTCGCCTCGGGAGATTCGGTTCAAAACGTCAACTTTGACAGCGTTTTTTGCAATATATTCTGCCTTTATCAAAAAATCGACAAGCACGACACATTATATATTTTCTGAATAAGAGAACCTATCAATTGGATGCGTTTGAAAGCAAAAATGAATTTAAAAATGAATCAGAAAATAAGCAGTTTGGATTTGAATACACCCCTAAGAACTAATGCTGGACAGATTTTCATCACACTTCATATTGTTTTAGACCTTGACATAAGTTGGTGCTGATAAGGTAAAAGAGTTTTTTTTTTTTTTTTTTTTTTCCTTTAATATCAAGGTTCAGTTTGTTCTACTCCTCGACCAGAATTTTAAAGGGTTCTATCTAATGCTTTGGAATGCCACTTATAAAATGCACAGTAATCCATAGCAGATATGTCGCGGATCTTGGATAGAATGCATTGAAAAAGAATAACCTCAAATACGTTTTCATTTCTCATTATTTTTCTAAAAATATCGCAGTAGATTTACAGGTGGGGCTCGTAGCCTTATCCTAATGGAACAACAACGATAATGATAACACAATAACCAAAATAACACAATGAAGATTATTTGGGTAAAGGGATGGGATGTCTTATTTGAATACAGGTGTTAAAACATATTTCTAATAGTAATCCGAGTATAGTTTGATATTTTTTTAAAAAATTAATGTAATATATTAAATAAAAGTGTATCGAATTTCAAACCACTTGGTTGGGTAGTTTTTGTGCTATTATGCACAGGCAGACGGACGGATGGTCCAGACGACAACTATACGTACCGTATTTACTCGTGTATAAGTCGAAGAATTTTAGACAAAATTTGGGAGTTGAAGAAGGGGGGGGGGGGGGGGTCGACTTATACACGAGGTAAAAAAAAAAAAAATCGCAGATATCGGCGAATGGGCAAGTCTTAAGGCTGTTCTCAAATCCAAATGGTCAACTTTCTGACATAAGTTTTATTTCATTTTTGTTCGGAAATGCATGAAACTAGAAGGTGTTGTTATTCAGAAACTATGTCATCGAGCTGTTTTTTCCGTTTTCTTGTAAACGCAATAGATCTTTCAAAAAATACTGTCAAAGTTGGCATTTTGAACCGAACTTCCGAGCGAAAGAAGAAAATCCAATCAGGAAGGGGAGAAAAATATCGTGTCACGTGATCAAAATCGCTTATAACTCGATAGGTAATTTATTGATAAAAAAATGGAAAAAACAGTTCGATTCCAAATTGCTTTCATGGTCAGGCTTTCCAATTATATACCTTTCCGTTAAAAAATGAATTTGTAAATGTGTCAAAACGTTTTGAGCTTGTTGAGCAGAGCAGTGGAGAACAGCCTTAAGTAATCACATGAGAGATAAAAGCAAACAATAGCCATTTCCCTGTGAACCTGTGATTGACAAAAAAAGTTCAACAATGTCTTTGTAATTGTTCTGCACCCATTTTCTCTTGGGACAGAATTCTCTTCAATACAGTGGCATTACTTTCAACATTTTAGTTCAACATTTAAGAGTTCAACTTGAGAAAGCATCTCTCCTAAAAGCCCTTCAATACAAAGAAGTACGGTATTTTCGTCTCCTAAAAGTCTTAACATACAAATAAGTACTATATTTTAGCAGTCTAAGAAGTTGATTACCCTTGTAAATAATGCTTGAATAGATTTCTGAAAGAATTTTTTCTTTTTAAGTATCATTGAATTGATGTGAATAGATTTCAAAATAGTTAAAGCTTCTTCGGTTTTCCCTAATTATACAGTTTTATAATGTTCATTTTTTTTAAAAAAAGTCTGATTAGAAACGTAAAAAAGTTTCCTATTTTTAATAAATATCTACTAATTTTTTTTAAATTCTTGATTACAAACCATTTTTCAACATACTACCAGAATTGTGGTTCGACTTATACACGAAAATTCAATTTCTTTTTTCTTCAAAATTTTGCTTAAGAATCGGGGGGGTGGGTCGACTTATACACGAGTATATACGGTATTTATATAATTTATATAAGGGACTTACGTATTTATATAATTTACGTATGCATATAATTACGAACGCACCTAAGAAAGACATGTTTTAATTTGTTGCAGATATAATTTTTTTATATCACGTCTTGCTTCTGACCAATAAATGTAATGCAAGAATCTAAAATTCTTTTTTGTCTAAACATTATCATTAAATATATGTATTTAAAAAAAAATAAATAAATAAGAAAGGAAAGAAATAAAAGTACTCTGTCACTAATAACCGAAATCCCAATCGATCAAATTTTCGTAACAGCTGAAAATGCGAGGATATTTTCTACTTCCTATTGTGTTTTTTTTTTTTTTTTTCCCCCTTCTTCATCCTATTTTGCGGTGATTTATATTCAATTTCAACAATTGCTGTAATTAGCACTACTTTGCTATCGTTCACGCTATTACATTTTTGCTCATTAATCGCATACAGAAGGACACATATCATGGAATAAATAATCACATGCCATTTTTCCACTTGATAATTTTAGGTTTTGAAAAGTATCATACAGTTGTCTGGTAGTATGGTGTGAAAAAAAAGTAAAATAGAAGAACGAGGCAACAAATTGGTAAATGGATTATTTTATTTATTTATTTATTTTTTGTGTGCATGTTATTCTACAATATTAGTAAATTTTATGTATATGCTCATTTAGGGGGAAGAGCCTAAAAACAGATTTCTGGTCAGTTTTAGACTCGCCCATCTAGCCTATTTATCATGACTGATCACAGCAAAAAAAGAAAAGATAAATGAGATTTGTGTTATCTCATGCTTAACCCGTTCAGGAGCATGCGGGAGGTCTACGCCGTGGAGATCCATATTCCAGAAGATTGTTTCTATGTGTATGCATGAATCAAACTGGCATAGTTACCAACCAAAACACAAGAAGGAAGGGTAATTTATGACACTGCGACAGGCCGTAGAGGTGGTCCATGCCCAAACAGTCCTACCTTAGCAGTTTTGTTGCATCACGTGATCATGTAATCGCTGGATGTATACGCGTAATAAGCAGTTGTAAAACTCAAAATAGGGGGAGCGGTCACGATAAATGTGCTCTCACTGTCCCATGTAGTGCTAAGTAATGAAACTCTCATGACGATTCTCATAAGGGATTCCGCTCACAACAGGATGAGTTACTTTCGGAATGAATCGATGCGCATTACACCCAATAAATCGTAATAAACTTCGAAGTGATGATAGGCTGCAAGAACAACAGTCAGGGATATATATTTTCGTTGAGGCGAATGGTGATAGATCCAAATTTTATTAATGGCACATATAAGACAGGGCATATTAGCAAGTTGAAAGTGATATGAAAGGGTGATGCATCTCCGCCGCTTTGATATAACTGATTTGTTAAGAGGTCAAAATTAAGGAGATGGGTAGAATGGTTCAATTTTTGTTGTAGAAGTACTAAATATGTAAAATAATTTTGCGTGTCAATTTAGCGATTTTTTTTTTAAATTTCGATTTTAATTTAAATTATTATTATTATTATTATTATTTTCAGATAAAGCCTTTTTGCTAGTCCGACATCTGCTCTATTCTGATCATGTAAGTGGCATAGTTACTTTGTCATGAAGGCATTCAATAGATGATCAGTATTACAGTCTACACAACTCCAAAATATTAGATGGCTGTGGAAGAAGGGGAGAGGAGAAGCTCAAAAATTTAGAAAATTTAAGTTATATGTGTATGTTGGTTTCTAAAGGTTCTTGATTTCGCCTTATTGGAGGTCAGTGATACCACTGATGAAGTTAATTGTGATATCATCCATGTAAAGGACGTCGGTAAAGGATGAAGCACCCACGGCTAAAGCTGAAACTTCTACCAGCTCAATATTTTTCAAAAGGTTTATTTCGCTTTAAAAATGCCTTCTTTCATTCTATATTTTAAATGTATGTATTATAGATCGGTATTACAGCCTACACAACTCCAAAATATTAGATGTCTTAAAAGAGGGTGAAGGGGGGGGGGGGGGGTAATTCAAAAATTTAGGTTATATGTGTATGTTGGTTTCTTCAGGCTCTTGATTTCGCTTCATTCAAGGACACCATTGATAAATATAACGGTGATATCATCCGCGGTAAAGGGCGAAGTACCCACAGCTAACGCTTAAACTTCTACCACTATTTCTCAAGAGAATTTCACTTTAAAAATGCCTTCTTTTATTGTATATTTTGAATTTATGTATTATAGATCGGTATTACAGCCTACACAGCTCCAACATATTATATGGTTGGGGAAGAGGGGTGGGAGAGGGGGGTAGTAACTCAACAATTTAGAAAATATATGTTATATGTGTATGTTGGTTTCTCCAGGCTCTTAATTTTTCTTTATTCAAGAATACCATTGATAAATATAACTGTGATATCATCCATGGTAAAGGACGAAGTACTCACGGCTACCACTTAAATTTCTAGCAGCTCAATATTTTTCCAGAGATTTCGCTTTAAAAAATCCTTTATTTTATTGTATATTTTAAATTTATGTGGGTCGATCCATTTCAAGTGGTCCAGCACTGGTTGCTCGACCATTTTTAAAAAATCTGAAATTTTTTGTACAACAACCTTAACATGATGGAAGTTCAAAATGACTATTATTTTAATTCTATTAATTTTTGTTTGTGCATGGTGGCCATCTTTGTTTCATCGTCTGCAGCAATTTTCTCACAAGAAGGGTTTACGGAATTGTAAATAATTCATCGTTTATTTATCCAATTCAACTGCGGATTAAAGCAATTTGTACAGAATACATTGGGCTAAAAATCTGGTAATGGAGTAGTTTCCGAAACTAACTGCTTATTGGTAAAATTTCAGCATAAAGTTTCCGTTTTCTTCCAAAATTTGTCCGTTTACAAGAGAAAATTTTTCTAGCAAGGAATACAGTCAACATGACATAATTTTTTTTACAAATAGGCCGAAAGTACTTGTACTCACACGCCGAGTTCCAGATCTGGGACTTGCTTTCTCTTCGCTAAAAAAAATCCCAAATTTTTCAAAAATGACAAAAATCGCACTTTTCAGGCTTTGATATCTCTGGTGGGGCACGAGATAAAAATCTGAAAATTTTTTTTATAAGAGTATTGCATGGTAGTGTTATGTACAAGAAATTTCAAGATGGAGATTTGACTACAAGCTGAGATATGGCAGGAGCAACATGTCAAAACAACACTGCCAAACTATTGTTTTGTTTTAGTCACAGCGAAGTATTTATCTCAGAGTGTCATTTAAATTTATGTTTTTGATTATCTTTAAATAATAGTAACATAAAATAAAGCCCTTTGCAAAGCTTGGCAATTAATAAAAAAATAATTATGCCTAAGCCCATACATTTTGTAAGGTTTCAGTAATTTTTGTTGTAAGTAATTTTAGTAACTAAAAGAAACCTCATCACTTTTACATAAAAAAAAATATTTTTATACAAGGCCTGAGACAAAAACAACATACGGAAAAAGAAAAGCTGTTAATGTTGTCATACTTGTTGAGACATGATCAAACGTGTCAAAACACATTCTTGCTTGTTGGTTCAAAAACCACAATTTTGATCTTTCTGTTGGAAAACGTCACAGTGTAAGTAATTTTATGTCAAACATCAGTTCGCTTGTGAAATGACGATTTCTTCGTGATACGTGCAACGCGTCTCTTTTAGTTGTGAAATATGTTCCAAGATGGCGACACTTCCGTGAGTCATCGTAGCGTAAGGTCACAAACTAAAGAAGGATTGTGTAAAAGACTTGTGTTTCGAAAAGGCGTCAATAGATCGCAGCACCACAGAAATTTCCTGATAAACTGATTTTAAATAGAACCTTTTTGCTTATTAAGCAGACTGTATTGTTTCAAGTTTCTTTTACTCTGTTTTAACTCTTGTGGGCCCCTATTACTTCTGCACTTCTAGGCCCGATTTCGTGAGGCCAAGACGCACGGGTTTTTAGTGCGTTAACTCTCAGTCCAATGGAAGATTTGCATCTCCTACTGGATTTTAATGTTATTACTTCTATAGTACCCACACTTAACTCTTTTATTTTATTCCTTTTTTTAGTGTGTATGTGTTCGTCCGTGTAACCTAGACATCGTCGTGCATTAAATAGTCTTTCTGTACAAGCGCATTCCCATCATTCTAAGAAGATATTTTTCACATCCAATAAATAAATAAAATATATAGTTTGTTTTCACATCCAGTAAACCAACGTATGTCTGCTTTACCAGAAAGGTAAGAAAATAAATTTCTATCTTTCATTATTAATGAAAAAACTTTTGATATAACTATTTTATATTTATACTGGGTCTTTAGCTACACGCTAATCGCGAACTCACCCCTTCTAGATATTTTAATAGATTATGAGAGATGAGTTGAAGGGGAAAGTAAATAAATAAATAAATAAAAAAAAAAAAAAAAAAAAACCCAGTAATAAAAATTTGTTTATCTGATTGTGATAAAATGATGAACAAGATGCACATATGAGATATGAAATATTGAACTATATACATGAAAATAAAAATAAATGTGCATGAATAAATAACGATATATATAATATCGCAAAAAGAGTATTATTGTGAACGAATATTGATTGATTATTGTGAATAACTGATCATTTTATTTATATTTATGAATATATTCTAAGAAATTATTTTAAGAAAGTCACAAACTTCTTATAGTAAATATATTTGTTATCAAAGAATTTATAAAACTTGAATAACACGCTATGTCCGCCACAAAAGAAATTACGGCAGTGGAGAAACTAAATGATAATAATTACAATCATTGGTGTTTCAAATTAGAAAATCTGTTAATTAAAGACGATTTATTTAAATATATAACAGAATCTCCACCTGCCACACCCGATGATACATATACTAAAAACGCGGCTAAGGCGAAAGCCATAATTTGTTTGTGCATTGAAAATACACAAATCGTGCATATTAGACATTTGACATCTCCCAAAGAAATTTGGGAAAGATTAAAAAGTGTTCACCAAAGGGCGAATTTATCATCCAAATTATTCCTTTTGAGGAAACTATATTCGCAAAGGCTCAATGAGGGCGGAGACTTAAATCTACATATCAACAATATTTTAACTATCCGCGACAAACTCGCTGCCATTGGAGAGCTCATAAATGATTCGCACATCGTGGCTCTTATGCTTTGCAGCTTGCCTCAGTCATATGCTCCTCTTATAACGAGCATGGAGGCTAGAGACGAAAAGGATCTAGACCTCGAGTTTGTGAAAAACAAACTCATCGACGAGTACTCTCATCGAACCGAATACAAAAACACCAGCACACGACCAAGGGACACAGCATATAAAATAATAAATAAAGGAAACAAGAAATATTGCAGCTACTGTCAACGAGATGGGCACGCTCGTTCAGAGTGTTACAAATTGAAAAACAAACAGAAAAACAATTACCAAAGAAGTGAAAATTATAACAGTAATAAATTTAACAACCATGCCAACTTTAAAGCCAATTCGGTAAACCCCAAAAATCAGCACAATGGTAGTAAAACAGACTCCTCGAATTTTTGCTTTAACAGCAAATCAAATATAGAGGATGAGGTCAACCAATCGATCATTCCTCTCTTCCCAGTGGAAAACAATTTTGAAATTGAGTCAGTAAAAATTAACCAAACACAAACAACAGATCCAAACACATATATCATTGACTCGGGTTGCACCAGGCACGTTGCATCAGCAAAAACAAATTTTGCTACATTCACAGCCGGGAATTTTGGGAATATAACAATCGCTAATGGAAAAAGGCTTAATTCGGAAGGTATGGGCGACGTAAAAATAAAAACAGACAAAAACCACTACATTACACTAAGAAACGTCTTGTACTGTCCAGAACTAAAGGGCAATTTATTGTCAGTTAAGAAAGCCACTGAAAATAATATAAAGGTAATTTTCGAGAAAAATGCATGTTTATTCGTCAAAGATGATAATATAATCTTGACAGCTAAATTAAATGATAATCTCTACGTATTAAACCCTGAAGATGATTACGGCTATACTATAAGTACTCAAACTTTCTGTAACAATACAAATTGTATTTCATTGTGGCACCGAAGACTCGGACACAAAAATTTTGATGATATTAAATACCTTGTTAATCATGAATTAGCCAATGGGATAACAATTAACAAATGTAAACATGACACGCGATGCACCAAGTGCATTGAAGGGAAACTTTCCGCTCTGCCCTACCCTAAAGTAGCCACAAACAGAAGCAAAGACATCGGTACCCTCGCACATTCCGATATATGTGGCCCCATGAATACTGAAACGATAGGAGGGAAAAGGTACTTTATAACATTCACGGATGATTATAGCAGGTACACAATAACATACTTAATCGCGCATAAGTCGGAAGCCGCTATCAAACTGAAAGAATACATAGCGCTAACAAAAAATAAATTTGGCAAGTTGATAAAGGCAATCAGGTCCGATAACGCAAAAGAGTATATCAGTGACGAATTTGAAAACTGCCTGATAGAAAACGGGATAGAGCGTCAATTGAGTGTTCCCTATTCTAGCCCACAGAACGGTGTTTCAGAAAGAAAGAATAGAACGATAGTGGAAATGGCTAGAACCATGTTGTCGGACGCCAAGTTACCTAAGCAATTCTGGGGGGAAGCTGTCATGTCTGCCACCTACCTCATCAACCGTCTACCAACAAAGGCTAACAAAAATAACATGACACCCTATGAACTTTGGCATAAAAGAAAACCCGATCTCTCGAACATCAAAACATTCGGATGTAAGGCATTTGCCTATGTCGACAAACCTAAAAGAAATAAATTAGATGAGAAAGCCATCGAGGGAATAATGTTGGGATATGATTTCAGAAGCAAGGGCTATAGGATATATACAGGTGAAAATAAAATTATAATATCTAGAACCGTAAAATTCTTCGAAGAAGGTATAAAAGATGAGGAAATTATACCCGCCAAAGAAAATCAAAACATCGAACAAACTCCCGCAGACAATATTGAAATTGATCTAGAAGAGCGCGACGATGATCAGAATAACACCCCGACCGACACATCCCTTGAGCCGAGAAGATCGCAGAGACAAAATCGTGGTGTACCACCTAACCGTTATGGAATAAGCGCAAACCTGTGTCACATTCAGGAGCCAAAGTCATGGACAGACCTACAAAATATCAATGACGCAGAAACTAAAGATAAATGGCTAAAAGCCACTAGTGAGGAAATAGATTCTCTGAAGCAAAATAATACTTGGAGATTAATAAAACCTATCCCGGGAAAACGCGTCATAGGTTGTAGGTGGACGTTTAAGGCAAAAAGGGGAGCGAACGGGTCTATAGAGCGATATAAAGCCAGATTGGTCGCTAAGGGATATGCTCAAAAATATGGAAGCGATTTCGACGAGACCTACGCACCCGTCGTAGCGCATACCACCCTACGAGCATTCTTAAACGCAGCGGTGTACAAAGATCTTAAAATAACTCACCTAGATGTCAAAACTGCTTTCTTACATGGCGATTTAGAAGAGGAGGTCTATATGCATCAGCCAGAGGGATACATAACAAAAGGGGAAGAAGATAAAGTCTGTAGTTTAAACAAAGCGATTTACGGCCTTAAGCAGGCGGCTAGGGCATGGAACCAAAAAATAAGTAAATCTCTAAAAGAACTAAATTTCGTTGAATGCGCGTCAGACAAATGTCTGTACAAAAGAGTCCAAGATGGAAAAATCGCATACATAATAGTGTATGTTGATGACATCTTAGTCGCAGGAGACAAAACAGACACACACGAAATATACACTGAATTATCAAAGCAATACGAAATCAAAAATTTGGGTCAAGTCACACAATATTTAGGCATAAACATAAAGGAAAAAGCAAACGGTAATCTAGAGTTAGACCAGGAACACAAAATAATACAAATCGCAGAAAAATTCAATTTGTTAAATGGTAAGCCTACGTATACACCCATGAATACTAACTACTTTAATCTAGATCCAAACGGGAAACTAATGGGAGATAACGTAAAATTTAGACAGGCTATAGGAGGGCTTCTATACATTGCAACTTTAACTAGACCCGACATAGCATCAGTCGTTAACATCCTGGGAAGAAGGAATGAATCCCCAAGGGAAGTCGATTGGCAAGCTATCGAGAAATTAATTAGATATCTGCTTACTACCAAAGATTTTAAATTCGTCATAGATAAAACAAAACCTCCAATCCTAACGGCATATAGCGATGCCGATTGGGGAAACGACAGAATAGACAGGAAATCAACCACTGGAAACTTGTTCAAATTAGGAAATAATATATTGGCATGGTCATCGAGGAAGCAGAGTTGCACAGCACTCTCCTCCACGGAAGCTGAATATATCGCTGCCTCTAATGCAGGTCAAGAGATTTCGTGGTTGTTAGACCTATTAAATGACCTCGAACTGTGTCAACAACTACCCGTAACGTTGTACGAAGATAACTTATCAGCCATAAGATTGACCGAAAACGAAAAGGCACAGACAAGGACTAAACACGTGGAAGTTAAGTATCACCACATCAGACATCTATGCCAGAATGGTATAATCAAAATAACTTATTGCCCATCGAAGTTAATGCTGGCAGACGTGCTCACCAAGCCGTTGCCTAAGCCTCATTTCGAGTGTTTGAGAAACAAGTTGAACATTCTACGCTCGTCGGTTTGACATAAAAAGCGGGGGTGTTGGAAAACGTCACAGTGTAAGTAATTTTATGTCAAACATCAGTTCGCTTGTGAAATGACGATTTCTTCGTGATACGTGCAACGCGTCTCTTTTAGTTGTGAAATATGTTCCAAGATGGCGACACTTCCGTGAGTCATCGTAGCGTAAGGTCACAAACTAAAGAAGGATTGTGTAAAAGACTTGTGTTTCGAAAAGGCGTCAATAGATCGCAGCACCACAGAAATTTCCTGATAAACTGATTTTAAATAGAACCTTTTTGCTTATTAAGCAGACTGTATTGTTTCAAGTTTCTTTTACTCTGTTTTAACTCTTGTGGGCCCCTATTACTTCTGCACTTCTAGGCCCGATTTCGTGAGGCCAAGACGCACGGGTTTTTAGTGCGTTAACTCTCAGTCCAATGGAAGATTTGCATCTCCTACTGGATTTTAATGTTATTACTTCTATAGTACCCACACTTAACTCTTTTATTTTATTCCTTTTTTTAGTGTGTATGTGTTCGTCCGTGTAACCTAGACATCGTCGTGCATTAAATAGTCTTTCTGTACAAGCGCATTCCCATCATTCTAAGAAGATATTTTTCACATCCAATAAATAAATAAAATATATAGTTTGTTTTCACATCCAGTAAACCAACGTATGTCTGCTTTACCAGAAAGGTAAGAAAATAAATTTCTATCTTTCATTATTAATGAAAAAACTTTTGATATAACTATTTTATATTTATACTGGGTCTTTAGCTACACGCTAATCGCGAACTCACCCCTTCTAGATATTTTAATACTTTCTCAAAATTTTATTTGTACTAGGAACCAAGTCTTGTCATCTCTTGATAACTTGATTGAAGATCTTGGCCCTGCTGGCTCATTGAAATATACTTTGAAATCACTATGTGCAAATCTCAATTCTTTAATAATTCCTAGCTTACTTCTTATGAAAAAATGTGTTTTTTCTGCAGTATAAATTTTAAAAAGGCTTTGGGTATCTTTACTTTCTGAAAATTACTCGAGGCTGATGCATGGTAACATCGCATAATGTTTCATTTACAGGAACATACTTATGGTAGGAACAAGTTTCAGGGACTGGCAAGTAGCATTAAAATTGTGGTTTTAAACCAACAACCAGGAATGTGTTTTGACACGTTTGATCGTGTCTCAACAAGTATGCCAACATTAACAGCTTTTCTCTTTCCCTATTCTGTTTTTGTCTCAGGTCTTGTATATATATATAAATGTAAAAGTGCTGAGGTTTCTTTTAGTTACTAAAATTACAACAAAAATTACTGAACCCATACAAAATGTAAGCCTTAGGCATAATTATTTTTTAAATTAATTCCAAAAGATTTATTTTCTGTTACTATTATTTAAAGATAATCTAAAAAATAAATTTAAATGATACTCTGAGATAAATACTTCGCTGTGACTACAACAAAACAATAGTTTGGCAGTATTGTTTTGACATGTTGTCCTTGCCATATGTCAGCTTGTAGTCAAATCTCCAACCTGAAATTTCTTGTGCATAACACTACCATACAATACTCTTATAAAAAAAAATTTCAGATTTTTATCTCGTGCCCCACCAGAGATATCAAAGCCTGAAAAGTGCGATTTTTGTCATTTTTGAAAAATTTGGGATTTTTTTTACAGAAGAGAAAGCAAGTCCCAGATCTGGAACACGGCGTGTGAGTACAAGTACTTTCGGCCTATTTGTAAAAAAAATTATGTCATGTTGACAGTTATCCTTGCTAGAGAAATTTCCTCTTGTAAACGGACAAATTTTGGAAAAAAAAACGAAATTTTATGCTCAAATTTTACTAATAAGCAGTTAGTTTCGGAAACTACTCCATTACCAAATTTTTAGCCCAATGTATTCTGTACAAATTGCTTTAATCCGCACTTGAATTGGATAAATAAACGATGAATTATTTACAATTCCGTAAACCCTTCTTGTGAGAAAATTGCTGCAGACGATGAAACAAAGATGGCCGCCATGCACAAACAAAAATTAATAAATTTAAAATAATAGTCATTTTGAACTTCCATCATGTTAAGGTTGTTGTACAAAAAATTTCAGATTTTTTAAAAATGGTCGAGCAACCAGTGCTGGACCACTTGAAATGGATCGACCCACATAAATTTAAAATATACAATAAAATAAAGGATTTTTTAAAGCGAAATCTCTGGAAAAATATTGAGCTGCTAGAAATTTAAGTGGTAGCCGTGAGTACTTCGTCCTTTACCATGGATGATATCACAGTTATATTTATCAATGGTATTCTTGAATAAAGAAAAATTAAGAGCCTGGAGAAACCAACATACACATATAACATATATTTTCTAAATTGTTGAGTTACTACCCCCCTCTCCCAAAATCTGTAAATCTGGTCCCTACTGTTTCAGGCACTTGGATTATATCACAAACTAGAAGAAACTTTTTGTTCTAGAAAAGAGGAAATACGTTGCTGGTGACCTCTCCATTTTCTCGGCTTATCCTGTAAAAAATCATTGTATAAAAAAACATGAAAAATAGTAGTTACGTAGAGAAATGTATGATAAACACATTGATAAGAGAGTTTTTAAATCGAAGATTTATGCAAAGCGTTATTGCCATTCAATCTTTGAAACATGATTTTTCGTTCTTGTTTTAAGATTATTAACTTTTTGTGAATCTGGTCCCTACTGTTACAGACACTTGGATTATATATCACAAACTAGAAGAAACTTTCTGTTCTAGAAAAAAGGAACTACGTTGCTGATGCCGTAATTGAATTTATTGTGACCTTTTCATTTCCTCGGCTTATCCTGTAAAAAATCATTGTATAAAAAACATGAAAAATAGTAGTTACGTGGAGAAATGTATGATAAACACATTGATAAGAGAGTTTTTAAATCAAAGATTTATGGAAAGCGTTATTTCCATTCAATCTTTGAAACATGATTTTTCGTTCTTGTTTTAAGATTATTAACTTTTTGTGAATCTGGTCCCTACTGTTACAGGCACTTGGATTATGTCACAAACTAGAAGAAACATTCTGTTCTAGAAAAAAGGAACTACGTTGCTGCTGCCGTAATTGAATTTATTGTGACCTTTTCATTTTCTCCGCTTATCCTGTAAAAAATCATTGTATAAAAAAACATGAAAAATAGTAGTTACGTAGAGAAATGTATGATAAACACATTGATAAGAGAGTTTTTAAATGGAAGATTTATGCAAAGCGTTATTTCCATTCAATCTTTGAAACATGATTTTTCGATCTTGTTTTAAGATTATTAACCTTTTGTGAATCTGGTCCCTATACTGTTACAGGCAGAAGATTTATGCAAAGCGTTATTTCCATTCAATCTTTGAAACATGATTTTTCGTTCGTGTTTTAAGATTATTAACTTTTTGTAAATCTGGTCCCTTCTGCTTCAGGCACTTGGATTATATCACAAACTAGAAGAAACTTTTTGTTCTAGAAAAGAGGAAATACGTTGCTGGTGACCTTTCCATTTTCTCGGCTTATCCTGTAAAAAATCATTGTATAAAAAAACATGAAAAATAGTAGTTACGTAGAGAAATGTATGATAAACACATGGATAAGAGAGTTTTTAAATCGAAGATTTATGCAAAGCGTTATTTCCATTCAATCTTTGAAACATGATTTTTCGTTCTTGTTTTAAGATTATTAACTTTTTGTGAATCTGGTCCCTACTGTTACAGGCACTTGGATTATATATCACAAACTAGAAGAAACTTTCTGTTCTAGAAAAAAGGAACTACGTTGCTGCTGCCGTAATTGAATTTATTGTGACCTTTTCATTTTCTCCGCTTATCCTGTAAAAAATCATTGTATAAAAAAACATGAAAAATAGTAGTTACGTAGAGAAATGTATGATAAACACATTGATAAGAGAGTTTTTAAATGGAAGATTTATGCAAAGCGTTATTTCCATTCAATCTTTGAAACATGATTTTTCGATCTTGTTTTAAGATTATTAACCTTTTGTGAATCTGGTCCCTATACTGTTACAGGCAGCACTTGGATTATATCACAAACTACAGAAGAAACTTTCTGTTCTAGAAAAAAGGAACTACGTTGCTGCTGCCGTAATTGAATTTATTGTGACCTTTTCATTTTCTCGGCTTATCCTGTAAAAAATCATTGTATAAAAAAACATGAAAAATATTAGTTACGTAGAGAAATGTATGATAAACACATTGATAAGAGAGTTTTTAAATCGAAGATTTATGAAAGCGTTATTTCCATTCAATCTTTGAAACATGATTTTTCGTTCTTGTTTTAAGATTATTAACTTTTTGTGAATCTGGTCCCTACTGTTTCAGGCACTTGGATTATATCACAAACTAGAAGAAACTTTTTGTTCTAGAAAAGAGGAACTACGTTGCTGCTGCCGTAATTGAATTTATTGTGACCTTTCCATTTTCTCGGCTTATCCTGTAAAAAATCATTGTATAAAAAAACATGAAAAATAGTAGTTACGTAGAGAAATGTATGATAAACACATTGATAAGAGAGTTTTTAAATCGAAGATTTATGCAAAGCGTTATTTCCATTCAATCTTTGAAACATGATTTTTCGTTCTTGTTTTAAGATTATTAACTTTTTGTGAATCTGGTCCCTACTGTTACAGGCACTTGGATTATATATCACAAACTAGAAGAAACTTTCTGTTCTAGAAAAAAGGAACTACGTTGCTGCTGCCGTAATTGAATTGATTGTGACCTTTTCATTTTCTCGGCTTATCCTGTAAAAATCATAGTATAAAAAAACATGAAAAATAGTAGTTACGTAGAGAAATGTATGATAAACACATTGATAAGAGAGTTTTTAAATCGAAGATTTATGCAAAGCGTTATTTCCATTCAATCTTTGAAACATGATTTTTCGTTCTTGTTTTAAGATTATTAACTTTTTGTGAATCTGGTCCCTACTGTTACAGGCACTTGGATTATATATCACAAACTAGAAGAAACTTTCTGTTCTAGAAAAAAGGAACTACGTTGCTGCTGCCGTAATTGAATTGATTGTGACCTTTTCATTTTCTCGGCTTATCCTGTAAAAATCATAGTATAAAAAAACATGAAAAATAGTAGTTACGTAGAGAAATGTATGATAAACACATTGATAAGAGAGTTTTTAAATGGAAGATTTATGCAAAGCGTTATTTCCATTCAATCTTTGAAACATGATTTTTCGATCTTGTTTTAAGATTATTAACCTTTTGTGAATCTGGTCCCTATACTGTTACAGGCAGCACTTGGATTATATCACAAACTACAGAAGAAACTTTCTGTTCTAGAAAAAAGGAACTACGTTGCTGCTGCCGTAATTGAATTTATTGTGACCTTTTCATTTTCTCGGCTTATCCTGTAAAAATCATAGTATAAAAAAACATGAAAAATAGTAGTTACGTAGAGAAATGTATGATAAACACATTGATAAGAGAGTTTTTAAATGGAAGATTTATGCAAAGCGTTATTTCCATTCAATCTTTGAAACATGATTTTTCGTTCTTGTTTTAAGATTATTAACTTTTTGTGAATCTGGTCCCTACTGTTTCAGGCACTTGGATTATATCACAAACTAGAAGAAACTTTTTGTTCTAGAAAAGAGGAACTACGTTGCTGCTGCCGTAATTGAATTTATTGTGACCTTTCCATTTTCTCGGCTTATCCTGTAAAAAATCATTGTATAAAAAAACATGAAAAATAGTAGTTACGTAGAGAAATGTATGATAAACACATTGATAAGAGAGTTTTTAAATCGAAGATTTATGCAAAGCGTTATTTCCATTCAATCTTTGAAACATGATTTTTCGTTCTTGTTTTAAGATTATTAACTTTTTGTGAATCTGGTCCCTACTGTTACAGGCACTTGGATTATATATCACAAACTAGAAGAAACTTTCTGTTCTAGAAAAAAGGAACTACGTTGCTGCTGCCGTAATTGAATTTATTGTGACCTTTTCATTTTCTCCGCTTATCCTGTAAAAAATCATTGTATAAAAAAACATGAAAAATAGTAGTTACGTAGAGAAATGTATGATAAACACATTGATAAGAGAGTTTTTAAATGGAAGATTTATGCAAAGCGTTATTTCCATTCAATCTTTGAAACATGATTTTTCGATCTTGTTTTAAGATTATTAACCTTTTGTGAATCTGGTCCCTATACTGTTACAGGCAGCACTTGGATTATATCACAAACTACAGAAGAAACTTTCTGTTCTAGAAAAAAGGAACTACGTTGCTGCTGCCGTAATTGAATTTATTGTGACCTTTTCATTTTCTCGGCTTATCCTGTAAAAAATCATTGTATAAAAAAACATGAAAAATAGTAGTTACGTAGAGAAATGTATGATAAACACATTGATAAGAGAGTTTTTAAATCGAAGATTTATGAAAGCGTTATTTCCATTCAATCTTTGAAACATGATTTTTCGTTCTTGTTTTAAGATTATTAACTTTTTGTGAATCTGGTCCCTACTGTTTCAGGCACTTGGATTATATCACAAACTAGAAGAAACTTTCTGTTCTAGAAAAAGGGAACTACGTTGCTGCTGCCGTAATTGAATTTATTGTGACCTTTTCACTCTAAACTGAAATGTCTGAAATTCAGACACTTAAGTGTCTGAAACGCAGTGTTCAGTTTTCAGACGTTTTAAAATGTCTGAAAATTATCAGACACTTCTTGTGTCTGAATTTCAGACACTTAAGTGTCTGAAACAAGAGTGTTCGTTTTTCAGACATTTTAAAATGTCTGAAAATTTTTAGACACTTCTTGCATCTGAATTTCAGACATTTCAAATGTCTTAATTGCGGTCATCTTTGAGCCAGTTTCCTCCCCCCCCCCCACCACCAATATGATGTCATCTTTGACCACTTTTCTTTCTAAGCCACATACGCAGCCATATTTGACTACATTGAAACATTTTTTATAAATGGGAATAATTTGTTACCATAAAGCAGAGCTGATCGCAGCGCAGGAAAACTTTGAAGCATCTGCCCTCTTATTTTAGGGTACCCCAAATTGGGTACAAAATTTTCATAAAGCTGATATTTTAAATCACTTTTGAACTTATGACGATTGTAATCAGTATTTTGTAGTTTTGGAACAGGATATTATATATATATATATACAATCACCTAAAAATGTATTTATGTGATATCATATATGCGCGCATAAAAAACGTTTATTACTTTCAGTGAGAACTTTAAATTAATTCTAGTCCAAAGATCTAGTATTCATTCGTCTCCCCCCACCCCCCGCGCCTTTCATATACTGTTACAAAAAAAAATTAAGCCTATTCAATGCCATTAAATACAAATGCATATTTGGATAAATATTTCTTTTTCTTATCCTAATCATTTTCTAAAAGTACAAAATATTTATTAAAATAAGTATAAGATCAAAACAAATTTAAAATATCAGCTTTATAGAAATTTCATACCAAATGTAGGAGCATGTAAAGCTAAAGGCACAAAGAAACAGCCCAGTTTGTCCATGCTGCAATCAGCTCTGCTTTATGGTAACAAAGTATTCCAATTTATAAAAAAAAAATGATTCACTCCTTCAGAAAGAATCTTATCCCTGCTTTGTTGTTCAATTTTTTTTTCCATTTAAATTAGATATTCCCAGTGACATTTTTATTTGTGTGTTAAATAAAATCTAACACTAGATTACACAAAATTTTCAGTATATGAGATCCCAACATTTAAAAAAAAAAAGTATGAAACTCTTACTTTTTTTTGGTGTTGTTATTATATTATTTATCATTAGCAAGAAATATTGAAACATTTGACAACAGCACATTAATCAGCATAATGTTGAAAGACATTCAAAATATCAGTTTTACAAAAATAGAATACCAAATTTGGGGCCACCAAAATACAAAGGGAAGGGGGCATCGCCCAATTTGCTAATGCTTTAATAAAATCCTGCGTCTGCAAAAAATCCAACCCAACGTTATGGTTCGTTAAATAGAAGTGACCAGAATTCGGAACTCGGAAGTGTCCGCTAATGAACATTCCCGAATACCAGAAATCTCTGTGTAGCGAAAACCTTCTTAAATCATACTATATTACTCTAACCGTTCAAAATATTCATTATAATCAGCGTAATTTCGAAAGGTATTCAAAATTGCAGATTTACGAAAATTGTATCAACGACCCCCCCCCCCCCCCAATAAAAAACAAAAAGGAGCAGGTACCCTTAGCCCATGTTTTAAGCAGAAGCCCTATGATTCGCTAAACAGACGTATCCCCTATTCAGGAATGTCCGTTACGCAGGTTTTACTGTGTGTATTTAAAGTAAAACCTCCATAACGGAAATTGCTAAATAGCGGACACCTCTTTTTTTTTTTTTTTTTTTTTTTTTTTTTTTTTTTTTTTTCTTATCCCCAACACCTTTAAATCTGTACGTCTTCACCTCTTTAAAGTAGACACCACCAAATAGCGGACTAATTCCGTGCTCTCGAGGTGTCCGCTATTCAGAGGTTTCGCTGTATATTCATTTATATGCACATTCTAAAGGGTAAAAAGTATTTACCTTTTTTGTGACAGTATAAGAAATATGTTCCAAATAAATTCTAGGTCCAGTTGTTGGTACTATTCAATAATATTCTACAAACTAAATTTAAAAGATAACGTGTGTTGATAGTAACGTTGTCCTTACCGAACACAGGCACACACACACACACACACACACACACACACACACACACACAAAAAAAAAAAATAATAATAATAAATAAATAAATAAAACTTAAAATCCATAATTTTTTTTTTTTTAATGAGTTTCTGTTTTATTATTATTTTCATGGATTCTTTTTAGCACCCAGATATGCTTAAAAAAAATTCTTTGAGGGTTGAAAAACACTTCTAAAAACATTTTTCTTCCCATAAACATCACAATAAAAATAATTTGTATTAAAAAATGTTATAATAATATGAAAATATATACATACTCGGAGCAAAAATAATTATAAGAATAATTAATCTTCAAGCCATGTTACTTTTTCAAAATATATTAAATATCAGCATAGTTACACTTTATCAATCAGTCAGAATTATTGGCAATACTTGTTTGAAATCTTGCATTAGAAGTGCGTTTTTACAACATGTTTATTTAGGTCTTAAATTTTATTACAAAAATGAAAAATATCTCCTACTGTCATGGGTAAGAATTCTTACACCCATCTTCTTTTTTCTTTTTTTTTTTTTTTTTTTTCATATTATTGAAATTTTTTGCATGATGTTATTTAAATTGATTTTTTTAATATTTTTCGCACATATTTAATTAATTACGCCGATTTTTATAATTTGTTTATAATTACTTTCAAGATCGCTTCATGTTTTAAAATTTAAGTATGGTGTTGAAATGTAACGCAGGAAATACATACTAGGTATATTCCATCTTGAAATAAATTTTCATAAGGATTATTAAATATATATATATATATAGTATCGGCGTACAGTTGAATACAATAAGAGTGATTTATTTCCAATAGGAAAAACTGCAAGTTTACAAATACTCCGAAATACACGATAACACAAACCCTTATACTTTCGAGATTTCTTTTCATACTCTATATCCACCATATAAAACAAAAAATAAAAAGTTCATGGTTTCTCAAAGATAAATTTAAATTTGTTAATATAAAAAAAAAAAATCAATAATATACTCTGTAAGGTAAATAAATGGCACTCTTGTCACTAAAAATGAAAATTTGTATGTAAAATTATATCACTAATATAAAATAAAGGAATTCGCAAGGAAAGAACTTACTTGTGCAAAGTTATATAAAAATTAGCTTCTTTTTAAACTTATACTGAACAATTTTTTAATATGTTGCTCAGATGATACGAGCTATTTAACAATCATTAACAAAATTATAAATATTCTTTTTTAATAGCATGCAGGAAACATTAATTCTATAATTTCAAAACTTCTTTACATCTTACCAAATCTAATTGAAACTGTTGTATTTTTCACGTTATTATTCAAACAATAAATAGATTATTTACTACATGAAACTTTAATTTATAAAGTAAAGATCTAGATGAGAATTAAATATATTTATTAATACTGAAAATCATATGCACTCATTGAAAAGCATCAGAAATAAGCAAACAAATCTTTTCACACAAAACATATTTATTTGATAAAAAAAAAAGACAAAAATATTAAAAATGCAAATTAGACTAATAAGAATAATTTAAATAATAAATAAATAATAATATATATGTAAGAACGTTCTGTGAATTATCATTCCAAACCTGTGGAATACCTTACCTTGGCGTAAATATCCAAAACTGTAACAGCTAATCCAGTTTGAAGGACATATTATTTTACGATATTGAACGCCATTTTAAAAATATATGCGTATTCACATTATTATACCACTGTATTTTTATAAATATCTTGCTATTCTTTTGAATATTTGGTGAGTCTTGAATAAAAATTATCGTAGAAATATTGAACATTTTATATTTCCATGAAAAATATAATTCCCAATTGATTTTTTTTTCGATCTCCATTTATAAGCACGTACTGACAAACCATTCCAATAAACCGAATATAAATTTTCGTGTAGTATCTATAAAATGACGACACAATGATATAAAATACAGACATCGGATCACTATGCTAAAAAAAATTTTCTCTAACGACTAACACACCAACGGATGTAGGTGTAGATATGCATACTATTTCACAAAAGAAAGTAAATGCTGCGTCACTACTTTCTCTTCCATAATGATGATACACTCACTTTCTGACTCATCTTCGATTTACAAATAAGATAATTCAAAGTTCAAATCTTCAGTCAGTGTAATGTTTTGGAAATAAAGCAGAGACTTTAAATGCGTTATAAGGTTATAACGACGATTGACGATTCCATTTATTATGTGAATAACAAACGTCATTATAGAGATTTCGGATTGAGGAAAAATATATCGTCACACTTTCAAATAATTTATCAAATGTTGATAAATTTAAAAGCAATTTTAACACTTCAGACAAATTTACTGTACTGAGATACTTTAATTCACTTTCGCCAATTCGTTGAGTAAAAACCGTTGCCCGCCAAATCAGCAATAATCAAATCCGGTCGCGTTCTTCTCGCGCACCGTTCATGCTTGCAACAACAAACAAACCTACTCACTTCAGTTCATTTTACTTGGTGAGTGGTTCAAATGGCTGAATTCCTGAAATGTCTAAAATTGCAAGTGTCTTAAATTCAGACATATAATCATAATTCTAACATTTTTTTCAGTTCATTTATGCCATGATCATAATAAGACGTTTATGTGTCTTAAATTTAGACATCTATCACGTCTGAAATTTTATTTTCAGACGTTTAAGTGTCTTAATTGCTTTTTCAGTCACATATCTGTTTGAATTTAAGACGCCTCTATTTGCAGTGTTCATTTTCTCCGCTTATCCTGTAAAAAATCATTGTATAAAAAAACATGAAAAATAGTAGTTACGTAGAGAAATGTATGATAAACACATTGATAAGAGAGTTTTTAAATGGAAGATTTATGCAAAGCGTTATTTCCATTCAATCTTTGAAACATGATTTTTCGATCTTGTTTTAAGATTATTAACCTTTTGTGAATCTGGTCCCTATACTGTTACAGGCAGCACTTGGATTATATCACAAACTACAGAAGAAACTTTCTGTTCTAGAAAAAAGGAACTACGTTGCTGCTGCCGTAATTGAATTGATTGTGACCTTTTCATTTTCTCGGCTTATCCTGTAAAAATCATAGTATAAAAAAACATGAAAAATAGTAGTTACGTAGAGAAATGTATGATAAACACATTGATAAGAGAGTTTTTAAATGGAAGATTTATGCAAAGCGTTATTTCCATTCAATCTTTGAAACATGATTTTTCGATCTTGTTTTAAGATTATTAACCTTTTGTGAATCTGGTCCCTATACTGTTACAGGCAGCACTTGGATTATATCACAAACTACAGAAGAAACTTTCTGTTCTAGAAAAAAGGAACTACGTTGCTGCTGCCGTAATTGAATTTATTGTGACCTTTCCATTTTCTCGGCTTATCCTGTAAAAATCATAGTATAAAAAAACATGAAAAATAGTAGTTACGTAGAGAAATGTATGATAAACACATTGATAAGAGAGTTTTTAAATCGAAGATTTATGCAAAGCGTTATTTCCATTCAATCTTTGAAACATGATTTTTCGTTCTTGTTTTAAGATTATTAACTTTTTGTGAATCTGGTCCCTACTGTTACAGGCACTTGGATTATATATCATAAACTAGAAGAAACTTTCTGTTCTAGAAAAAAGGAACTACGTTGCTGCTGCCGTAATTGAATTGATTGTGACCTTTTCATTTTCTCGGCTTATCCTGTAAAAATCATAGTATAAAAAAACATGAAAAATAGTAGTTACGTAGAGAAATGTATGATAAACACATTGATAAGAGAGTTTTTAAATGGAAGATTTATGCAAAGCGTTATTTCCATTCAATCTTTGAAACATGATTTTTCGTTCTTGTTTTAAGATTATTAACTTTTTGTGAATCTGGTCCCTACTGTTTCAGGCACTTGGATTATATCACAAACTAGAAGAAACTTTCTGTTCTAGAAAAAAGGAACTACGTTGCTGCTGCCGTAATTGAATTTATTGTGACCTTTTCATTTTCTCCGCTTATCCTGTAAAAAATCATTGTATAAAAAAACATGAAAAATAGTAGTTACGTAGAGAAATGTATGATAAACACATTGATAAGAGAGTTTTTAAATGGAAGATTTATGCAAAGCGTTATTTCCATTCAATCTTTGAAACATGATTTTTCGATCTTGTTTTAAGATTATTAACCTTTTGTGAATCTGGTCCCTATACTGTTACAGGCAGCACTTGGATTATATCACAAACTACAGAAGAAACTTTCTGTTCTAGAAAAAAGGAACTACGTTGCTGCTGCCGTAATTGAATTTATTGTGACCTTTTCATTTTCTCGGCTTATCCTGTAAAAAATCATTGTATAAAAAAACATGAAAAATAGTAGTTACGTAGAGAAATGTATGATAAACACATTGATAAGAGAGTTTTTAAATCGAAGATTTATGAAAGCGTTATTTCCATTCAATCTTTGAAACATGATTTTTCGTTCTTGTTTTAAGATTATTAACTTTTTGTGAATCTGGTCCCTACTGTTTCAGGCACTTGGATTATATCACAAACTAGAAGAAACTTTCTGTTCTAGAAAAAGGGAACTACGTTGCTGCTGCCGTAATTGAATTTATTGTGACCTTTTCATTTTCTCCGCTTATCCTGTAAAAAATCATTGTATAAAAAAACATGAAAAATAGTAGTTACGTAGAGAAATGTATGATAAACACATTGATAAGAGAGTTTTTAAATGGAAGATTTATGCAAAGCGTTATTTCCATTCAATCTTTGAAACATGATTTTTCGATCTTGTTTTAAGATTATTAACCTTTTGTGAATCTGGTCCCTATACTGTTACAGGCAGCACTTGGATTATATCACAAACTACAGAAGAAACTTTCTGTTCTAGAAAAAAGGAACTACGTTGCTGCTGCCGTAATTGAATTTATTGTGACCTTTTCATTTTCTCGGCTTATCCTGTAAAAAATCATTGTATAAAAAAACATGAAAAATAGTAGTTACGTAGAGAAATGTATGATAAACACATTGATAAGAGAGTTTTTAAATCGAAGATTTATGCAAAGCGTTATTTCCATTCAATCTTTGAAACATGATTTTTCGTTCTTGTTTTAAGATTATTAACTTTTTGTGAATCTGGTCCCTACTGTTTCAGGCACTTGGATTATATCACAAACTAGAAGAAACTTTTTGTTCTAGAAAAGAGGAACTACGTTGCTGCTGCCGTAATTGAATTTATTGTGACCTTTCCATTTTCTCGGCTTATCCTGTAAAAAGTCATTGTATAAAAAAACATGAAAAATAGTAGTTACGTAGAGAAATGTATGATAAACACATTGATAAGAGAGTTTTTAAATCGAAGATTTATGCAAAGCGTTATTTCCATTCAATCTTTGAAACATGATTTTTCGTTCTTGTTTTAAGATTATTAACTTTTTGTGAATCTGGTCCCTACTGTTACAGGCACTTGGATTATATATCACAAACTAGAAGAAACTTTCTGTTCTAGAAAAAAGGAACTACGTTGCTGCTGCCGTAATTGAATTGATTGTGACCTTTTCATTTTCTCGGCTTATCCTGTAAAAATCATAGTATAAAAAAACATGAAAAATAGTAGTTACGTAGAGAAATGTATGATAAACACATTGATAAGAGAGTTTTTAAATGGAAGATTTATGCAAAGCGTTATTTCCATTCAGTCTTTGAAACATGATTTTTCGATCTTGTTTTAAGATTATTAACCTTTTGTGAATCTGGTCCCTATACTGTTACAGGCAGCACTTGGATTATATCACAAACTACAGAAGAAACTTTCTGTTCTAGAAAAAAGGAACTACGTTGCTGCTGCCGTAATTGAATTTATTGTGACCTTTCCATTTTCTCGGCTTATCCTGTAAAAAATCATTGTATAAAAAAACATGAAAAATAGTAGTTACGTAGAGAAATGTATGATAAACACATTGATAAGAGAGTTTTTAAATCGAAGATTTATGCAAAGCGTTATTTCCATTCAATCTTTGAAACATGATTTTTCGTTCTTGTTTTAAGATTATTAACTTTTTGTGAATCTGGTCCCTACTGTTACAGGCACTTGGATTATATATCACAAACTAGAAGAAACTTTCTGTTCTAGAAAAAAGGAACTACGTTGCTGCTGCCGTAATTGAATTGATTGTGACCGTTTCATTTTCTCGGCTTATCCTGTAAAAATCATAGTATAAAAAAACATGAAAAATATAGTAGTTACGTAGAGAAATGTATGATAAACACATTGATAAGAGAGTTTTTAAATGGAAGATTTATGCAAAGCGTTATTTCCATTCAATCTTTGAAACATGATTTTTCGTTCTTGTTTTAAGATTATTAACTTTTTGTGAATCTGGTCCCTACTGTTTCAGGCACTTGGATTATATCACAAACTAGAAGAAACTTTTTGTTCTAGAAAAGAGGAACTACGTTGCTGCTGCCGTAATTGAATTTATTGTGACCTTTCCATTTTCTCGGCTTATCCTGTAAAAAATCATTGTATAAAAAAACATGAAAAATAGTAGTTACGTAGAGAAATGTATGATAAACACATTGATAAGAGAGTTTTTAAATCGAAGATTTATGCAAAGCGTTATTTCCATTCAATCTTTGAAACATGATTTTTCGTTCTTGTTTTAAGATTATTAACTTTTTGTGAATCTGGTCCCTACTGTTTCAGGCACTTGGATTATATCACAAACTAGAAGAAACTTTTTGTTCTAGAAAAGAGGAACTACGTTGCTGCTGCCGTAATTGAATTTATTGTGACCTTTCCATTTTCTCGGCTTATCCTGTAAAAAATCATTGTATAAAAAAACATGAAAAATAGTAGTTACGTAGAGAAATGTATGATAAACACATTGATAAGAGAGTTTTTAAATCGAAGATTTATGCAAAGCGTTATTTCCATTCAATCTTTGAAACATGATTTTTCGTTCTTGTTTTAAGATTATTAACTTTTTGTGAATCTGGTCCCTACTGTTTCAGGCACTTGGATTATATCACAAACTAGAAGAAACTTTTTGTTCTAGAAAAGAGGAACTACGTTGCTGCTGCCGTAATTGAATTTATTGTGACCTTTTCATTTTCTCGGGTTATCCTGTAAAAATCATTGTATAAAAAAACATGAAAAATAGTAGTTACGTAGAGAAATGTATGATAAACACATTGATAAGAGAGTTTTTAAATCGAAGATTTATGCAAAGCGTTATTTCCATTCAATCTTTGAAACATGATTTTTCGTTCTTGTTTTAAGATTATTAACTTTTTGTGAATCTGGTCCCTACTGTTACAGGCACTTGGATTATATATCACAAACTAGAAGAAACTTTCTGTTCTAGAAAAAAGGAACTACGTTGCTGCTGCCGTAATTGAATTGATTGTGACCTTTTCATTTTCTCGGCTTATCCTGTAAAAATCATAGTATAAAAAAACATGAAAAATAGTAGTTACGTAGAGAAATGTATGATAAACACATTGATAAGAGAGTTTTTAAATCGAAGATTTATGCAAAGCGTTATTTCCATTCAATCTTTGAAACATGATTTTTCGTTCTTGTTTTAAGATTATTAACTTTTTGTGAATCTGGTCCCTACTGTTTCAGGCACTTGGATTATATCACAAACTAGAAGAAACTTTTTGTTCTAGAAAAGAGGAACTACGTTGCTGCTGCCGTAATTGAATTGATTGTGACCTTTTCATTTTTTCGGCTTATCCTGTAAAAATCATTGTATAAAAAAACATGAAAAATAGTAGTTACGTAGAGAAATGTATGATAAACACATTGATAAGAGAGTTTTTAAATCGAAGATTTATGCAAAGCGTTATTTCCATTCAATCTTTGAAACATGATTTTTCGTTCTTGTTTTAAGATTATTAACTTTTTGTGAATCTGGTCCCTACTGTTTCAGGCACTTGGATTATATCACAAACTAGAAGAAACTTTTTGTTCTAGAAAAGAGGAACTACGTTGCTGCTGCCGTAATTGAATTTATTGTGACCTTTCCATTTTCTCGGCTTATCCTGTAAAAAATCATTGTATAAAAAAACATGAAAAATAGTAGTTACGTAGAGAAATGTATGATAAACACATTGATAAGAGAGTTTTTAAATCGAAGATTTATGCAAAGCGTTATTTCCATTCAATCTTTGAAACATGATTTTTCGTTCTTGTTTTAAGATTATTAACTTTTTGTGAATCTGGTCCCTACTGTTTCAGGCACTTGGATTATATCACAAACTAGAAGAAACTTTTTGTTCTAGAAAAGAGGAACTACGTTGCTGCTGCCGTAATTGAATTTATTGTGACCTTTCCATTTTCTCGGCTTATCCTGTAAAAAATCATTGTATAAAAAAACATGAAAAATAGTAGTTACGTAGAGAAATGTATGATAAACACATTGATAAGAGAGTTTTTAAATGGAAGATTTATGCAAAGCGTTATTTCCATTCAATCTTTGAAACATGATTTTTCGTTCTTGTTTTAAGATTATTAACTTTTTGTGAATCTGGTCCCTACTGTTTCAGGCACTTGGATTATATCACAAACTAGAAGAAACTTTTTGTTCTAGAAAAGAGGAACTACGTTGCTGCTGCCGTAATTGAATTTATTGTGACCTTTCCATTTTCTCGGCTTATCCTGTAAAAAATCATTGTATAAAAAAACATGAAAAATAGTAGTTACGTAGAGAAATGTATGATAAACACATTGATAAGAGAGTTTTTAAATCGAAGATTTATGCAAAGCGTTATTTCCATTCAATCTTTGAAACATGATTTTTCGTTCTTGTTTTAAGATTATTAACTTTTTGTGAATCTGGTCCCTACTGTTTCAGGCACTTGGATTATATCACAAACTAGAAGAAACTTTTTGTTCTAGAAAAGAGGAACTACGTTGCTGCTGCCGTAATTGAATTTATTGTGACCTTTCCATTTTCTCGGCTTATCCTGTAAAAAATCATTGTATAAAAAAACATGAAAAATAGTAGTTACGTAGAGAAATGTATGATAAACACATTGATAAGAGAGTTTTTAAATGGAAGATTTATGCAAAGCGTTATTTCCATTCAATCTTTGAAACATGATTTTTCGTTCTTGTTTTAAGATTATTAACTTTTTGTGAATCTGGTCCCTACTGTTTCAGGCACTTGGATTATATCACAAACTAGAAGAAACTTTTTGTTCTAGAAAAGAGGAACTACGTTGCTGCTGCCGTAATTGAATTGATTGTGACCTTTTCATTTTCTCGGCTTATCCTGTAAAAATCATTGTATAAAAAAACATGAAAAATAGTAGTTACGTAGAGAAATGTATGATAAACACATTGATAAGAGAGTTTTTAAATCGAAGATTTATGCAAAGCGTTATTTCCATTCAATCTTTGAAACATGATTTTTCGTTCTTGTTTTAAGATTATTAACTTTTTGTGAATCTGGTCCCTACTGTTACAGGCACTTGGATTATATATCACAAACTAGAAGAAACTTTCTGTTCTAGAAAAAAAGGAACTACGTTGCTGCTGCCGTAATTGAATTGATTGTGACCTTTTCATTTTCTCGGCTTATCCTGTAAAAATCATAGTATAAAAAAACATGAAAAATAGTAGTTACGTAGAGAAATGTATGATAAACACATTGATAAGAGAGTTTTTAAATCGAAGATTTATGCAAAGCGTTATTTCCATTCAATCTTTGAAACATGATTTTTCGTTCTTGTTTTAAGATTATTAACTTTTTGTGAATCTGGTCCCTACTGTTTCAGGCACTTGGATTATATCACAAACTAGAAGAAACTTTTTGTTCTAGAAAAGAGGAACTACGTTGCTGCACCCGTAATTGAATTGATTGTGACCTTTTCATTTTCTCGGCTTATCCTGTAAAAATCATTGTATAAAAAAACATGAAAAATAGTAGTTACGTAGAGAAATGTATGATAAACACATTGATAAGAGAGTTTTTAAATCGAAGATTTATGCAAAGCGTTATTTCCATTCAATCTTTGAAACATGATTTTTCGTTCTTGTTTTAAGATTATTAACTTTTTGTGAATCTGGTCCCTACTGTTTCAGGCACTTGGATTATATCACAAACTAGAAGAAACTTTTTGTTCTAGAAAAGAGGAACTACGTTGCTGCTGCCGTAATTGAATTTATTGTGACCTTTCCATTTTCTCGGCTTATCCTGTAAAAAATCATTGTATAAAAAAACATGAAAAATAGTAGTTACGTAGAGAAATGTATGATAAACACATTGATAAGAGAGTTTTTAAATCGAAGATTTATGCAAAGCGTTATTTCCATTCAATCTTTGAAACATGATTTTTCGTTCTTGTTTTAAGATTATTAACTTTTTGTGAATCTGGTCCCTACTGTTTCAGGCACTTGGATTATATCACAAACTAGAAGAAACTTTTTGTTCTAGAAAAGAGGAACTACGTTGCTGCTGCCGTAATTGAATTTATTGTAACCTTTCCATTTTCTCGGCTTATCCTGTAAAAAATCATTGTATAAAAAAACATGAAAAATAGTAGTTACGTAGAGAAATGTATGATAAACACATTGATAAGAGAGTTTTTAAATCGAAGATTTATGCAAAGCGTTATTTCCATTCAATCTTTGAAACATGATTTTTCGTTCTTGTTTTAAGATTATTAACTTTTTGTGAATCTGGTCCCTACTGTTTCAGGCACTTGGATTATATCACAAACTAGAAGAAACTTTTTGTTCTAGAAAAGAGGAACTACGTTGCTGCTGCCGTAATTGAATTTATTGTGACCTTTCCATTTTCTCGGCTTATCCTGTAAAAAATCATTGTATAAAAAAACATGAAAAATAGTAGTTACGTAGAGAAATGTATGATAAACACATTGATAAGAGAGTTTTTAAATGGAAGATTTATGCAAAGCGTTATTTCCATTCAATCTTTGAAACATGATTTTTCGTTCTTGTTTTAAGATTATTAACTTTTTGTGAATCTGGTCCCTACTGTTTCAGGCACTTGGATTATATCACAAACTAGAAGAAACTTTTTGTTCTAGAAAAGAGGAACTACGTTGCTGCTGCCGTAATTGAATTGATTGTGACCTTTTCATTTTCTCGGCTTATCCTGTAAAAATCATTGTATAAAAAAACATGAAAAATAGTAGTTACGTAGAGAAATGTATGATAAACACATTGATAAGAGAGTTTTTAAATCGAAGATTTATGCAAAGCGTTATTTCCATTCAATCTTTGAAACATGATTTTTCGTTCTTGTTTTAAGATTATTAACTTTTTGTGAATCTGGTCCCTACTGTTACAGGCACTTGGATTATATATCACAAACTAGAAGAAACTTTCTGTTCTAGAAAAAAGGAACTACGTTGCTGCTGCCGTAATTGAATTGATTGTGACCTTTTCATTTTCTCGGCTTATCCTGTAAAAATCATAGTATAAAAAAACATGAAAAATTGTAGTTACGTAGAGAAATGTATGATAAACACATTGATAAGAGAGTTTTTAAATGGAAGATTTATGCAAAGCGTTATTTCCATTCAATCTTTGAAACATGATTTTTCGTTCTTGTTTTAAGATTATTAACTTTTTGTGAATCTTGTCCCTACTGTTTCAGGCACTTGGATTATATCACAAACTAGAAGAAACTTTTTGTTCTAGAAAAGAGGAACTACGTTGCTGCTGCCGTAATTGAATTGATTGTGACCTTTTCATTTTCTCGGCTTATCCTGTAAAAATCATTGTATAAAAAAACATGAAAAATAGTAGTTACGTAGAGAAATGTATGATAAACACATTGATAAGAGAGTTTTTAAATCGAAGATTTATGCAAAGCGTTATTTCCATTCAATCTTTGAAACATGATTTTTCGTTCTTGTTTTAAGATTATTAACTTTTTGTGAATCTGGTCCCTACTGTTACAGGCACTTGGATTATATATCACAAACTAGAAGAAACTTTCTGTTCTAGAAAAAAGGAACTACGTTGCTGCTGCCGTAATTGAATTGATTGTGACCTTTTCATTTTCTCGGCTTATCCTGTAAAAATCATAGTATAAAAAAACATGAAAAATAGTAGTTACGTAGAGAAATGTATGATAAACACATTGATAAGAGAGTTTTTAAATCGAAGATTTATGCAAAGCGTTATTTCCATTCAATCTTTGAAACATGATTTTTCGTTCTTGTTTTAAGATTATTAACTTTTTGTGAATCTGGTCCCTACTGTTACAGGCACTTGGATTATATATCACAAACTAGAAGAAACTTTCTGTTCTAGAAAAAAGGAACTACGTTGCTGCTGCCGTAATTGAATTGATTGTGACCTTTTCATTTTCTCGGCTTATCCTGTAAAAATCATAGTATAAAAAAACATGAAAAATAGTAGTTACGTAGAGAAATGTATGATAAACACATTGATAAGAGAGTTTTTAAATCGAAGATTTATGCAAAGCGTTATTTCCATTCAATCTTTGAAACATGATTTTTCGTTCTTGTTTTAAGATTATTAACTTTTTGTGAATCTGGTCCCTACTGTTACAGGCACTTGGATTATATATCACAAACTAGAAGAAACTTTCTGTTCTAGAAAAAAGGAACTACGTTGCTGCTGCCGTAATTGAATTGATTGTGACCTTTTCATTTTCTCGGCTTATCCTGTAAAAATCATAGTATAAAAAAACATGAAAAATAGTAGTTACGTAGAGAAATGTATGATAAACACATTGATAAGAGAGTTTTTAAATCGAAGATTTATGCAAAGCGTTATTTCCATTCAATCTTTGAAACATGATTTTTCGTTCTTGTTTTAAGATTATTAACTTTTTGTGAATCTGGTCCCTACTGTTACAGGCACTTGGATTATATATCACAAACTAGAAGAAACTTTCTGTTCTAGAAAAAAGGAACTACGTTGCTGCTGCCGTAATTGAATTGATTGTGACCTTTTCATTTTCTCGGCTTATCCTGTAAAAATCATAGTATAAAAAAACATGAAAAATAGTAGTTACGTAGAGAAATGTATGATAAACACATTGATAAGAGAGTTTTTAAATGGAAGATTTATGCAAAGCGTTATTTCCATTCAATCTTTGAAACATGATTTTTCGTTCTTGTTTTAAGATTATTAACTTTTTGTGAATCTGGTCCCTACTGTTTCAGGCACTTGGATTATATCACAAACTAGAAGAAACTTTTTGTTCTAGAAAAGAGGAACTACGTTGCTGCTGCCGTAATTGAATTGATTGTGACCTTTTCATTTTCTCGGCTTATCCTGTAAAAATCATTGTATAAAAAAACATGAAAAATAGTAGTTACGTAGAGAAATGTATGATAAACACATTGATAAGAGAGTTTTTAAATCGAAGATTTATGCAAAGCGTTATTTCCATTCAATCTTTGAAACATGATTTTTCGTTCTTGTTTTAAGATTATTAACTTTTTGTGAATTTGGTCCCTACTGTTACAGGCACTTGGATTATATATCACAAACTAGAAGAAACTTTCTGTTCTAGAAAAAAGGAACTACGTTGCTGCTGCCGTAATTGAATTGATTGTGACCTTTTCATTTTCTCGGCTTATCCTGTAAAAATCATAGTATAAAAAAACATGAAAAATAGTAGTTACGTAGAGAAATGTATGATAAACACATTGATAAGAGAGTTTTTAAATCGAAGATTTATGCAAAGCGTTATTTCCATTCAATCTTT
Source organism: Maratus speciosus (assembly GCA_963932465.1). Classification (NCBI taxonomy): domain Eukaryota; kingdom Metazoa; phylum Arthropoda; class Arachnida; order Araneae; family Salticidae; genus Maratus; species Maratus speciosus. Next base: position 607,776,166 of record OZ010789.1, on the reverse strand, counting down.
GAAACATGATTTTTCGTTCTTGTTTTAAGATTATTAACTTTTTGTGAATCTGGTCCCTACTGTTACAGGCACTTGGATTATATATCACAAACTAGAAGAAACTTTCTGTTCTAGAAAAAAGGAACTACGTTGCTGCTGCCGTAATTGAATTGATTGTGACCTTTTCATTTTCTCGGCTTATCCTGTAAAAATCATAGTATAAAAAAACATGAAAAATAGTAGTTACGTAGAGAAATGTATGATAAACACATTGATAAGAGAGTTTTTAAATCGAAGATTTATGCAAAGCGTTATTTCCATTCAATCTTTGAAACATGATTTTTCGTTCTTGTTTTAAGATTATTAACTTTTTGTGAATCTGGTCCCTACTGTTACAGGCACTTGGATTATATATCACAAACTAGAAGAAACTTTCTGTTCTAGAAAAAAGGAACTACGTTGCTGCTGCCGTAATTGAATTGATTGTGACCTTTTCATTTTCTCGGCTTATCCTGTAAAAATCATAGTATAAAAAAACATGAAAAATAGTAGTTACGTAGAGAAATGTATGATAAACACATTGATAAGAGAGTTTTTAAATCGAAGATTTATGCAAAGCGTTATTTCCATTCAATCTTTGAAACATGATTTTTCGTTCTTGTTTTAAGATTATTAACTTTTTGTGAATCTGGTCCCTACTGTTACAGGCACTTGGATTATATATCACAAACTAGAAGAAACTTTCTGTTCTAGAAAAAAGGAACTACGTTGCTGCTGCCGTAATTGAATTGATTGTGACCTTTTCATTTTCTCGGCTTATCCTGTAAAAATCATAGTATAAAAAAACATGAAAAATAGTAGTTACGTAGAGAAATGTATGATAAACACATTGATAAGAGAGTTTTTAAATCGAAGATTTATGCAAAGCGTTATTTCCATTCAATCTTTGAAACATGATTTGCCGTTCTTGTTAGTCTTGCATTGTTTGACGCATTGAGATGAAGCATATCGAAATCAAAAGAGGCTTTCGTTAAGACTGTCCTCAAATTCAAAAAGGCAACTTTATGACATAAGTTATAATTTCTTTTTGTTCGGAAATGCATGAAACTAGCAGGTCTTGTTGTTCAGAAACTACGTAATCGAACTGTTTTTCCATTTTTTTTTGCAAACGCAATAGATTTTTCTGAAAAGTGACAAAATAGGCGTTTTGAACCAAATTCCCCGAAGAAAGGAGAATAACCGCTCTAGAAAGGGTGAAAAAGTCTTTGTCACGTGATCAAAATCGCTTATAACTTAATAGGCAAATTATTGATTAAAAAAAAATGAGAAGTACAGTTCGATTCCAAATCATTTCCATATTCAGGGCTTCAAATTTTATATCTTTCTGATAAAAAATGAATTTGTAAATGTGCCAAAACGTTTTGCACTTGTTAAGCAGAGCAGTTGAGCAGAGCAGCCTTAAAGGAAAATAGTTCCTTTCAAATTCAAAATTAAACGAGAATGTTTTGTATATTGAATTAAAAAAAATATATACACATCCTTAAATGAATTCTTTCGATACTTTAAAAGTGTAAAATTAAATAATTAATAATATATAAAGAAGAAACCTCCTATATACAGGTTGTTCTTCAATAAATTGTAGAGAATCATTCACTCTGAGATTTGCCTGTAAATATTGTTACTCCTTGTGAATACAATTGCTGCTCCGGAGCGATATTCTCGACAGGATAAATCTTGTGCTTTTAACGTTTCATATGCTTATATTTCGTATTTTTATAGCAATAATATCTTTTTATATATAAAAAAAAACTCATGCATGTCAAGAAAATTATGCATACGTAAAACTCGAATGTAGTTAATATTCATAAAAGAGCAAATAAATGGATCTTCCCATTATTAAATGCATAAGTCTAGTCTTTTCACGTCCTTGCTGTATTAAAAACAATTATGTTACTGATTTAAATTAAAAAAAATTATTGTCAAGCAAAAAAGTATCAGTGAATAACGCTGACGTCACCACTTGCCTGATAATTTCGCTTTCACTGCATTTTTCTTTTTTCTTTTCTTTTTTTTTTTTTTTTTTTTTTACTTCTAACCATCACACATTTCAATTTTTACACGTTCGAATACGAAAAAAAAAAAACGTTCTTTCAAATTCAATTTGTTTGAAAATTGTATCTAAATTTGATTATTTTTTGTGGGTTTTAAAATAATTTTTAAACATGATAAAGAAAATTATTATTTCTGTAGCGTGCATCACGATTACGAAAGATGAATCCGTTTTCACTTAAGGGTGTATTCGAAAAAATATTTTTCCACCCCCAACAGCTCGAAATTTTCTGAGACATTTTCAGACTCATTTTTAAAAGTAAAAGCATGAAACTTGCTGGAGTGATTTCTGAAGACATGTTTAACATTCCGTGTGATTTCATTTTCAGCTCAATTCATTAGAATTTGATTTTTAAACAATTATTTTCTCAGTATGACCATTTTTTTCATTCCCAGATCGCCCGCTTTGGAAAATTCGGTTCAAAACGCCCACTTTGACAGCGTTTTTTACAGTATTTTCTGCATTTATCAAAAAATTAAGAAGCACGGCACATTATATAGTTTCTAAATAAGAGAATTTCCCAGTTTGATGCGTTTGAGAGCAAAAATGAATTTTAAAATGAATCAGAAAATAAGCTGTTTGGATCGAAATACACCCTTAAAACAATATCAATAGTTCAGGTTTTCTTTTAAGGCTAGTATTTCCATAATAAAGTCACAACTTCATCCATAAATAAGTTAAATAATACAAATAAATAAAAATTTAACTTACATTAATCGAAATAAGCTTAAACCACTGAAATTATCAGAATAAAAATGTCTGCTATGAGCAGCCAGCTATTACCGTACAGCTATTACCGTAATCTCCGGCGTATAAAACATAATTTAGCCATTGGATGACCGACACCCCGAGAAATATTAATAATAAAACAAACAAATTAATTTTTAAACCTAAACAACACCATTTAACGGCACATTATAATAAATAAATTTATTGAAAAGAAAAGACCCGTTCACCCACTCTCCTCAACTCTTCAAGATCGATTCCAATGCCCAGCGGCAGGTAGAACATGAATTTTAACGATTTTTATGAAATTTTATCACGAGATTTGAGGCTTGATTCTACTGTAAGTCGATAGTCGGCACAATTTAACATTAGGCGACTGTAATAATGTAAAAACTTTTCAATTTAGGTAATTTACTAGAAAAATTTTAACGAATTAATTGAATTCAATTATTTTTTCTGCATTTCCACCTATTTTAATTTGCCAGATTTACTTTTATTCAACTTTTGGACGTCAATGTCATCGTATAGCAGACTATCAGAGAATTAAAAGTGATTTTTCTTGGAGCATTTCTTCCTATTTTTTACCCGACTGCCAAGAACGGTTATGTGTTTAACGCGTATCTGGGTATGTGATTTCTTTATACCCTCGAAACATCCCAACGGCTGGATGGATTTTAATGAATGAAGTCTCTATCGATTCGTCGTAACTGTCCCATGCTTATAGGCTAGGTTTTGTTTTTGTGAATTCAAAATGGTGGTCGTAAAATACAAAATGGCGGTAGACACGAAATTTTTTTTTACGCACCCTATTGAGTGGCCTATCATTGGATCGGTCTTTCAAAATGAAGACGATGTTTCATTGACTATCTTACAGTCAGAAGCTCCGTTTAAATATTACAGAAAAAGAAAAGTCTGGAAGTTGCGTAGGTAGGATCTCTAGCTTTACTGCAACTGTAACCGTCGTAGACATCTATAGGCCTCATGAAAACAGTGTTTATAGATAAGAACTAACAATTAAACACAATTTAAAAGTCATCAATACAAGTAAATAAAAAAATAGGTAAGTAATATAAAAAAATATAAATCCAAAGGGTCAACTTTCTGACATAAGTTTCAATTCATTTTTTAGTTCGGAAACGCATGAAACTAGAACGTGTTGTTATTCAGAAACTATGTCATCGAACTGTTTTTTCAGCTTTCTTGTAAATGCAATAGATCTTTCAGAAAATACTGTCAAAGTTGGCATTTTGAACCAAACTTCCGAACGGAAGAAGAAAATCGATTCAGTAGGGTGCGGGGGGGAATGTCGTGTCACGTGATCTAAATTACTTATAACTCAATACGTAATTGATTGATCAAAAAATGGAAAACACAGTTCGATTTCAAATCGCTTCCATCGGCAGGCTTTCCAATTTTATATCTTTCCGTTAAAAAATGAACTTGTAAATGTGTTAAAACGTTTTGCGCTTGTTGAGCAGAGCAGTTGAGAACAGCCTTAAGAGTGCACTAACATACACCATAAAACATGAAGCTGCTGACGTCAACTTTCAGACCGCCGATGCATATAACATTGCTGCTAACATTCCGTTTCTTTTTTTTTTATAATTTAAATAAACTCAAAACCAGAAATTTAAACCAGAAATTTATCTTAGGAATTGAAATCAAATAAATCCCACATATAAACATAACATATCGTATTATTAAATCATTTTATGGTACCATGTATGATTTCTGACTTAAAAAAGAACGAAAGGTTTCAGCTATGAATGGTAATAGCCGAGTTGGAATACCAAGAGTCAACTATACAGAAAAGCGTGCAATATTTAATTCATAAACTGGATGACGTTATCAAGAAACTGGAATTGCTCTAAAGAGGAAATCGTCTAGTTGAAAGTCTAGAATTCAGAGTTGGCAATTTCCTCAAAGTGCCCAGCAAAGAGGAAATTGTTGGCCAGCAGCAAGATAGGTGCTGGCAATGATGGAGAAGTGCTGGCTGATGGTCTACCACTGCATGACCACTGCTGGACTGTTTCAGTCAACTTTGCTGTTGGAAATCATCAGATAAAATTTTGGTGGGCATCCATTTTATCTCATGCGCTGGCCCACCATTACATAGAAGTGCACGAACTTTTGCAGTATTATTGCTGAGAACCCTTATGCTAGGTGGCGCTGTGAATATCGAAGACATTGAGTATTTGAACACAAATCTGAAATGAATATCTTAACACAATTTAAGCTGTGAAGCTAATTTTTTTTGAAGCTGTAAAAAATATAGCACCACTGCCACCAACAAAATAAATACGTAAATGAATAAATAAATAAATTCTTTATTTCAACGCACTTTTTTTTCTCCTTAAATCTGGTTTTACTAGGTTACAAAGGATTTCGGTTTTCATAATTTACGCAGTTCAGAATCAATAATAAAAAAAAGCGTATAAAATACATAGGATTTCTATACAATAGAATAATTTCTATACCAGTTTAATGATTGGGAACGTAAATCACAAAAGAAACAAACTTGAAATAGTGTAATGAGAACGTAAAAACTACGAGCAGTCGTAGCGTACGCTGAAAGAACTTGTTCATGTCCAATCACGAAAACCAAGCAGAATCGAACGCGGTCAGTACTTGGGAGGGTGACCACATGCAGTTCAAATATTTCTATAGACATTTCTATTATAGACACTTCTACAGATGTTTCTATAGCTCTGGGTGAAACTAGCTTATAGAAAAAAGAGCCATAATTATATAATACTTTTTTTTTTTTTTATAGAATACTGTAGGAAATTTTTGTAAGGGAAAGTGCTGGGCCAGCAGAGGAATAGCAGTGGGATAGGTGCTAGCACTGCAGAAAAAGTGCCGGATTGAAGTAATGTTATGGCATACCAATGCTGGGCTGCTGTTGGCCATTACTGACGGGCCCGGCTTAGACACTTTTCGACAGGTTTAAGTAATGGCACCCTAGCACTTTGCCGCTGATAGCACTGCTGGCTGCCATCTTTTTTCCAGCTAATTGCCCACTGTTTCTTTCTTTGGTGGGTGGGCACTTGTAAATAGACTGTTCGACGCCCTACAATGAACACGGTTAAAGTCTACCATTTCTAAAAAAAAAAAAAAAAAAACTTGAAAAGATTTGAAGATTTCATCGGTTAGGGAGAAGAAAAAAGTACATCGAGGAATATACAGTCAAACCTCTATTTTGCGAACTTTTTCTTAGAACCAAGAATATTTTGGGAATTTCTTCGTAAAATAACTTCCAAATGGCGAAGTCCATTCTCTATTTAACGAACTTTTTCTTGTGACCTAATTTTTTTTCTCCTTATTTTTCAAAATATTTCCGGACATTTCAAACTTATTCTTACTTATTCTTGTTTAGTGTTCGATCTCATCGAGTACAATAGAAAAAAAGTCCTTCCGGCCAGTGCCGGGAGGAAGAGGTTGCTTTCATAATCCTTATTTAAAAAAAGCCAAATTATATCATTCAAACACACGAAGCTCAATTTAGTGGAAACCGAATATAGGAGATTCAATACTAATTTTTATCAATATAATGAATGAGAATTTCGCGAAATTAGTCAGCTTTATCCAAGCTGCTTTTCTTTAAAGTAACATATATTTGGCTGCCAAATTCGGCAATTTCTTAAAGTGCCTGTCATTTTAAGACAACATGGTGGATGAGACTAAGCAGTGAACTTGGTCGAGACCTTAGTAATTGCTGTGCACATGCTCACTCACATCGGAATCGGTTAATATATAGGAGTGCTGTCGCATGCAAAAAATCAGATTTTTCAAAATGTCACCCACAATAGAAATTGAAACTTCTATATCTGAGCCATTTTGTAAGGTAAAGACAAACAAAAAATGCTCCTGAATCCTTATATCAAGGTCAAATACTTAAGAAAGAAACCTTTTTCAATTTCTAATTTTTTTGCACCTCACTTTAAATATATATATTTTTTTTAATTTAATGGTCGCCATTTCGAAACAAGATGGCTGATGTATCTGGCCAGCGAACTTGGTCGAGGTGTTGATGTATACTATCCACATGCCTTCTTACATAGAAATAGGCGAATACGTGTGTTATCGCGTGACAAATACAAGATCGTTTCAAAATGTTAGCCATGCTAGAAATTCAAAGTGCTATAAATCAACCATTTTTTAAGATATAAACAAAAGAACAAATTTTCAGAAACAAAAACAGCTCCGGAATCTTTGTATCAAGGCCAAACACATAAAAAAATCTTTTTCATTTTCCAATTGTTTAATACCTCATTTTGAATTTTAAATTTAATTTTTTTTAAATGGCAACCCTTTTGAAACAAGATGGCGAATGAAGCTGGCCAACGAACTCGGTCGAGACATTGGTACGTACTATGTACAGACCAAGTTACATCCAAATAGGTTCATAATTGCGCCTGTTATTGCGTGACAAAAATCAGGTCGTTTTAAAATATCAGCCACAAGAGAAATTCAAAATGCTATTACTCAGCCATTTTTTTTAGATATAGACGAAAGAAAAACTGTTCCGGAATCTTTGTATTAAGGTCAAACACATACAAAAAAAATCTTTTTCACTTTCCAATTTTTTGGTATCTCATTTAATTTTTTTTATTTTTTAATTTTTTTAAATGGCCGCCATTTTGAAACAAGATGGCGGATGAAGCCGGCCAACGAACTCGGTCGAGATATTTGTATGTACTATGTACACACCAAGGTACATCCAAGTCGGTTCTTAAATACGCCTGTTATTACGTGAGAAAAATCAGGACGTTTCAAAATGTCAGCCACGCTAGCAATTCAAAATGCTATAACTCAGCCATTTCTTAAGATATAGACAAAACAAAAACTGCTCCCGAATCTTTTTATCAAGGTCAAACACATAAGAAGAAAATATGTTTTCAATTTTTAATTTTTTGGTACCACATTTCAAGTTTTAATATTTTTAAAAAATTTTAAATGGCCGCCGTTTTGAAACAAAACGGCGGATGAAGCTGGCCAACGAACTCGGTCGAGAGATTGGTATGTACTATGTACACACTGAATTACATCCAAATCGGTTCATAAATACGCCTTTTATCGCGTGACAAAATTCAGGACGTTTCAAAATATCAGCCACGCTAGAAATTCAAAATGCTATAACTCAGCCATTTTTTAAGATATAGACGAAACAAAAACTGCTCCGGAATCTTTGTATAAAGGTCAAATACATAAGAAAAAAACATTTTTCCATTTTTAATTTTTTGGTACCACATTTCAAGTTTTAATATTTTTTAAAAATTTTAAATGGCCGCCATTTTGAAACAAAACGGCGGATGAAGCTGGCCAACGAACTCGGTTGAGAGATTGGTATATACTATGTACACACTGAATTACATCCAAATCGGTTCATAAATACGCCTTTTATCGCGTGACAAATTCAGGACGTTTCAAAATGTCAGCCACGCTAGAAATTCAAAATGCTATAACTCAGCCATTTTTTAAGGTATAGACGAAACAAAAACTGCTCCGGAATCTTTGTATAAAGGTCAAATACATAAGAAAAAAATATTTTTCCATTTTTAATTTTTTGGTACCACATTTCAAGTTTTAAATTTTTTAAAAAATTTTAAATGGCCGCCATTTTGAAACAAAACGGCGGATGAAGCTGGCCAACGAACTCGGTCGAGACATTGGTATGTACTATGTACACACCGAATTATATCGAAATCGGTTCATAATTACGGGAGTTACAGTGTGACATAGGTCATATATATATATATATATATATATATATATATATATATATATATATATCAATTTTGAACGGAGGGTGGTTTCGGGGTCTGGGGGTCATGATCGATGAAAATATACCAAAATTTTTTGAAATCGCTTTCCTCCGAACGGCTGCAATAGGTAGCTTTTTTGTAAAGAAAGCTACCTAATAAGAGCTCAAATCAAGTTGAGTGAAACATTTACAAATCAGCTCATTCACGATCTAACAAATTAGAGCTCTTTCTTGAGAAATCAAAACCACTCATTCGTTTTAAGAGATTAATTCACGTTGATGAGAAATAATTAATTAGTTCGCTGTAGTCGGGTTTCTTGATTTTTTTAATTTAATTTTTACTTGTAAAATATACATTTAAGGGATTCTACTATCATTTTTAGATAAGTGAGATTCATCTCGACTTTTTCACGATTTATGTTATTCGTATAAGACATTGGATAACTTAATATTTATTAATAAATATTTAATGAGTTTTCTCTACGGCTATCCAAACTTTAGTAAAAACTCATCGACATATGAGTTTTTATAATCTTTCGGCATTTATCAATATTTTCACGAATTTAGATATAACAAGTTGAAAATTGCATGTCAAATGTGGCAATTTGAGGTGCGCTCGTACTGTAACTAGTTTTATAAATGTTTTTTGCACTACATATTGTACTGAACGTATATTTTAGTGCACTTCATAAGTGCATATCAATTTCATTCTTTTCGAGAACATCATTAACATCTAACAAAATGTAACATCATTAAAATGCACTTGAAATTATTTTTTCCTTTTGGCCGTAATGTGACGGAAAACTTTGGACTGTCCCTGTAATTAAACTATACATCCGGTTTTCATAAAATTTGAAATGGCTCGACAAAATTGTGCAACAATTATATATTTTAAATTTAAAACGATTCGGTTTGATAGTTTTTGCGCAGTTATATGCGGATGGACGGACAGACAGATGGACTGATTTATTTATATAATTAAGAATGCACCTAAATATGGAGATTTACTTAGGCAAATAGTTAATTTTTAACATACATAGACTGTCCTTACCACATTCAGGATTATTTTACCGTGTTTGTGGACAGCTATTCACGGCGGGTGCTGAACGGTCAAGTAATCTAGCACTCGCCTATCTTTGAAGCGTCATTTCCTTACTACTTATAGCCCCACCAGTGGCTGAGAGGTTCTGCTCTCGAAGCTGATAGACGGGAGGTTCTGGGTTCGAACCCAATCGCGCCCGTCGGCCTAATCGTTCGGAGTTTTCGTGGTTTTCTTCGAACCTTGGATTTCCAAGCGTTAATACGGGTTAGATTCCCTTAGAAAGACCCCCACGAAGGGCACTCCCCCCTGGGCCTATATCCCTCGTGCAGATAATTGGCCGTCATAAATACAACCAACCAACCAACCTTACTACTTATAATTCCTGGTGTTAAACATATTTGTTTGATCCGCGTTTTATACACCGAAAATTACGGTAATAGCCGAAGAAACCAGTAAAGATCGCTACTTATAGCGGCCTTTTCGATTCTGATAATTTCAGTGGTTTAAGTGCAGCTCAATTACATGTCAGTTAAATTTGTATTTTATTTATTTATTCAGGAAGTTGTAACTTTGTTATATAATATTAGCCGTAAACAAAGACTCAACTATTCATATTGTTTTAAGTGCAAATGTATTCACGCTTCATAATCGGGGTGCACGCGACAGTTATAGATTTTAAAAAAAAATCATGCTTGAAAATTATTTTTAAAACCAAGCAAATCAGTAAATTGAAGTTATGGAATATTAGGCTTAAACAAAGGCTGAACTATTCATATCATTTTAAATGCAAATGGTTTTGTCTTTCATAATCAGGATGGACGTCACAGAGATAGATTTAAAAAAAAAAAAAAAAAAAAAAAAAAAAAATCATGCTTGAAAATTATTTTAAAAACCACAAAAAATCAGTAAGCTGAGATGCAATTTTCAAGCAAATTGAATTTGAAAGAACGTTATTTGTTCTTATTCGACGATGTAAAAAATGAAATTGTGCGAAGTTTAGAAGTAAAAAAAGAATTGTATTAAAATCGAAATTTATTAGGCAGGTGTTGCCACCACCAATATTACATCAGTGTTACTTACGGACATGTTTGTTTGTTTTTACAATATAAATTTTAAATTTAAGTCACAGACATAATTGCTTTTAATAAATTAAGTGCGTGAAAAGACCAGATTTATGCAATTTTCAAGCAAATTGAATTTGAAAGAACGTTAATTTTTTTTTTTTTAATTTGACGATAAAAAATGAAATTGTGCGACGTTTAGAGGTTAAAAAAATTGCATTAAAATCGAAATTTATCAGGCAGGTGTTGCCACCTTCAATATGACATAAGTGTTACTTACGAACATGTTTGTTTGTTTTTACAATATAAATTTTAAATTTAAATCACAGACATAATTGTTTTTAATAAATAAAGGACGTGAAAAGACCAGATTTATGCATTTAATAATAGAAAGATTCATTTATTAACTGTTTTATGAATATTAATTACATTCAAATTTATATAAACAACCTATGCATAATTTTCTTGAGATTTAAACAGATATTTTTGCCAAAGATACGAATTATAAGAAGGTAAAACGCCAGAAGCCCGATATTTATCCTGTCGGGAATATCGCTCCTGAGCAGCAATGGTATTCACAAGCAGTAACAATATTTACAGGCAAATCTCAGAGCGAATGATTTCTTACAATTTATTGAAAACAACTTGCATATAGAAAGTTTCTCCTTTATATATTTTTATATGTTCCATTTTACATTTTTAAAATAGCTAAAGATTTTTTTAAAGCATGTGTATTATTTTAAATTCAATAAGCAAAACAATATCGTTTAATTTCGAATAGAAAAGAAAGCAGTTTCCTTTAAGGCTGTTCTCAAATCCAAAAGGGCAATTTTATGACAGAAGTTTTAATTTATTTTTGTTCGGAAATGCATGAAACTAACAGGTGTTGTTGATCAGAAGCTATGCAATAGAACTGTTTCTTTTTTCTGTGCAAACGCAATAAGATCTTTCAGAAAATAGTCTCAAAGTGGGCGTTTTGAACCGAATTTCCGAGCGAAAGAAGAATAATAACCCAAGAAAGGGTGAAAAACGTGTTTGTCACGTGATCAAAATCGCTTATAACTCAATAGACAATTTATTTATAAAAGAAATGGAAAGCGCTTTTTGATTCCAAATCGCTCCCATAGTCAGGTCTTCCAATTTTATGTCTTTCTGTTAAAAAATGAATTTGTAAATGTGTTAAAACGTTTTGCGCTTGTTGAGCAAAGCACTTGAGAATAGCCTTAACAAAAACATCTCTTGATTTCGATGTATTTTATTAGCCCCCGATTTGCTATTTCTTTCCTTCAACAATTAAGGTGTCGTCACTAAAAAATAACGTTACGTTATTTTCTTTTCCTATTAATAATTACATTATTTTTGATAGAAAACTCTTTTCTGTATCTGACTGCTAATAATCAATATCGGTGTAAAAAATAATTTTTCGTTTTAAATATAATGTTATACTCACCAGCTTTTTGTGTGTATTTATATTGATGTTTCTTGTATTACTAAAAAATACTTGAAAATATCCGTTTTATTTAAAATATGACGTCATTTTCATCCATGCAAAATCTTTTCTTAATATTAAAATTCTTGTTAATTTTCTTTTCCTGCTAATTATGACATCATTTTTTATCGAAAATCTCTTATCAAAGTAAACTGATATTCATGCTTCATGTATAGTAAAATATATTTTAATTTTTGCTTTCATATATGATTTTATATTCATCTGTTTTTTAATTATTCAAAATATTTAATATTTCATTATCATTTTTCAAGTGTAAATTTTTCAGTGGAGAATTAATTGCTGTGGAAAAATTATTATTTCGGATTTTTAATTTACAGAACTATAAAGGAAAATGTCTAAATTGTATAGGAAGAATGTTTAAGGTGTTCTCAACTGCTCTGCTCAACAAGCGCAAAACGTTTTGACACATTTACAAGTTCATTTTTTAACGGACAGATATAAAATTGGAAAGCCTGCCCATGGAAGCGTTTGGAATCAAACTGTGTTTTCCATTTTTGGACCAATCAATTACCTTTTGAGTTATAAGCAATTTTGATCGCGTGACACGGCATTTTTCTCCTCTTTCTAAATGGATTTTCTTCTTTTGTTCGGAAGTTCTGTTCAAAATACCCACTTTGACAGTATTTTCTGAAATATACATTGCGTTTACAAGGGAAAAAAAACAAAAAAAGAAAAAACAGTTCGATGACATAGTTTCTGAATAACAACACGTTCTAATAGTTCGATGCGTTTCCGAAGAAAAATGAATTAAAACTTATGTCAGAAAGTTGACCTTTTGGATTTTAGAGCAGCTTTAACGATTCTTTATGAAAATAATGAAAATTTGAATTAAAAAAATAAAGTAAATAAAAAACTTGAATAAAGTAAAAAAACAAAAACAAGCCTTTTCTGAGTTTTATCCATCCTATATATATACAAAGATACAAAGGCATCCGTTTTGGCGCTGACTTCCACCAAGTATTGATATACGCTTTCACATTTATAACATTACTAGCAAACCCCGCGGCTTTGCTCGCGTAATATTTGAAATATGCCAAGTGATATTTGCATGACTAATTTTTATTAGAAAAACACTTTTTGGAATAATTCAAAAATTACAAATTAAGCCACAACTTGACTAAACTTTATTATAAAAGTGCGATAGACAGAAATGAGATTTTAATTAATACGAAGAACTAAAACTAATTCCAAATAAATGATAATTTAGAAAATATTTTGAGTTTTTTTTGCTCATTTCATACGTTCATTTCAGTATTCATTTCAAGTTTTGATTTTTTTAGAAACCATCTTAACACATTTACATTTTAAAATTAACCATCATGTCAAATTCCAAGATTCTTGTCTAACAGTCTACCACCTCTCTGGTGTTAGTTGCACACACATAAAATGCCGAAATAGAGTTGAAATAGTATGTCTCGAAAAATGTTGAAACAGAGACTGCACCATTAATTTGCCAACATTAACCTTCAAATCGGTTTGTATTTCCTAATATTCTATAAAAAACGGAATTTAGATGTTTTTAAAGGCTTTCTTGTTGTTCCTGCCAACCAGATGGTAGTAAAACCGGGATAAAATATAGCCCGTATAGGATCAGGGACTATCACTCTTGATTCGCAACCAGTAACTTTTGTAATCGGTTTATTATTTCCAGAGATTCCACAGAAATCGTAATTTAGGACTCTTTTAGAATGCTTTTTGCTCTTTCTCTTCGCGTCACTCCTTTTTAATTTCGAATTTATTTTCGTCTGCTCTTAGAGGACATTTATATTTTTTATAAGTAACTACCGTGCTATATTTAAAGTTTCTAACCTTTTCAGTTACCGCAGAAATCGCAATTTAGAAAATTTTTTGCCCCTGCAACCCTTGAGGGGTTGTGGCACTGACATAAAATATAACTTATGTTTGAGCAGGTTCTATCACCATCAATTTGCAACCATTATGTTTGAAGTCGGTTTCGTATTTCTTACGATTGCCTAAAAATCGTAATTTAGAACGCTTTTCGCTCACTTCATCATTTTAAATTTGGAATTTTCTTTCGACAATTCTTAGAAAGCATTTGCATCTTTGAAGTAATTACCATTCCAAATTTAAAATGTTAGACCCCTTCAGTAACACAAAAAAACGCAATTTAGAACATTTTTTGTTCCTGTAACCCCCAGGTGCTAGTGACAACAACGTAAAATATAGGCTATGTTGGAGCGGGGGCTGTCGCCATCAATTTGAAATCATTACTTCTGAAATCGGTTTATATTTCCTGAGACTGCGTAGAAATCGCTATTTAGAACGTTTTCAGAACGCTTTTCGTTCATTTTCACCCCTTTTAAATTTCAAATTTTTAAGGAGCTCTTCTCAGAGAGCATTTACATCTCATAAGTAATTACCATGCCAAATTTCAAGTTGCTAGACCCTTCAGTATCCCAAAAATCACAATTTAGAACGTTTTTTAAACTGCAACTGCAAGGTGGTAGTGACGCCGACATTAAATAAATCCTATACTGGAGCAATGTGTCATCATCAATTTCCAACCATTACTTTGAAATCGGTTGGGTACTTTCTCAGACTGCACAGAAATCGCAATTTAGAACGTTTTTTAGAAAGTTTTTCGTCCCTTTTCACCCCTTTTAAATTTCGAATTATTTAGGAAATGTCCTTAGAGACCATTTATATCTTATAAGTAACTACCTTGCCTAGTTTCAAGTTGCTAGCTCCTGCAGTATTACAAAAAACACAATTTAGATCGTTTTTTGCTGCTTCACCCCTTTTGGGGTAGTGGCACCGACATGAAATACAGCCTATGTTGGAGCGAGGGCTGTCACCTTCGTTTTCATACCATTATTTTTTAAGTCGGTTCGGTACTTCCTGATATTCCGTAGAAATCTCAATTTAGAAAGTTTTTTAAAACGCTTTTCGCTCATTTTCACCACTTTAAAATTTCGATTTTTTAGGAAATGTCCGTAGAGATCATTTGTATCTTATAAATAACTGTTCTGTCTAATTTCAGGATTCTATGCCCTTCAGTAACACAAAAATCGCAATTTAGAACGCTTTTTGCTTCTGCAACCCCTAGGTGGTTGTGACACCGACAAGAAATAAAGCCTATGTTGGAGCAGAAATCGAATTCTCGAACGTTTTTTTTTTTTTTTTTTTTTTTTTTTTCTTTTGCTACTGCGCCCCCTTTGGGGGGCAATGACACCGACATGAAACATAGCCTATGTTGGACTAAGGGTTGTCACACTTATTTTGACACCATTATTTTTGAAATCCGTTAGGTACTTTTCTAGATTGCGTAAAAATCGGCATTTAGAACATTTTTTAGATCTCTTTCGCCTCATTTTCACCCCCTTTTAAATTTCGAATTGTTTAAGAAATGTTCTTGGAAATAATTTATAGCTAATAAGTAACTACTATGCCAAATTCCATGTATCTGGGCCCTTCAGTAACACAAAAATCGCAATTTCGAATGATTTTTTGCTCCTGCACCCCCTTTTGGTGTAGTGGCACTGACATAAAATGTATCCTGTGTTGGAGCAAGGGTTGTCACCATCATTTTGACACCATTATTTTTTATATCGTTTTGGTACTTCTTGGGATTGCGTAAAAATCGCCATTTAGAACGTTTTTAGAACCCTTTTTGCGCATTTTCACCACTTTTTAATTTAGAATTTTTTAAGAAATGTTGTTAGAGATAATTTATATCTAATAAGTAACTACCATGCCAAATTCCATGTATGTGGGCCCTTCATTAACACAAAAATCGCAATTTCGAACGTTTTTTAGCTCTTGCACCACTTTAGGGGTAGTGGCACCGACATAAAATGTAGCTTATGTTGGAGAAAGGGTTGTCACCATCATTTTGACACCATTATTTTTGAAATCGGTTTGGCACTTCTCTTGATTGCGTAAAAATCGCCATTTAGAACGTTTTTTAGAACGCTTTTTGCTCATTTTCCCCCGTTTTAAATTTCGAATTTTTTAAGAAATGTTCTTGGAAATCATTTATACGTAATAAGTAACTACCATTCCAAATTCCATGTGTCTGGGCACTTCAGTAACACAAAAATCGAAATTTCGAACGTTTTTTTGTTTTTGCACCTCGTTTAGGGGTAGTGGCACCGACATAAAATGTTGCCTATTTCGGAGCAAGGTTGTCACTATCATTTTGCCACCATTATTTTTTGTATCGGTTTGGTACTTCTGGAGATTGCATAAAAGTCGCCATTTAGAACGTTTTTAGAACGCTTTTTGCGCATTTTCACCCCTTTTTAATTTAGATTTTTTAAAGAAATATTCTTAGAGAGCATTAGTATCTTATAAGTAACTACCATTCCAAATTTCATGTTTCTAGGCCCTTCAGTAACACAAAAATCGCATTTTTAGAACGTTTTTTGCTGCTGCACCCCCTTTTGGACAGTGGCACGGACATAAGATATAGCCTATGTTCTAAGTTGGACTAACACCATCATTTTGATACCATAACTTTTAGAATCGGCTCGGTAGTTCCAGAGCTTACCTCCTGCAAATAAACAATTTTTACCTCTTTATAATAGTAGTATAGAAGTATAGATTAGGATAAGATCGCAAAAGTCTTAGAAGCGATCTGAGAAAAAAACCAAAAATGAAGCAAATTTTTTGTAGAATTCTTACTTTGTGATTTTTTAATTATAAACGTTTTAATAGATTAATTTTAACCTAATATGAAAAGTAATACAAATTTATTCCGTAGATATCGGTACAGTTATTAAGTATATGAAAACATTTAAATTTATAAATTTAATGATACTCATACTATTAAAATAAAACAAGAACAAAAAATCATGCGTGCAGCATAGATTATGAAACACTTTCAAACATCAGTAAATAAATACATAGAAATGCTTAATTCATCTTTAAAAAATTAAACTTAAACTTATACTATGTGCAAAAGTATGTCATCTTTTAAGTAGTTTTGCACATAGTGTAAGTTTAAGTTTAACTTTCAAACACATTCAGAATACTATAACAAAACTTCACAGATTACGAAGGTGAAAAATGACGGCTAAATGAACAACTTGGAAAACGCATAACACATTTGAAAACCGATCTCTGCTATAACCATGAAAAGTCGTTAAAATTTGCGATTTTTTTCCAGCCTTGTATATGATCTACAGATATGTATGTATACTACATAGTATGCTAAAAGTTAGCTCAGTTAAACGAAGAGCACAGTTGAAATTTTCCACTCAGCAATTTCCGCGAATAAACTGATGCTGTTGAGAACTTTTGCGCGACCCTGTATATGATCTATAGGATTTATACACACGAAGTAACATTTAAAAAATAGCAATTTAAAAACGCATACCAGAACGGAAAACGCACTTCCAGCAATTATTGTTCGAAGGCTTCAATAGTTCAATTATTGCTCATTTTCTTCTTATAGCCAAAGTTCTTTTGTATATCCCTGTAAATAAACGATAAATTCTATGCACACCACATTCTATAGTAAGTATACATTTCAGTACATCTTGGTGATGTATATCAATTGCAACATGTTTAAAATACTGTATTATTAAAATACACGGCAAACGATTTTTCCCCATTGACCGTAGTGTAACGAAATTCTTTTGAGTGGCCCTGTAAGTGAACTGAAAATGCTACACACTTCATATAAAAAAATGAACATGCCATTGTAAACCCTAATAACATATATCCATGTCATGGCAACTGGACTCTATTTACGCGACTTAGAACACGGACCAAAGAACAGTTCGACAGCCAGACGTTCTAAAATTTTTTTCTTCCTATGACTCACGCCCGATTCAGCGTAGGGTGGTCACATTAATGTAAGCTGTAGAGAAAAAACTTGACGTGATAGAAGAAAACTAATTGCAGTTTTGAAATCAGCATGCTTTTTTGACTTAAAAACAGCTGAAAAATCGAAGTCAACAGAAATTGAGTTAAAAATTGTTCCCCAGTGTAATCCACATTTAGGGTCACTTAACCATGGTTGGTATTGCATATGAAGTCTGTGAGATTAATATTTCATTTACAGGGCTACCCAAAAAAATTCCATTACATTATGGTATTGGGGAAAAATCGTCTGCAGAGTGTTTGAAAGGTAGTGAAACTGATATAAATCACTGAATTTCACTCCAAGATGATTACGATAGAATAGGGTATTCATACACTGTAAAAAAAAAAAAAAAAAAAAAAAAAAAAAAAAAAAAAAAAACGGACTAAAAAACGGAAATACTACTGGCAATCTAGACGCCAGTACTATTTCCGTTTTTTTACGGGAATTTTTACCCATAAATTACAGAAAATTTTCCGTTTTTCTGATTAAAAACGGAAAATTTTCTGTAATTTATGGGTAAAATTCCCGTAAAAAAACGGAAATAGTACTGGCGTCTAGATTGCCAGTAGTATTTCCGTTTCTTAGTCCGTTTTTTTTTACAGTGTAGCACTTATCGTTCATTTACAGAGACACGCAAAAGAAATCGGTTACAATACTATCTTTGAGTAATAATTGCTGAAGTGCGTTTTCAATTTCGGCTTGCTCTTTTAAATTTAACTCTTTTAATCATATACAATGCTGCTCAAAGTATTCGGATAATTTTCCGATTGTAAATGGGAACAGTTGAAATTGGGTTTTCAAATGTGTTATGGGTGGTCATGTGGTTCAATTAGACGTAATATTTTATGTTATTAATCTATGAAGTTTTATTACATTATTCTGAATGTATTGGGAAGTGTTTCATAATCTATGGTTGACGCAAGATTTTTCTTTCTTGTTTTTTATTCAGTTTAAATGTACGCACGAAAAATTCTGATGTCGTGCTTTAAAATATTCAAACTTCCATGGCAGTATGATCACAGATGAGATATTTTCCTAAATTGTAACTTTGCGTTTTCTAGTGCAATTAAACAAAACTGAGTAACTTGGTCAAATGAAAAGTGTGTCGACCGTTTAGGTAAACTAATTCTTTTATAAACCGTTGTAAAGTTTAAAAAGTTATAGTTCGTTATGAAATGTTATTTCAGAGTTGTTTATTTACTTATTTTTAGGTGCGTTCGTAATTATATAAATACGTAGCACCTATAGTCGTCGTTAAGTCCGTCTGTTCGAATAGAGCAAAAATTGCCCAACCGAATGGTCTGAAATTTTATATATGTAACTGTTGGAAAATTTTGTCGAGTCATTTCAAATTTTATGAAAATTGGATGGGTAGTTTAATTACAGGGACAGTCAAATTTTTCCGTTACATTACGGCGAATGGGAATAAATTATTGCAAGTGCATTTTAATGATGTTACAGCCTTCCGAATGATCTGAAATTTTAAATATATAATTGTTGCAAAATTTTGTCGAGTTTTCCAAATTTATGAAAATTGGAAGTAAAGTTTAATTACAGGGATAGTTAAAAGTTTTCCATTACATGACGGCCAATAGGAAAAAAATATTTCAAGGGCATTTTAATGATGTTACAGCCTTTCGAGCAGAATGAAACGGATATGCACTTATTGAAGTGCAGTAAAATATGCATTCAGTACAATATGCGGTGAAAAAATATTTATAAAACTAGTTATAGTACGAACGCACCTCATTTGTCACGTTTGACGAGCAATTTCAAACTTGTTCATTTTTAGATATTTCTACTATTCTATTGTTCGACCGTCCTTATTTAACCCATTTATGCCTGAAATTTCGATTTCTCAAATTTGTTAGTAAAATTACTTTAAAATGTTTCAAAATGAACTGGAAAAATGCTAAAAAAAATGTTTATTTCTTTACAGAGACTAATATCATTATATGTATTATTAATAATAAACTATAAGAATAATCGTATTTGAGGCTTAAAAACAATTTATTTCATAATTATCTTGGAAAGGACTTTACATAAATAATTGTCCCCCAAATGGCTAACAAAAATATATACCCATTCGAGCATAGTTCACTATATTTTATGCATTACAAAAGTGCATAAAAAATTGGCTTGAACATATCACAATTTTAAAAAATACGTATTTAAAAGAAGTCTACAAGCGGAGATTGTGATTTATTTATTTGGATGCTTGATAGAAAAAATAGAAATAAACTTACTTTTTATATTAGAATAGCAATTAAAGCCTTTGTGCAGGAATATTAAAAAGCAGTAAACCAACGTTTAAAATGCACAAATAATGCGTGAAAAGCAGCAAACAGCTGTTTCGAATCTACAGCGAGATTCTTCTTCAGTGCAAGATAGGGGGAAAATGGCAAGATAGGGAAAAAAACGCTGTTCTTTTTTTTCCCTATCTTGCACTGAAGAAGAATCTCGCTGTAGATTCGAAACAGCTGTTTGCTGCTTTTCACGCATTATTTGTTCATTTTAAACGTTGGTTTACTGCTTTTTAATTACTTTTTATATTTCGCAATTTTGAAAAATAAAAATCTTATAAACACCGAAAACAAAACCTTCATTTAAGCAAATAAATATCCATCTCATGATCTCATCTCTCGGTAACACATAAAGACAATTATAGACAATAATTTCATGCAATTTTTATGTTATAAGTAAGATGAAGATTACACAAATTTATTAAAATTCGAAGCGTCCCAAAAATGGGACGCTAGGCATAAATGGGTTAAAGTGTGATCCATGAAACTTTAGACAAATTAAGGCTGTTCCCAAATCCAAAGGGTCAACTTTCTGACATAAGTTTTAATTCATTTTTGTTCGGAAACGCATAAAACTAGAAGGTGTTGTTATTCAGAGACTATGTCATCGAACTGTTTTTTCCGTTTTCTTGTAAATACAATAGATCTTTCAGAAAATACTGTCAAAGTTGGCATTTTAAACCGAACTTCCGAACGAAAGAAGAAAATCCAGTCAAGAAGGGGAGAAAATGCCATGTCACGTGATCAAAATCGCTTATAACTCGATAGGTAATTGATTGATCAAAAAATGGAAAACACAGTTCGATTCCAAATCGCTTCCATGGTCAGGCTTTCCAATTTTATATCTTTCCGTTAAAAAAGGAATTTGTAAATGTGTCAAAACATTTTGAGCTTGTTGAGCAGAGCAGTTGAGAACAGCCTTAATTTATTCATTGAGGTGACAGTCAGAAACAAAAACTTGTGAAACCTTATTTTTCTTTAAAACTGTTATCTAGCGTCCATTACAAAAAGTTGAGAACTACCTATTCCAGTTGTCCGGAGGAAAGAAATTCGGGAAAATTTCGGTATATTATTACTGATCATGACCCCTAGGCCCCAGCACCACCCCGTTCAAACGCTGAGTTAGTTAATGGGGCATTCTCACAATCTTTTGACTTTTCCATATTTTTCTGTTCCTGAATAATAATTTTTATTTTAGTACATATTCTTGGGGTTTTTTTATTTTTTATACTGGAAAACATCCCATTGCATGACTGCATAACTATATTAACGAGATAAATAAGTTTTGGACGATGTTGGGGGTCAAAATATCCAGGAAACTCCTATACCGTCCCGTGTCCCTGATGCTGATTTTTAAGTTTGGAGCTGTCTGGATAAAATTGTTTCAATAAAAATAATTCGATATAATTTTTTTCTGAAACTGCAACTATTGTTTTATATAAATATGTAGCAAAAAATTAACCTGCACACATTTTTACGTTTGTTATTATTTTTTGTACTCTGTCTCTGGGTTTTAAATTCCTTACCGTCCCTCTTGCTAAACTTATACAGAAAATCCCTTCAAATGCAGCCACATAATTTTTTTCAAATTTTTTCTCATGCAGAAGTATGCTAAAGAAAGAATGTCTAAAATTTTTTGACAGGAAATTTACTGTAGAATTTAGATGAGCATTTAAATATCAATTTCAAGCATCGTGGCTTTATTGGTACTCTTACCGTCCCCAAGGTTTGTTCCTGCACTTTTCGAGGTAAAATATTTTTTTTTTTATTTAATCCAATGTAAATATCTATTTCTAAAAATCAATGAACATTGTGTCTATTACATAGTCTTAACATGATTTGCCTAAAAATAGGGGGTAATTTTCCTTACCGTCCCATCCTTACCATCCCTTTTTTTTTTTCCTTACCGTTCTTTTTTTCCTATATCATCCTTTTTTACTTTCTTCTATCTTCAATAGAAGAAAGTATTGTAATCGAAATTTTTTTCGACTTCCGGTTTTCGACAGATTTACGTGTTTTAGGGTCAGAGATCCCAAAAAACATGTTTATAGAAAATGTCTGTCTGTATATGTGTCCGTCTGTCCGTCTGTCTGTCTCCATTGTACCATCAAAAAGTGTATGAAGTTATGCATAGAATTGAACCAAACTTTTATTTTAAGTTTTTGGCTATGGCAAGCAGATCCTCCCTGAATTTGGAAAAAAATTGCCGGTAGGGGGCGCTGTAATAGCGATTTTTGTACGATTTTGAATATTGTACCACCGAAAAGTGTATGAAGTTATGCATAGAATTGAACCAAATTTTTAAGTTTTTGGCTATGGCAAGCAGATCCTCCCTGAATTTGGGAAAAATTCGCCGTAGGAGGCGCTGTAACAGCGATTTTTGTGCAATTTTGAATATTGTACCATCAAAAAGTGTATGAAGTTATGCATAGAATTGAACCAAATTTTTATTTTAAGTTTTTGGCTATGGCAAGCAGGTCCTTCCTTAATTTGGAAAAAATTCGCCGGCAGGGGCGCTGTAATAGCGATTTTTGTGCTATTTTGAATATTGTACCACCGAAAAGTGTAGGAAGTTATGCATAGAATTGGGCCAAATTTTTTGTGTTTGTTTTTGGTCATGGCACGAAGGTCCTCCTTGAAAAGGGTGCGCTATAATTGCGATGTCTGTACCATTTTTATTATTGTACCATCGAAAAGTGTATGAAGCTATGTATATAATTGAAACAAATTTTTTGTGTATGTTTCTGGCTATGGCAAGCAAGTCTTCCCTGAACTTGAAAAAATTCCGTCAGAAGGGGGCGCTATAATTGGATCTCTGTGCCATTTTCATTATTGTACCATCGAAAAGTGTATGAATTTATGCATAGAATTGAACCAAATTTTTTGTGTATGTTTCTGGCTATGGCTAACAAGTCCTCCCTAAATTTGAAAAAAAAATCTGCCGGAAGGGGGGCGCTGTAATAGCGATGTTTGTGCCATTTTGTTTATTGTACAATCGAAAAGTGTATAAAATTATACTTACAATTGAACCAAATTTTTTGGGCATGTTTTTGGCTTTGGCCAACAGGTCCTCTTGAATTTGGAAATATTGCGCGGTAAAGAAGCTCTGTGATAGCGATTTTTGTATACTTTTCTTGATTTTTTGTAGTTCGATTGTCCATCGTCAGCTCGTGCAAAGGCGGGAACTCGCTTCCTGCTAAGCCGGCTATTCGCAAACATCTGATAACAACAGAATAAGGAAAAACTATTAATTTTAACAAATATCATGATATAGATTAACTCGTTTTTAGTCCGTTTAATTGACTGAAGCAGAAATTTAAGAAGAAAATGAAAGTTGGTATAGTATTGAACTAATAATATTGAAGTATTAACATGTGCAACTACTTTTTGAAATATTAAGATGTATAAGATAGAAGAAAGTTTTCGGATTGGCACATCCAACTAATTTTTCCTTACCGTTCCCTTCTTAGCACCCCTTTAAGACAATGTTATACTAACATTTCGTACTAAAAATTCTACATTGTTATTATTTCGTATTTGGATATCCTGTGGGTACTATGAAAATTCATTATAAGTAAAAATGTAGAAGAAAATAAAAAGTAATAGCGGTAAAATTGTAAGTAAAATTAAACTCGTAAGTTTAACTTAAATCTCAGTTAAATAAAAAAAAAATTCGCTGCTGACCGTTTTTTCTTTATTTTGAATCATTAAGGTCTATAAGTTTAAAATGTGATTTTAGTAAGTTTAATTTCAGCAGATTTTTATCCCTGAAAAGTCAAAAGATTGTGAGAATGTCCCATATCTGTACTAATAAAAGAAAGTTACGCTCTGCCTGTATGTCTGTCTGCGATGGATAGCGAAATCTACAGAACGCACAAGTCTGAAAATTTCGGTGAGGTAGTCCAAGTCAGGTTCAGATTTTGAATTTTTGTAATTATACGAGATATTAATTAAAAATAATCAGACAGCTTAATTAAAAAAGCAATTTTTTTCTAAACAGCAAACTGAATAAATTTTACCCTTTGAGCCTGGCTAGCTTTGTAGAATTAAACAGCCCAATTAAAAAAACATTTTTTTTCCAAAACCACAAACTGAATAGATTTTTACCCTTCGAGCGAGGTTATTGCTTTGCAGAATGACAATAAACATAATGACAATTTTCACTAATTGGCTAAAATTAAGAAAACTAATCAATATATCGATTTGAAAATTTGAGAGCAAATGTAGAAATTTATTTACGTCCAAACATTTGATTTTTATAATTTTTCTTATTTTTTTGCTAAGATACTGACGACGACATTACAAAAATTCTGAGTAAGAACCAGATAGTCCAGGGAAAATGTATAAAAAAAAAGGGGGTTACCTTGCGAAAGGTCGGGTAAAAGATTTTTTTTTTTTCTGAATTGTTTATAATGATGCCAACATGGAAAAACCAATTTTTCTAACAAAATTTCTTAAGGCTAAATTTTCTGTGGCCAAAAAACAAGAAAATTTTGGAACCTGTTTTTATTTATTTTTTTTAAATATCTCGAAACCCGTTGCCGTAGCATATTATTTGTCAAATACAATATTAAAGAAGATAAAATTCTCTACAACTTTCATATTTACATCTTTTTTATACACTCAATAGTAAGCGCAGTACGCCATTTCAAAAATAGAACAAATTTTTCAATTTTCTTAAAAACCGTGAGAAACGCAGTTCTGCCCCGATTATTCAAATGTTTCCCACGGATTTAATCTTGTATGTCAACTTCTATATATTAGTAGCAGTAAATTATGTGTTTCTGGACTTAAACTAGCCTTTTTTTTCACGCGTGCTAAACATAGATTTTTGCGCCCCCCCCCTTTTTTTTTAAAAAGAAAATTTACCACGGGAATTTTCATAAATCTCTAATAGCCGGATTTTGACAATTTTAAGTGTGTAAGCATTAAATACGTAATGCTGAACAACGTGATCAGCTTTGCCAAATATTGATTCATTAAAATCTTGAAAACCGTACCGAAAGGAACCGAAATACTCGTATATCCCGCTTTAAACAGGTTTCCATCTTAGCAGGTACAATTGTTCATATTCTTTCTCTTGAAAAAATATATACTATTCTTTAAAGACCGAATTCCGTATATACAGATTTCATTTTCAAAAATTTTACGGTAGTTATCGTATTGAAGCGTTTAAAGTCACAGTTATATGAATTATAGGACTAAATTAGCCACACGAAGACATTCGCAAGGTAACAATAAACCTATGGGAGCGTTCTTGACAAATATCTCGCTCGCATTTTGTTACTTTTAAATATTTTTTTTTTTTCATGGTATACCTGAGATCAATATTTAATGTTATGCTTTTGTACTTTTTCTGGTTTGGTTGCTTTTTTTAAAAAATATATTCGGACACTTTCATTTTTGGAAAACTGTTTGGAACCCGTTCTGAAATTTAAAGTATCCTGTTTGAGCTTTAAAGCAATTAATAGATAATCTTAAAGTTTTACATATTTTTGCATGCTAAAACGATATAATCTCTGGTTATATTTATTGATATAAGCGGAAAAAAATTGACAATATATTTTAAAACTAATATTTTAAATATTTTTTTTATAAAACTAGTGATCTCAAATATTTTATTAACAGAATTTATAAATTTTACAAGATATAAATGCATAACATTAGTTAGTGAAATAATCTGGTGTCATTTTTATTGTAGCTATTTTATAAGGTAAAAGTATTTCGTTCATAAAAGATATTTATCTTTTGAGTCCCCCCCCCCCTTTTATATCGAACTACAATTCAATGTTTGCTATCTTTAAAACAGTAAAACATTAAAACATATGTTATTAATAATCGGTAAATAAAATATACCATTATAGTGAGGAATAAAATATGTTTTTCGCAAATTTTCATACCTGGGTGATTTTCAAAAATAGTCTCTTGTTTTACTGCCTTTTCACATTTGCACGGAAAAATAGTTACATATCATAATTTTAATTATTGCATTTTAACTATAATGTTTTTTAATGATAATTTACAGATATATTATTATTTATAAAAAATTTAAAAATAAGAAATATATTCTTTTGTAGTCAAAATATCATTACCGTAGG
The DNA here is from genome assembly GCA_963932465.1 of Maratus speciosus. Lineage (NCBI taxonomy): Eukaryota > Metazoa > Arthropoda > Arachnida > Araneae > Salticidae > Maratus > Maratus speciosus. The sequence continues at coordinate 607,749,743 of OZ010789.1, read as the reverse complement.
TTGTCCCAACAAGCAATTTATTAGGTAAAGATTTGACAAAGTTATATTTAAAACAGATGGTTATAATTTTTTTATACATTTTTATTTATTAAGATGCTACTAATCAAAAAAATATTTATTTTCATTAATTAAACATATCTATAATTCTTAATAATTTTTTAAAACCGTGTCCCAAGAAAGAGTGTCATTGCCATGCTTCTGACAAAACGTTCCTCCGGATTTTTTTAAGGCAAAAGTACTCCTTAAAAGTCAACTTGTTATCAAATTTAGGTGAATAGAGTAAATAGTTTTATAGTTTCAATAAAACAAGCAAAGACTTTGAATGTTTTGGTGAGTATTATTTTGTAAGTCATTACCGTACCCAATTCTAATTGATAATTAAATGAACTTTTATTTCTTAATCTGCTTTCATTATATGAGAAACAGAAAATCATTGTATGGGACAGAAGATATAATGGCTGCCATTTATGCCTGGGAAAAAGATAAAAATACTTTGCTTAATTTGTCATTACTGTGCTCACTTATGTCATTATACAAAGTGCATTAAAATTTAAAAATTAATTTTTAAATGTTAAATTAGTAATTTGGTCTCTGCTGATGCTTGTATATTAATGTTTATGAGGTAATTATTTACAAACAATTAAAACTTTCGGATTATTTCTAAAAATTGGATTTTGTTATTCCAAAACATGGACAGATTTTGGAAATGACCCACCTATTTCATTGATACCTGGAAAAAATATGTATGCATTATAAAAATTATAAAATTTATTAAAATTAAGCAAGAAATCTTTTTTAATTGAAACTATCGTGCCGGTAAGTTACTATAGATTGAAAAATTCTTTTAAACAATGCTTTGAAGTTAACATTGTATACACTTAAAATTACTGTCTAAATATGAAAATTGTCTCATTCATCTACACTCTGCCCTACTTTTAAAATTATATAAATTTATTGCATATAAAATGTCTATTGAGATGAAAATAAAGACGTGAGTGTGCAAATAATAGATAATTTACTGCTACCAATTTTTAGAAGTCGACATACGCAATTGTCGGGGGGGGGGGACATTTGAATAATCGCGGCAAAACTACGTTTTTCACGGTTTTTAAGAAAATTGGAAAAATTGTCCCATTTTTGAAATAGCGTACTGCGCTTGCTATTGAGTGTATAAAAAAGTTGTAAATATGAAAGTTGTAGAAAATTTTATCTTCTTTAATATTGTAATTGACAAATAATATGCTACGGCAACGAGTCTTGAGATATTTCCAAAAAATCAAAAAATGTCCCAAAATGTTACTTTTTTTGGCCACAGAAAATTTAGCCTTAAGAAATTTTGTTAGAAAATTTGGTTTTTTCATGTTGGCATCATTACAAACAATTTAGAAAAACAAAATCTTTTACCCGAACTTTTGCAAGGTAAAATGCACATTTCCCCTGGACTAAGACAGGAACGAGCATTCATTAAAAACTGAACTAACAAGAAATCTATTTCAGCGAAACCCAACTCCCTATCCAATTTGGGATATGAAAGGAAATTAATTATTAAATTTTTCGAAATGCTAAAAACATAATTTAAAATGATTTTTAAGAATTAAAAGATGTAAAACATAAAAGGGTGATAGAGGATCAATCGAAAATTATTAGTGTGTTCTGTAGAAAGAATCCCCTGTTATGGATTAAGAGTTTGTTCAGAAGGGTTTCTCTCCCTTTATTTAATTTAGAATTATGTTTTTCTAATTATGGACTTTAGTTGTCACCATTTTCTAACCTCAACGGCGTATTCTTTTCTCGTGTTCTATGGGCACGATTTAACGGGAATGGATTCATTCAACTTAGCTTACGATTTGCTTATAATTTAGTTTTATCTCCCATCGCCAGGAAGCACAGTTTTAACTCGTATTTTATGATCCCGATTTGAATGGAATCTGTTTTTACTCAACTCAACTTACAATTTTCTTCAGATTATACAGCGCATGCGGCTCTCGCCTGCTATACGGAGTCGTAGGCAGCGGGGATCCGTGTTGGAAGTTTTTTTCGGAAGAGGTTTCTCTGGAACATAATGCGTACTATGACCAGTGTACACTACCGAAGACAGCGAGGACTCATCCCTGAAGTCCATTTTGAGAGATTCTTAAAAAATATATATATATGAATCGAGCTTTTAATCGTTCGCGGTTCGTTTGGGAAAATAGGCAAGCAATTACTGCACATACATTAATTTAAGGTTATTATCATGAGTCCGCGTAGCACCGGGCCGGTCAGCTAGTATTATATATGTATATATGTAGCCATATATATCGGGTGCTTTACAGGGTATAGCGAACCTTATTTTGGTTTCACCAAAATGTGCCGATATTCAATCGAAGAGCGTAATTTTTTTAGTCAAAACGTTTTATCTTCGTGACCAGAGCTCTGATGAAACACTCTTTAAGTGGTGAAATACCTTTAAAAATAGGCAAAAGCCATCTTCAAGCATGTTAAGAGCATTAATTGCCAAGTTTGATAGAAAAGGTTCAGTGGCTGATGACATAGTGGACATGAAGATCAAACAAAAGTGAGCAAGGACGCCCCAAAACTATAATGGATTAAGAGCCATCAACATCAACTCGACACTTGGCTCAACAACTTGATATCAGTGTAGTCATAGCATGAAGCATAGTCCGCAAAGATCGTGACATTTTTCCTTACAAAATTAAGTTTGGACAACTTCTCGACCCAGATGCTATTGAAAAAAGACTAGAGTTCGCCATCATCATGTGTAAAATTATCGACACTGCACAGTAAAAAAAAACGGGAAAAATTACAGCTGATTTGGCTGTGAATCGCTAAAAAACAGCGTGTTTTTAACTTCACTATCGATTTACAGTAAACTGCTGTTATTTCAACAACGCCAAAACCGCCCCGACAACATTCCAGATCTACAGGCACAGTGTAAAGCCAAAGCAGGTTATTATTAGCGCTAGTTGTGTCGTACGAGTGTTAGAGTCGGTCTACGGTCTGAATGTGTGCTTATTATTGAATTCAAAATGGCGATTTTGGATATTTAAATACAGTTCTGGATTAATATATTTTAAAAATTCAGGGTATGTTTTATTTTTATGTTTATTCGTATCATTGATTTAATAACTGTATCAAATAGGGCAGTTCTCTTATATAATGTAAGATACAAATTTTGTATTTAAGCACATAATATATAGATATAAACATTGAGACAGTAGCTTTTGAATCATTTGCATAAGGATTAATTATTTTGTCTTAAATTATAACAAAAGAAAATATTTCCAATTTAGATTTGAAAAAAATCATTTTTCTTTTCCTTTTCATCATAGGACTTAGTTATCATTTACTTATGTGTCAAAGTACAGATTAAAAAAAAAAAATCCTTATTTTTTAGATATGTTTTGCTTTGCTATTATATATTTTTCGCAATTCCAATTTTTCCGTTATTTGTATTTTAATATACCTTACTAATCTAAATTATACAATATTTTTTAGTTGTCTAAAAGCTTTAAGTACGCTTTTTGTACTAATTTAAATATTTTTATTTATTTAATGTATTATTATAGTTTATTAAAATTTCAAAAAAATCTTACGACCTATGGTCCTATTTTCCGTCAGATTTTATAGATGCTAGTTTTTTACGTGCATTTCTTTTCATTTTTTATATGTAATTTTGAAATCATTTATTATGTGTAAGCTGGATACACTTCTTTATTAATCCATAAAATATTTCAAGAGTTTGCTTACTATTATCGCAGCATTCAAAAGCAGCAGATCGCATTTTGCTTTTGATAATTATCGAACAATAAAAAGTAGTTAGCACTAGATGCTGAAATTCGATATTTTGAATGTTCTCCATGTATGTTATACGCAGTATATTTGAAATTCACATAAGGAAAATTCTTTACAATGAGTTACAATAGATTGAAATTTCCGATTTATTGCTTTTTTCGGTGTATTTTCTTATTTTATTTACTATTTGGCTTTATGGTGATGCTAAATTTGTATCTTACACATGTATAACAGAATTTATTATATAACAATGTTATTAAAACAATGATATAAGTAGACATAAAGATAACACTTATAGTGCTCTTAGTTTTTAAAAGATGTCTCATAGTAGACAAAAAAGAAAAATTCAAAGTAAATAAACATTGCAGGGCTGGCGGGGGGGGGGGGGGGGAATGCAAACGCATTTCTACAAATAATAATAATAATAAATAAAATAAAATGAATACAAAATGTATATATGAAAAAAAAAAAAAAACATATACCGTTGGAATGTGGCATTCACCTTGAAAACTATATCGAAATAAAATTAAAACTTGCTAAAAAGGCGCATTTAATGTCACAAATATAAAAAGATGTTAATAAGATGTTGTTACATAATAAAATAGTTTTTAAAAACTTCCAAGATTTCATGCCGAGCGCATTCGATCACCTAATAATCGAATAGCGATAGTGATCGAAAGCGCTCGGCATGAAATCTTGGAGGTTTTTAAGTTTTTAAAAACTATTTTATTATGTAACAACATCTTATTAACATCTTTTTATATTTGTGACATTAAATGCATTTTTTAGCAAGTTTTAATTTTATTTCGATATAAAATAAATTATAATAAAGGCTTAAAAAATTACTGTTATCTTGTTAAAAGTGCTGTAAAATTAACAGCAAAATATGCTGAAAAAATACAATTTTTTGTAAAATCTAAAAAACAAAATTACTGTAAAATTAATTGTAAAAGTGCTGTAAATTTACAAGTTTGCTGTTTACCCGAGAAAAACAAAACTGCTGTAAATTGACAGCAAAATTTGCTGGCACCCATATTGCCAGCATTTTTTGCTGTAAAGATACAGTGATTTTTTTACAGTGTGGTTTGATGAGGTGTATCTCTGGTTGGATGGCTTATGTCAATCGTCAAAATTATCGGATTTGGAGCAGCGAGAAGTCAGAATTTGTCGTTGTCAAGCTTCTTTATCCACAAAAGGTCACTGTCTCGTGTGACTTTTGTACTGGTGACATTTTGGGTCCGTATTTTTTTGTCCAGACAATGAATTTTGAACGCTATCTCGACTTCTTGATAATCAGTTTATTTCTGATGCCTAGCATCAAAACTGAATCCAACACACGTGGTTTCAGCGGTTATGGAACTCCTCCATATTCAACTCCAGAATCGCTTTGGCTAGGGATTTTTTCGGCCCACCTATAGCCCTGATTTATCACTGCTACATTAATTTTGATGGGGCTGTGTTAAAGATCAAGTCTACAGAGATCTACTAAAAATCATAGAAGAGCTGAAAATAGCGATGAAAAGTGTGATAAGGTCGATTCGAACAGACCAACTAAATCAGGTTATCCCTAATTTCGAGCAGAGACTTCGTTTCGTTGCCTCCTGAGATGGTCAACATTTTAAGAACCTCGTCTTTTAATCTCCGTTATTTTCATGTGTACATCATGAAATTTTGAAATAAAAATCTTTTTTCCATTCAAAAGTTATTCAGTGTTTTATTTTTCTATACACTGTGAAGCACTCTGTATATTATATATCTGATTTTTGTCATGCTATAACTCTAGTATTTATGAATCGATTTAGATGTAGCTTAGCATGTGTACAGTACATACCAAAGTCTTGACCGAGATCCTTGGCCAGATTCATCCACTATCTTGTTTTAAAATGGCCACAACATATTTTTTATTATTATTATTCAAAAGATAGAGAAAAAAAATTGGAAATTGAAAAAGTTTTACCTTGCCTGTTCCATCTCAGTACAAGGATTCCGGAGAATTTTTCGTTTCGCCTTTATCTTGCATACTGGCTGAGATATAGTAGTTTGAAATTCTAGGGTCGGTGACATTATGAAACTATCTGAAATTTGTCATGCGATTGCACTTATATTTACAAACCAATTTGGATGTACAGGGCATACCAAGAGCTCGACCGAGTTTGTTGGCCAGCTTCATCCGCCATCTTGTTTCAAAATGTTGGCCGCTTATAATAGTTTTAATTTTTTTTAATTTCAAAATGGCATGCAAGAAAATTGGAAATTGAAAAAGATTTTCTTTTAGTTAATTCTTCTTTAGTACAAGGATTTCGGAGCATTTTTCGTTTCACCTTTATATTACAAACTGGCTGAGATACAGCAGTTCGAAATTCTAGGGTCCCTGACATATTGAAACAATCTGATTCTTGTTACACGATCGCATTCGTATTTATTAACCGATCTATATGTGACTGACATGTGTTCAAGACTTTCCGTGGTCTCTACCGAGTTAGGTGGACAACTCCATCCGCCAGCTTGATTCAAAATGTTGGCCATTTCAATATTTCAAATTCAAAAAATAGTACAAAAGAATTCGAAATCTACAAAGATTTTACTCTCAAGCCTCTCCCCGCTGCCTTGATACAAGGATTATAGAACATTTTTACTTTCTTCTATCTTTACAAGAAAAAAGTATTGGATTCGTGAAAATTTTCGACTTTCGGTTTTCGACGGATTTACACGTTTTAGGGATCAGAGATTCAGACCTGCCAACCTTTGAAAATGAGAAATCGTAGCACACAAAATTCAAATTAATCTGGATGTTGGTTGGTTGGTTTTTCGTGTTTCGCGGTTAGTTTTTTAAATTCGTAAAAGACTTTCAGACTTTCAACTTTCAACTCAATATAGTAAAATTTTTCCTCGATAAATTTTTATATGATTTGTACAGCTTCTTCTCGTTTTGCTGCTTTTTACATTTGTAAAAGGAGCCCAGTTCCGATTTTTTAGCCCAGTGCAGTAAATTTTGACGAAATTCGCAAATTGTTTTCTGCGATTATTTCACAATATTCACAATTTTTTACCACAATCATAATTCACTTTTTTTTATTACGATTCTTGGTTGAAATCCTCGAATGAATGAATTTTTACTCAAACTTTTGACGAAATTCACATTTTTTACCATGATCCTTTGACGATTTTTACACGGTCCTTTGGCGAAATTCGTGTTTTCTTTACACGATCCCCACTTTCGATGAAAAAATCGTAGTTTGAGACCGATTTTCGTAGCATCTTAGTTTATAGGTCCAAATCGTAGCAACTACGATTTTTTCGTAGCAGTTGGCAGGTCTGGAGATTCCGAAAAACATGTTTTTACAAAATGTCTGTCTGTGAGTCTGTGCATCTGTGAGTCTGTCTGTCTGTCTGTATGTGACACAAAATTTGTGGGCGCTCTATCTCAAGAACTAATGCACGGAATTTATTAAAAATTTATATTCAGTTAGTCCCTGATATAAATTGGTGCTGATTAGTTTTTGGTGTAAATCGCTCAACAAATGGCGCTGCTATGCAGCCTTTTTCACGATTTCCGCAATAGCTCAATCTCCAAGACTAATGCACGGATTTTCATCAAACTTCAGATTCAGTTAGTCCTTGACATGAATTGAAGTTTTGTACATTTTGGTGTAAATCGCTCAACAGGTGGCGCTGCTATACTGCATTTTTTGCGATTTCTGGAATAGCTCTATCTCAACAACTAATGCTTGGATTTTCATCAAACTTCAGATTCAAGTATACTTTGATAAGAATTAGAGCTATTTGTGTTTTGGTGCAAATTGCTCAACAGGTGGCGCTTCTATGCTGCACTTTTCAGAATTTGCATTATAGCTGTATCTCAAGAACTAATGCAATAATTTTCACCAAATTTCAGAATCAGTTAATCCTTGACATGAATTGACATTTTGTACATTTTGGTGTAAATCGCTCAACAGGTGGCGCTACTATGCTACATTTTTCAGAATTTTCACTATAGGTGTATCTCAAGAACTAATGCACGAATTTTCATCAAACTTTAGAATCAGTTAGTCCTTGACATGAATTGACATTTTATACAGTTTGGTATAAATCGCTCAATAGGTGGCGCTGCTATGCTGTTTTTTGTGATTTCCGCAATAGCTCTATCTCAAGAACTAATGCTTGGATTTTCAACGAACTTCAGATCCATGTATACCTGGATATCAATTATTGCTGTTTATGTATCGGTGTAAATCACTCAACAGGTGGCGCTGCTATGCTACATTTTTCAGAATTTCCGCTATAGCTCTATCTCAAGAACTAAGGCACGAATGTTCATCAAATTTAAAATCCAGATACACTTGATGTGAATTGGTGCTAAATTGATGTAATTTCTTGTACTATTTAAATGATTTAATTGACGTGATTTATATAGAAGAAAGTTTTGTGATGGTCACAACATACTAGTTTGTTTTGCCTCAGCTTTAAAAATGACTTAAATACAACAGTATGAAATTCTAGGGTAGCTAATTTTTCCATAACTAGGTTGCATTTATGAGCTTTAGCAACAGGATTTCTATTAAAGGGCATAGCCGGATAAGCATTATTTTAAATTTTAATGAACACATGAGCAACATTCTCAACACTGTCGATATCAAAATGAATATGATGTTGAAAAACGTGGCTTACATGCTTAATAGAATCTAAAATACATCAGTTGACATATTGTCTGCTGACTGTGTTCCAAAAATTCTTCGGATGTTGAAGTTAATTAACTCCGCCCCAAATAAAGCCTTAAAATGAATTTCAATAATTTTAATATACATTTTTGTAAATATTTATATGTAGTACTCAACGCAAACTTTCGGTATTTATATAGAATATACGGGCACATATGGAGAATTTTTTACAAGAAAATGGTAATTTTCGGATAACCATAAGATATGATTTTTAATTCTTTGAATATTTAATTCGCTATTTCACTCACTTTTTATAAACAGAAAACTATACAAAAATTACCAGTTATGCATCTTCGGTATCTATATATCCTCAGTTAATGGCATGAAATTCCGCACAGCAGGAGAGACTTTGAGAAAAACCGTTTTTTAAAAAATCGAAAAAACATTTTTATCTCATTAAATATCAGTATTTATAGGGTGATAACAGGGTAAATATATTGTCAGATATGTAGTCACATCTGGGAAAAAAATCAGGAAATTTGATTGAAAGGCATGTTTCCAATGCTTATCCGGCTATGTCCTGTACCTACTTTAATTGCTGTAATTTTTTTTTTTTTTTTTTTTTTTGACTGCCTACACTGTAAACTTGAATGTCTGAAATTCAGACATTTAAGTGTCTGAAACGCAGTGTTCAATTTTCAGACGGTTTAAAATGTCTTAAAATTTTCAGACACTTCTTGCGTCTGAATTTCAGACACTTAAGTGTCTGAAACACGAGTGTTCAATTTTAAGACGTTTTAAAGTGTCTTAAATTTTTCAGACACTTCTTACGTCTGAATTTCAGACATTTCAAATGTCTTAATTCCGGCCATCTTTGAGCCTTTTTTTTTAGCCAATATGAAGCCATCTTTGACCATTTTCTTTCTAAACCATATACGCAGCCATGTTTGACCACAATTGAATATTTTTTTTTTATAAATGGGAATAATTTGTTGCCATACAGCAGAGCTGATTGCAGTGTGGGAAAACTGGGATGCTTCTCTGCCCCCTGATTTTAGGGTACCCCAAATTGGGTATGAAATTTTCATAAAGCTGATATTTTAAATCAGTTTTGACCTTATGAGGATTGTAATCAGTATTTTGTAGTTTTAGAATAGGATAATATATATATATATATTTTCACCTAAATATGTATTTATGTGTTATCATATATGCCCTACGGCATCAAAAATGTTTATTACTTTTAGTGAGAACTTCAAATTGCTTCTAGTCCAAAGACCTAGTATTCATTCACCCCCTCCTCCCATTGCCTTCATATACTGTTTAAAAAAAAAAAAAAAAAAAAAAAAAAGCCTATTCGATGCCGTCAAATACATATTTGGATAAATATATCATTTTCTTTAGCCTAATCATGTTCTAAAAGTGCAAAATATTTATTAAAATAAGTGTATGATCAAAACGAATTTAAAATATCAGCTTTATGGAAATTTCGTACCAAATTTAGGGGCCCGTAAAACTAAAGGCCCATAGAAACAGCCCAGTTTGCCCATGCTGCAATCAGCTCTGCTTTATGGTAACAAATTACTCCCAAATATAAAAAATGATTCACTCCTTCAGAAAGAATCCCATCCCTGCTATGTTGTGCAATTTTTTCCCATTTAAATAAGATATTCCCAGTAAATTAGTTTAAGCATTTTTATTTCTGTGTTAAATAAAATCTATCACTGGATTCCCCCAAATTTACAGTATATGAGTATTATATTGTAATATTTATTAATCAATATTTATTATTAACCAATATTATGAATTTCTAGAGTAGAATAAGGTTAAAAACAAAATATATTTTTCTTCATACAGTAAAACCTCTCAATAGCGGGCACCTCGGAACCGTGGAATTTGTCCGACGTTCGGAGGTGTCTGCTTTTCTGAGGTATAAGTGTATAAAAATTTTGCATATTTTCAATAAAAAAATGTGTTTCCTACATAGTGGTGTCCTTTATTTAGGATTGTCCGTTATGGAGATTTTACTGCAAAGCCTTCATACGAACAGTTACCTTTAGCGAGCACTCACCTTTATCAATATATAGTAAAACCTCCCTAAAGCGACCACTTCCGTTCCAATAAAAATTGGTCGCTCCGTAAGGTGGTCTCTTAATGGAGGTCATGTTAAAATCTAGAATTTAATTGTTGAAAAAATGTAACAATTAATGTTACTAAAATTATATTTTTCAAATTAAGAAAACATATGAAAATTTAAGTATCAAAACAAAAGTTAATTACATAAGTTAATTACTGCAGAGTTTAAAAAATGAATACATTGATGTTTGCTTTGCTTTTATGGTTTATCTACTATAAATTTTATTCCCAAGTCCTTTCAAAATTCAATAAATAAATGCAATTTTTTTTTTTTTTCGTCTGGAACGAATTTTGACGATTTCATTACTTTATCTATTCCTTTGAGAGTTTTCTGACAGAATAGGCAGGGAAGTTTATGGACCGTCATCCTTAATGTGTCATCAGAGTTAAATTCATTGCCTAAAAAGGAACAAAGGGGTTTAAACACTTAAAAGTTACCGGAATAAATAAAAATTCTAAACTTAGTTTAGAAGTTTGATAAATAATGCGCTCTCCGGAATTATTATTCTAATAAAACCTTTTTCAAGCGACCCGGAAAAAACGGAATTTGTTTCATTTTCTTCAAAGAAATGGGTCCCTTATGGAGGGAGTTCAACTGGGGTGGTCTCTGAATAGAGGTAAAATTAGTATTGAGCCTATGGGAATAAATTTCGTACCATGAAAAAATGGTCGTTCAGGGGGTGGTCGCTTAATGGAGGTGGTCGCACAGGGAGGTTTCACTGTATGTATATTTACCTCATAAAAGCTAACACAATCGAATAGCAGACAGATTCAGCGTTCTGAAGGTGGCCGCGATTAAGAGTTTTTACTGTATTTAAAATTTTTTGTACTTAACTTTTAATCTTATTCTACTTTTTAGTTCAAAATACTGATTATAACCAATATACAATGTCGAAACACATTTAACGTATAAGCTTTAAAAAAATTGCATATCGAATTTGGGGCAACAAAAATCGTAGGTGCTGGGGGGCGGGGGGGGCACATGTCAAAGTTTACCCTTGCTTTAATCAAGTCCTTCTAGAAAAATTCCAACTCTGCATTGTGATTCAGTAAATATAGAATAATTCAGCTTTAAGTACAAAATCCAGTTATGCTTAAGTACATATAGTATAAAATTTTATTTTTTTACTGATATTAATTTTAAATTTCAGATTTCTTTTTTACTAAAAATAATCAAAAAAATCAATATTATAATTGATTTCAAATGAAATATAGCTGTATATATTTACCGTATTTTTACAATTATGTTAACAGCACATAATTACATGAATTTAAGAATTTAAAAATAATCATTATGACTAATACAGAGATAAGGCGAGAACATTTTCTAAATCGTTAAATAAGAAGATTTATTGAAAACGCCAACAAAATTTTCTCCGCTTTACGTCTACAGATTTCAGACGATTTCTGATGAGTCTTCAAATTGTGGTGTGAATCACCGGGCTTGAAAATGAAAACATCTGAAGTTGACTACTTTCAGTATAGGAAATAGAATATTTCTAAAATGCTCGGAAACAACAAAAGTATATAGCAGAAAGGCAAAACAGATTTCATGACCGGATTTGAGTTTTATCAGTCAAAACAGTTTAATCTAATAAATGAAGACAAGCGATTCGCTGTATGAATGGGGGAATTAATGATATGGGTAAATGGAACGATTTTCAAACTATATTCTTTTAAATAACTTAAAATTTATCACGGTGTATAAAATCTGAGACGCAAGAAAACGTCATCAGACATGAAAAGCATACATAATAAATAAAAATTAAATAAGGATGTTTACTATAAAGAGTTGGGAATTTCAGTACATATCACATATTAAACATATGGGAAATGTAAAACCGATGTGAACGTTACAAATGCTGTCGCATTAAATGCTTATAAAAATATTGTATACATAAATAAAACCCATATAAAAGGTACTCTTGTGTAATAATTACTCTAAGAAAACGCTGTTAAGATAGCCTTGATGGTAATTAAGAAATTATGAGCCGATCAACAGGTGCTGTCACTGCTATTTTTAAAGTAATGGCGTGCGAGTAGACAGAGAAAGAAGGCTTAGGATGGTGTATCTCAATAGATTCAGTAACAACTAATACACCATGCAGACTTGCCAAAACTTATTTTAAGGATAACATCGGATGTAAAATAATACAGAAACATGATTGCAGATGATTTGAATAGTAGAAATTTAAATATTAGCAAGATAAAATTTTAACATGGAAATCCCATAGGCAAAAGGCTTTAAACAAATTTTGGCATAACTCAGGAACTAATAAAGCTATAGACTCGTGTGAGGTCTCTATTTAAAGAGAGAACATTCGCAGAGAGTTTTCAATACATAGTGAAGGGTCCACTTACCTGGAAAAAGGTGTGATTATTCCAAAATCGCATCCACCCAGGCGACGTCCGGATTGGAGGCTACGTTAGTATCCGTGAGTAAAGCACACTTTGATATTAAAAAAAAAAATCCCTTTGCACATCCGACTAGCTCTGTTAAAAGAATGGAATATTTCCACCCTAAAAACATAGCCCGCCAGACAACAGTTCTCTTTACCTGCTTTGACGAGACGAAGAACACTATATTATTGTTATTGCTTGACACCTTTCATTAATATGGAATGACACTATGTCGATACGGATTAAATCCTGGAACTTCACATTCCGAAAAAACCGAATCAAGTCAAAATAAATTATTAGTTAAAATATACGCGTAGATAAAACAAACGCTCAGTTTGAATTACAAACGAACATCCAATTCGAACGAAAGGCATCTAAAACGCATGCGCAACTAGAGTGCCGCCTGGTGGTTAATGCTGAACGGAGTTACAAAGTGTCTTAAAAGTAGACACTTGCAGATTTTTAAGACACCTTTCTCAGTTCGTTTACACCATGATCATAGTAAGACACTTATATGTTTTAAATTAAGACATCTATCATGACTGAATTTTCAGATTCAGATACTTAAGTGTCTGAAATACCTTTTCAGTCACATATGTGTCTTAATTTAAGACGCCTCTATTTGCAGTGTAAGGGGAACTGCTCAGACGTGGATGCTGTAAATATTGTTGTTACTCTCATCCGTTTAAAACTAAATAATCGCACCACAGCGTCAAATTGCCGCCAAGATACTTGAGGAAATACCGCCAGACTTCTCAATCAAAAATAAATCATCATAAATGAAGCCAACTTGACAATAACTAACTAGTTTGGCGAAATTCTCATTGAAATTCATTAATGGCGAAAACTGGGATTGAATCTTCTATAATCGCGTTCCACGCATTTTAGCTTTTGTGTTGGAACAAAATTAGCTGAATTTTCAAAAACAAGAAATATGGAAGCTACCTTTCCTACCAGTACAGGAAGGAAGAAAGTTTTTCAAATCTGCATCTTTTTGATGCATTCACGAAATCCTTTCATTCTGAAATACGAAACATTGGCATCGTGTTGTTTTATGAAACTAAGAATTCAAGTAGCTAATTCTGTTTTTCGACAAACATCAAGATCAAATAATGCACTTAAGGCTGTTCTCAACTGCTCTGCTCAACAAGCGCAAAATGTTTTGACACATTTACAAGCTCATTTTTTAACGGAAAGGTATAAATTTAGAAAGACTGTCCATGGAAGCGATTTGAAATCGAACTGTGTTTTCCATTTTTTGATCAATAAATTACTTATTGAGTAATAAGCGATTTTGATCACGTGACACGGCATTTTTCTTCCTTCCTGATTAGATTTTTTTTTTTCCTTTCGTTCGGAAGTTCGGTTCAAAATGCCAATTTTGACAGTATTTTCTGAAAGATCTATTGTGTTTACAAAAAAACGGAAAAAACAGTTCGATGACATAGTTTCTGAATAACAACACCTTCTAGTTTCATGCGTTTCCGAACAAAAATTAATTAAAATTTATTTCAGAAAGTTGACCCTTTGGATTTGAGAACAGCCTTAACTGTTTCAAAAAAATAAAAAAATGCAGCAAAATAAACTTGTTGTGTTCAGATTCATAATACCGCAAATCGCAAATCTTTAGAACTCATAGTTTCCGTACAATTAACATTTGAAATCGAGGCGATTTCATGTGTACACTGTAAGATAAAAAAAAAAAAAAAAAAAATCTGTTAAAATACGGAAATTGTACTGGCAATCGAGACGCCAGTACCATTTCCGTATTTTAGCGAAATTTTATGCGTAAATTTTGTGAAAAAACGGATTTGTTTCTGGAATTTACGGGAAAAAAATTCCGTTAAAATACTGAATTGTACTGGCAATCGAGACGCCAGTACTATTTCCGTATTTTAGAGGAATTTTATGCGCAAATTTTGTAAAAAAACGGATTTGTTTTTGGAATTTACGGGAAAAATTCCGTGAAAATACGGACATTGTATTGGCGTCTCGATTGTCAGCACAATTTCCGTTTTTTAAGGTATATCTTTTTTACAATTAACATAATATTTAAACAGATGTTCCGATTTTGGTAATTCTTTTTCGGTTTCTCTCTTCTAGACCAGCTCAAAACTCTAGATATACTTTGAATTTTTTGAAAAAATTGTTACTTGAAATTATTTGGGAATGGCTCAGAAACATTTTCCTGCAAAAACGGTCAGATTCTGCTATTAATTAATAACAGTTCCGCTCAGATAGATGAGCAAAATTCGCAATGGATGTATTTTATTTTTCTTCCAAACAAACGTTGATTCAATTTCACAGTCAATTATTAATCATGGTGTGAAACGAAATTTGAAATATCATTAAAGAAAAGAAGTTATTTTGCGTCTGAAGCATTATGCCAGAAATCCTGGATCAGAAATTCTGTTGAATGCTCTAACATAACATTTAAACAGGTGTTACGATTTAGGTTCCTTTTCGGTTTCTCCCTAGACAAGTTCAAAACTCTAGATACTTTGTATTTTTTGAAAAAGTTGTTATTTGAAATTATTTGAGAATGGCTCAGAAACACTTTCGCGCAAAGACGGTCATATTCTGCTATTAATTAATAATAGTTCCACTCAGATAGATGAGAAAAATTCGCAATGGATGTCTTTTTTTTTTCTTCCAAGCAAACGCTGATTCAGTTTCACAGTCAATTAATCATGGTGTGAAACGAAATTTAAAATATCACTAAAGAAGGGAACTTATTTTGCGTATCTGAAGCATTATGTCAAAAATCCTGGATTGAATATGTCCTGGATTAAAGAAGGGGAAATATTTCCCCTTCTTGGTGAGATATTATTGTTCAAAAGAATTCATGAAGACTTGATGGAAATCCACAATTAGAGATAGCTTTTGACAGCAGAATAAAGACTATACATGAAATACAAAGTATTGCGGATAGCGAGGAAGATTTTTGCGGTCGGAATGAAAAAGGAAAAAGGCAAAAATGATGCCTAAAACTCCTTCAAAATAGACATATTGAAATCTTCGTAACAGAAGATTCTTGAGATGAAACGTTGGTCACATTCATCACAAATAAATAAATTAATGAGTAAACATCTGTTGATGAAGTTACGCCAGAAAAGAAACCCGAACTTCTTTCATTAGCTTATGGCTGTTCTCAACTGCTCTGCTCAACAAGCGCAAAAAGTTTTGACACATTTATAAGTTCATTTTTTAACGGAAAGATATAAAATTAGAAACACTGCCCATGGAAGCGATGTGGAATCGAATTGTGTTTTCCATTTTTTTTATCAATAAATTACCTATTGAGTTAGAAGCGATTTTGATCACGTGACACGGCATTCTTCTCCCCTTACTGAATGGATTTTCTTCTTTCGTTCGGAAGTTTGGTTCAAAATGCTAACTTTGACAGTATTTTCTGAAAGATCTATTGCGTTTACAAGAAAACGGAAAAACCAGTTCGATGACATAGTTTCTGAATAACAACACCTTCTTGTTTCATGCGTTTCCGAACAAAAATGAATTAAAACTTATGTCTGAAAGTTGACCCTTTGGATTTGAGAACAGCCTTAAGGCTGATCTTAAATCTAAAGGAGTTGATTTCTGATACATTTCTGAATTTATTTTTTTCGGAAAAGCATGAAATTAGCAGGTGTTCTTATTTAGAAACTATGTAATCAAAAAGCGTTTTTTTTTTTTTTGTAAAGACAGATGAAATTTCAGAAAATACTCTCAAATTGGGTGTTTTGAACCGAATTCTCTGCGCGGCATCACGAGAAAGGGGAAAAACTCACGTGGCAAAAATCGCTTATAACACTATAAGTAATTTCTTTATTTAAAGATATGGAAAATGTAATTCAATTTCAAATAGCTTCGGTAGTCATCTCTGCCAATTTTCTGACTTCACGTTTAAAAATGTCACAGAATGTGTCAGAAAGTTTCGCAGTGTAGAGCAGGGTATTGAAGATCCTCCAAGGTAGCAACGAACATTGTTAATAAATATTCGTATTTCATAACTTTCGGGGAAGATAAACCCACTTCACTTCGTTGATATATATTTTTTTGAAGAACTATGACTCATCAAAATGTTTAATTAGCTACAATGTTTAATGAACTATAGATCATCATTCATTGTATCTATAGATACAATGAACTACTCATGAAGAACGAAACATCAAATTTTATGATTTCCCTTTGTAAAGATTTGCAGGTTTCGCTGATTCAGTGCAGGAACGCAACACAGAAACCTGTCATGAAGAACTATCACTGACTTCTCATGCATATTTACAATAACGATTCTCAAACCATTCTTATCATTTTTGCAGACTTAGGATAATGCTTTGATTGTTAAAAAGTTGCTGATGGCAAATGGCACGTGCACAATGTTCTCTTTTCACAGTAGTCTTTATTGGAATAATAAATATAAATGTAATTTAAAAAAAAAAAAGAAACATGCTTTCATTAAAACTTACAAAAATGTAGAAAATATATATGTTTTTTTTTTGTTTTTTTTTTAATGCCCTAAAAAGTAGAAAAGTCTTGAAAAAAAAAACAAAAAAAAAACTTAAGAGCACGGAGTTTAAATTAAATTGGGGTGAGATCAATTATGGAAGATTAATGGATTTAAATGGGAATTTCGTCAAATTAGCCAGCTATCGACAAGTTGACTTCATAGATGGTAACTTATTTTTGTCGCCAAATTTGGCACTATTTTCGCCAAGTTGGCTAAAATTTGGCGGTATTGTGGTAACCCTGTCATTAGTACCGTATTTTATGGAAGAAACGCTGCATTCCTCAAATTGGCCTGAATAAACTTAAAAATATCGTAATCGCCGCACCCGTTGTAAACGCCGCATCCATCGGAACGCTACTTTTTTCGACAGCCTCACATTGACGTAACTTTAATCAAAGTTTTCTGAGCAGTGTAGGATGATTTGTTTTTAATATCTTAAGATGTCTGGAGTTTTATTTAAAATATTTAAATCCGATTTTAAATATTTTTATAAATTTTTAAATTAAGGAAACTCAGTTGGTATTTAAAAAACATCGTAAACGCCGCACTTGAAAAAAAAAATTAACGTTTAAACTCGTAAACGCCGTGGCCTTTCTTCTATAAAATACGGTACTTTACAACAAATACTGTTGAAGTTGATGATGACTTCTCCATAGGAAATCAAACGTAAGCAAAACGTAATCAAATGTAAATTTGCCGCCCCTTGCACCCCCTTAGGGATCGAATTTTAAAAAATCAACGTCCAGTTCATGTATTGCCCTCAGGAATATATATATATTCCAAATTTTAAAGCTCTTTGTCAACAGGAAATGGGAGAAAAATGAGTCACAAGATTTGATTGCCACACACAAACATAATTGTAAATTAAAAGAATGTGAAAATATGAGAGTCATATCTGTGAAATATTTTTTTTCTTCTTTTAAATTTCATAATGTAAAATACTCATTTTCTCTGACTTTATTTTTTTTTTTTTAAAGCAATTTTGAAAATTTTTCTAAAATTTTCCTTAAAATCTCTTTGAAAGCATGAGAAAGCACGGCTAATACCTGCAATATTTAATGGATACGCAAATCTGATGCTTGTGAAAGGCGCCGTAATCTATCATCAGCGCTTGGACGTACTTTATAATATTTATTATATTTTAAAGAGCATCTCTACCAATTTAAGTTATCATGCATCACAAGCAGCAAGTGAATTGCAATTCAAGCAGCCGAATTTGCACCTGTTTGAAATAAATATAGTTTCCATTAAATCCAAGCCATGCGAACCGCATACACAGTCTAATTAGGCTTCCAAGAAGTACTCGCCCCGTGAATTCTTCCTTTTTCTGGATGACAGCATAGCGGTTTCCATAGAAACTTCAATGCTTCGATGATCCGGTTATCTGAGTTATCGCGAGACTATCTGATCATCTTTGTTGCAATTCACTTTTCCAGTGTCATTGGGAACATTTCCTGATTTTATTGTTATTCGGCGTTTGTTTTGCCGATCATGGTTCATGCGTCTAGCGGCGTCACTTGTCATTTGATGTTCTGCTCAAATACATCAAGCCAAGTGATCTGAGACGGTTTGAAATCGATTAAAAGCAGTTCCACTTAATCATATTTTGGATTTGTGAGAAAAATTCTATAAATAGAGTGAACCAAAAGTCTTGCCCTGATTATCAATATTTATTATTCTCAAACTATTATAATTAGACATATGTTTGTTTGGATACATTGTAAGTACTGCTATAATTTTTTTTTTATAAGGCCACCTACCTCAGTAAATTTCAACATGTGCCCCCTTGGTAGCTTGAGAATGTCTAAGTGGTACTGTAGTTCTCGCCAAGTGTTCTTTAACATGTCTTCTGTTACAGTACCCACAGTAGCTTGTAGTCTAGTCTATTGTCCTTGTAGCTTGTAGTCTATTGTCCTAGTCTTCAGTTCCTCTATGTCAGCAAATGGTGTGGAAAAAAGTGTAGTCCTTGATATAGCCCCCCCCCCCAAAGAAAAAATCCAGAGGATTAATATCTGGAGATCGCGGAGGCCGGGGTGTCGGTCCATTCCTTCCAATCCACCGATCCCGAAATTTTTCGTTCTATTGCACAAAAAACTGACTAAAACTGACCTATCCAGTGATACAAGTTATATTATTATACTCCTTTAAGACCGGACCCGCACGATCGTGCGGGTTAGGCATTAAATAAAATTCTATCTTCCTGGGTTAGCTATTCCATAAATGCCGGAATCGAGTGATTGTGGTGTTTAACAGAAACTATATTACATGAATTTTGTCAACATATAGGGAATTATCAGTTACAAATTTCAGTTATATTCATTTTTTTCAAAAAACTCAAAAAGCTCTCTGGTCTTTTAAAGGGATACAAACGGTTAATTTGTAATGAATTATTATAATCAGGGCAAGACTTTTGGTTCACTCTGTATTTCTCAACACATTACTTGTTGAACAATTGAATATTTTCCCATCTAAGTTTCCCATTTAAGATTCTCGTTATTGCGGGGGAGGAAAATACTTTTTTGAAGAGCATTTTTAACCATAAATGCCATGTATGCTATTTTATATAGGTAACATGCTGTTATGAAGCTGAATACCACATATTAATTTCACTGTGCTTGAATTAGTATAATGTCACTAAATTGTATTACAAACAATCCTGCCCCACCAGTGGCCGAGACGTTCTGCTCTCGAAGCTGGTTGAAGGGAGGGGCTAGGTTCGAACCCAATCGCGCCCGTCGGTCTAATCGTTCGGAGTTTTCGTGGTTTTCTTCGAACCTTGGATTTCCAAGCGTAAATACGGGTTAGGTTCCCTTAGAAAGACCGCCACCGAAGGGCACCCCCCCCCCCTAGGGCTTATATCCCTCGAGTTGATAATTGGCCGTCATAAACACAAACCAAACCAAATACAAACAATCCTTGTTTTTATTTATTTTTTATTTATTTTACTGCGTAAAAGTAGGGAATAGAATTGCTACTTAGTTTCCTTTTAATTGACACGTTGCAGCAAGATCTGACCATGTTATATTCAACCATATAATATGTCTGTTGAACGTTTTACTGAAACAACTCAAACTCATTTCTGTCTGAATCATAGAACAATTTATTTATTTATTTATTTATTTATTTATTTATTTTTACATGAAAGTTTAAAAGTTTTTGCAAATCTTAAAGCTGATAAAAAATAAACTCTCTACTTTGTCATTTGTGCTTCAAGTTAGATAATCTGGAATTCTTACTTGGTATCTATACTGAGTCTACGACATTTTTATTCTTATTTGAATAATGAAACTTGCTTTTCTTAGACATTTTGTATCAAAAGTAAAGAATAAATGAACAAAAATACACTTCTATGACACAATCTTGAAAAAGTGATGGTACAGAAAACTGAACTGAGTTAAAAACACAGGAAAAGAGGAAAGAAGTCAAATGATAAGGAATGTGAAAAATCTTTCCAACTTTTGGAATCATTTTAAATTTCTTGTATAAACATTTGTTTGTCTACTTGTTCAAGCTTTGTCAGAAATCGTAAGATCTTCTTTCCCTGTTTAAGACTTCAGGTATGGAAGTTCCATAATTTATTCCGATATCTCAAGTTTGCATCGACATTTGGATTTTGAAGCCAATTATCCTAGTTCAAAACAGGAGACAATAAATGGTACAGTTGAGTTTCTGATACGATTTTTTCCCCTTGAAAAATACGAAAAAACGGAATTCATGGCGAAATAAACCTTATTTTATGTTTAGCTTTGGAGGAGATAAGATAACGGTCAGCTTGGCAAAACAGAAGGGGAGTGGGACGAATTTGGACTTTAGGAAAGAGGGGGAAAAATGACTCTGGGATTTTGTGGTCAGAAAAAGCGAACTGGAATTGGCGAAGAATCGCTATATACTCTTCAACTTTTTTAAAGTGTATTTTTTTTTCCCTCTTTAGCTATTCAAAACTTTCTAGTACATTCACCCCGTAAATGCATGGGATTTACAGAAATCATTATTTAAGTGTGTAAGAATCGAAAAGCTTTTTTAGGTGCGTTCGTAATTATATAAATACGTAGCACCTATAGCCGTCATCTGGTCTGTCCGTCTGTCTGTTCGCATATAACAGCACCAAAAGTACCTAACTGAATGGTTTGAAATTTAATATATATGTATATATAACCATTAAATAAACATTACCGACCACCAACAAAAATCCCCCCAACACACTTAACATAAATTCCAAAAGCATAGTAAAAAACAACAGATATTGAATAACAGAAATGGAATGATAGAAATTTGTAGAACTTAGACAGAATCATCAGGTCCCAAATGCCTTAAGTTCCACAAATAAAATGTGTGGTTTCATCTTCATATTAGCAATAACTTAGCTAATGAATATGAATTTGGGACTACCACACGCATAAAACCGAGAAATAAACCATTGAACACCAATAAAGTTCAAAGTGAAACAAGATAAAAAAGGATAGAGGAAAAAAAATTACCAAATTAATATCCATACTGTCATAGCATTAGGCATAACAAACACACTCATTATGCATTTTATTATCGTTTAAGATAGTATACTATTAGTGAGCAGGCTAAAATTTAAATGCATAAATATTAATGAATATGAATAAATTTAATATGAATTGATAAATATATAAATATAACTACACCATTATACATATAAAAGTATCGAATCAACATCCATTATAAAATGTATATTAGCAACGTAGTTAAAAATCAAATGCCCCTCCCTTTTTTAAAAAATAAATTAACCATTGCGTATTATCCAGACAACGCCACCCTCATCCATACTCTAACATCTACACCCCCAATCACCCTATAATAATTTTTTATTGTTATTTTACAATTTTTTATTTTTTATAATTATTTTCTTATTATATATATATATATATATATAACCATTAATTAAACATTACCGACCATCATCAAAAACCGCATTATTGTGAATGAATTGACTATATATATATATGTTACCGGCCAAACCCGATTTTAGGCCAAACTAGTTTATCATAATAATAATAATAATAATAACGGGTAAACTAGTTTTTTCTAGGCCAAACTAGTTTATCCTAACGCCCATAGGATAAACTAGTTTTTCCTAGGCCAAACTAGTTTATCCTAACACCCATAGGATAAACTAGTTTTTCCTAGGCCAAACTAGTTTGGCCTAACACACATAGGATAAACTAGTTTAGCCTGCTATTCATTGGTCCGAACTAGTTTATCCTAGGCCGATCTAGTTCGTCCTAGGCCAATTCAATTTGGAGTGATTTTATTAATCCCAAAGACCTCTTCGGCGCCAACCTTCTAGTTTATCCTCTTCCAATTCAATCTGATGTGCTTTAATTGATGCAAATCAGTGTTGAGTACGCTCACACACACAAATAATAATAATAATAATAATAATAATAATAATAATAATAATAATAAAAGAAATAATTTAAAATCAAATCCAGTTTCTCAAAAATGAGTCAAGTTCAGGCTCGAATTCAAAATTTTTCAAACGAATCCACTCAACTCAAACATATCTATGGACGTGAGCGAAGTTTACTAAAAACTCGTTTATTTATTTATTTATTTATTTTTAATATAATAGAATTTTATCGTTCAAATTTACAAAATTTTGTGAGCTAGTCTTTTGGTTATTACGATGTAAGGGTCTTTACGGGTAAACCAATTTTCCTTCCCGACACTCGGTACGGACTTTCGAGAGGTTCGGACCGAGATGGACCAGGACTCAATTTTTTCCCGCTTAAGTCGAGACTGGACTGCATTCTTCTTGAGGTCTGTACAGGCAGAAATTTTCAGTGCAATTTCCAACCCAGCTCATATGAAAGTCATTTGCACCGGCAGGATCTTTAGTCTGTTCAGTAAAATATCAGTAACATTTGGCCCGAGCCAACTTTATTTTTAATGCACTTTTTTAAAAATCGCTGTTATTCCACAATTACAATTTATATATTTATTTATTTTTTATTTTTACTTTCTTCTATCTTTACAACAAGAAAGTATTGGATTCGTGAAAATTTTCGACTTCCGATTTCCGACGGATTTGCACGTTTCAGGGGTCAGAGATCCCCAAAAACATGTTTTTACAAAATGTCTGTCTTATGCTTGTGACATAAATTTTGTGGGTGCTCTAATTAAAGACCTAATGTACGGAATTAAATAAAAATTTATACTCAGGTAGTCCCAAATAAAAATTGTTGATGATTAGTTTTTGGTGTAAATTGCCCAAAAGGTGCACTGCTATGCTGCATTTTTCACTATTTCTGCAATAGCTCTGTCTCAAGAGCTAAAGCACGTATTTTCATAAAATTTCAGATTCAGTTAGTCCTTGATATGAATTGATGCTGTTTACGTTTTGGTGTAAATCGCCCAACAGGTGGCGCTGCTATGTCGCATTTTTCAGAATTTACACTATTTCCCCAATAACTCTATATCTCAAGTACTAATGCACAGATTTTCAACAAACTTCAGATTCAGTAAGTCTTTCAAATGAATTGATGCTGATTAGGTGTTGGCGTAAATAGCCTAGCAGGTGGCGTTGCTCTCTGGCATTTTCACGATTTTACGGGATAGGGGGACAGTATATATCCCTCCTCATCGAATAAAATATTTTATACAGGTGTGACGGCAATACTACTTTGCACAAGGTTTGCGCCCGAACGGTAGTTGGGATCAATAAAAGCACGTCAAATGGCATTGGCCTAGGATAAACTAGAAAGTTGGCACTTGAGAGGGTCTTTGGGATCAATAAAATATCTCCAAATTGAATTGGCCTAGGATGAACTAGATCAGCCTAGGATAAACTAGTTCGGACCAATGAATAGCAGGCTAAACTAGTTTATCCTATTAGCGTTAGGCCAAACTAGTTTGGCCTAGGAAAAACTAGTTTATCCTATGGGCGTTAGGATAAACTAGTTTGGCCTAAAATCGGGTTTGGCCGGTAACATATATATATATATATATATATATATATATATATTGTAATTTTTTTACGCATGTATTAATTTGTTTTCTGAGATCATTTAAGTACTAATTATGTATTAAAGAATATATGAATTTTTTTTTGGAAAACCATGATTTAATGCATCATAAATTAGTTTTTTAATATTATTGTTAATTATATGAGAAGAACATAAACACTTTATTCTATATAAATGATTAAGGATTATATTACGATATACAGAATTATGAAGACAAGATTTAAAATTAGTATATATATATATATATATATATATATATATATATATATATATATATAATCGTTGCAGAACTTTGTCGAGTCTTTTCAAATTTTAAGAAAATCTAATCAAAACTTTAAAAAATATTAATAAAAGTTTTCTTCATTCAGTTAAATCCTATAATACGTAATTATTCAATGATACCTCATGAGAGGTAATGAACCTAGTTTATCATGGTGATGACGTCCCATTTAAGATGGAGTCGCAATTATTTTCGTATTACTGAATTTAATATACATAATCGTAATAAATTTTGTATTCATGCATTTTTGAATAAGAATGTAAAAGTTATTGCACCAAAATTTGAATATTTATAAAACTAGTTGTAGTAGGAACGCACCTCCTTTGCCACGTTTGACGTACTATTTACGACTTGTTTATTTCTATTATTTCTAAGTTTTCCACATCTTGAGTTATAGCCGGTTGTTGTACAATGATGTCGAAGCCGTTATCCTCAAGCACAAAAAATTGTTTCAATTTTCAATTTTTATGGCTTTTTCTGAAAAATTCTTTGATTTCAAAAGAAAAGCTCTTTTCGATTACTTGGCATCTAAATAGTATAATAATTATAAATTATGTGCTTTCACCAGCGAAAATGAGCATGGCGAATTATCAAGAAATATCGATTAAATTTAAATCTTTCCTCACTTAACAATGCTTTTTTCTTCCAGACGCATCCAAAAAAGCATCTGAATTTCAATTCGTTTGAAAATTTCAATTATTAAAATTTCAATGAACAAAGATAGAATGTCGTTGTTTGTTTTCCTGTAAATCTGATATGTGGGGCATTCTCACAATCTTTTGACTTTTCAGGAATCAAAATCTGGTGAAATTAAACTTACTAAAATAACATTTTAAACTTATAGACGAATGCCTTAATGATTTAAAATAAAGAAAAAATGGATAGCAGTGATGATTTTTTATTTAACTGAGGTTTAAGTTAAACTTGCGAGTTTAAATTTTTACCATTTTA
Organism: Maratus speciosus; assembly: GCA_963932465.1. NCBI lineage: Eukaryota > Metazoa > Arthropoda > Arachnida > Araneae > Salticidae > Maratus > Maratus speciosus. The sequence continues at coordinate 607,724,024 of OZ010789.1, read as the reverse complement.
TCACTATAACTTTTTATTTTCTTCTAAATTTTAACGTTTAATGAATTTTCATAGTACCCACAGGACATTCAAATAAGAAATAACAACAATGTAGTATTTTTAGTACAAAATTTTGGTATAACATTTTCTTAACCCCTTCGCGACGGGAGCCTTTTACGAAATGTTTATTACTTTGCTACCGGTTTTAAAAAACAGAAGTTTGTGCCTATTCAAATCGGGAAAATGCTCGGATTAAATAAGGCAAATTTTACAGTAAAATTTTACTGGTGAGGATAAACGAGGATCATTAGGCCCATTTCCGGCACGTATACGTGTCGCTCGTCCCCAAGGGGTTAAAGGAAGGTTAAAGAAGGGACGGAAGGAAAAAAAAGGGGGATGGTAGAAAAAAAAGGATGAAGGATGGGACGGTAAGGAAAATTAACACTATTTTTAGGCAAATCGTGTTAAGACTAAGTGATAGCCACAATTTTAATTTATTTTTAGAAACAGTTATTTACATTGGATAAAATTTAAAACAAAATTCAATTTACCTTGAAAAGTGCAGGAATGAATCTTAGGGACGGTAAGACTACCAATAAAGCCACGATGCTTGAAATTGATATTTAAATGCTCATTTAAATTCTGCATTAAATTTCTTGTCAAAGAATTTTAGACATTCTTTCTCTAGCATACTTCCGCATGAGAAAAAACTTGAAAAAAATTCTGTGGATGCATCTGAAGGGATTTTCTGTATAAGTTTAGCAAGATGGATGGTAAGGAATCTAAAACTCAGGGACAGAGTTAAAAAGATAATATCAACCGTAAAAATGTATACAGGTTAATTTTTTGCGTCATATTTATATAAAACAACTGTCCTAGTTTTAAAAAAATTACATCGAATTACTTTTATTGAAACAATTTCATACAGACAGCTCCAAACTTAAAAATCGGCATCATAAACACGAGACGGTATAAGAGTTTTCCTGGTATTTGGGCTCC